>CAJVGC010000001.1:20604252-20901066 GCA_910822075.1 Senecio squalidus | reverse complement strand
TGATAGTGTTTACAGGTTTTGGATCGAGCTTGTTACAAACTACATTCAAGCTCAACGGAACTCAAACTTGAGTTCCGGGTTCAAAGACTACAAACTCTAACAACCTATCACACTATTTATAGACAAAATCTAAACACTACGAATTGTTTATTACAACATGTCATCATCTTAATTTCATCTTGGGAAGTTCACTTCAATTCGAAATCAAAGTCTTCAGCCTCGGAGTTGATATCTTCAATGTTGATTAGTTGACTTAAGTTATTCTTCGGCTTATTTTCTGTTCGGAGGAGATTCAGTCAGTTCGGAGTATCTGAACTGACATGTTCAACGAGCTGGAAATTTCACTTCGGATTATCATTTCGGACCTTCCCCAAACTGAAAACATCTTTATCCAGGTACCCTTTTTAGATCTCATAGCTTCATCTAATCAATTCAGCTCCCAACAATCTATCCCTTTGATGATGCTATGAGTCTTGATACCTATTAACTTATGATTATCCATGGTCAGCTTCCTCCAATTCATCTTTCTTGTAATTTGAGCAAAATCAGGAGGAATAGCTGCAGAATCACCATTTTATCTTCTTGATTCTTCATGATCAAATTCTCCATGGTAATCACTTATTCAGTAGCCAAAGTCACTTTTTCTTCCCATCATTGGCCAAACTCAGATTTCTCAATTTAGCTGATTCAGATGACAAAAGCAAGTAATTCCATAATCTCTCTACACTTACTCTTTGGAGTAACCTCTGGAATACTTGCTAGTCCATACTAATCGTTGAACCTTGTTGACCCATTTCACCCCGACAGTGACTAGCCACACTAACTTATTTTTAAACGAGCTCCACCTTGCTTACATAAATTTCAACCAGATTCGTCAAGTCTTCCAACTGATTTGTGCATGTAGATCATCAGTACACCTCCGAATTAAGAGCTTAATTACAAGTTCATCCAGGTATTAAGAAACATGTTATTCAACATTTCGTTCTTAATTACTCTCGGATCAACTTGTAATCTTCGTTCTTTCATCATTTGTATATCTTAACGATCACGGTCAATTTCAATCATCTTCACTATCAGTTGATTGACATGATTTGTCACTCTGATTTTAGATCTGAAGCATTTCTGAAATTGATGACGTGAGGCTGAGCTCCGTTCTACTTCCAACACACCCCTTTCTCAGATTGATAACTCCTATTTTCGCCCTCTTCACCAATAGTCTTTGAACTGATATTTGTAACTCCAGATCCACCATGAAAACCTTGAAATCTTCACAGATCCTTAAATACAGCTCTTCAATTTCACTTCGGACTTCTTCAATTTCACTTCGGACTCCTTCTATTCACTAATAGTTTGACCTAATTTTCTAATCAAGTCAAATTGATGAATCAGACTCAATTTTTAATTAATTGATTTGTCTGGCTCTGATACCAATTGACAGGTCCTGATTTGCTTTCTACACTCAGCGAATCGGAATGAAACAGGTCATGATGCGGAATCTCATGACTTGAGTTGGAATCAAAAGGAGAAACATTGAAATCAAAACTGAAACTGAGATTGAGATAACAATAGGCGCAACTGTTTAAGATTTCATTGATAGTGTTTACAGGTTTTGGATCGAGCTTGTTACAACTGACATTCAAGCTCTACGGAACTCAAACTTGAGTTCCGGGTTCAAAGACTACAAACTCTAACAACCTATCACACTATTTATAGACAAAATCTAAACACTACGAACTAATTTATACAACATGTCATCATCTTAATTTTATCTCGGGGAGTTCACTTCAATTCGGAATCAAAGTCTTCAGCCTCGGAGTTGATATCTTCAATGTTGACTAGTTGACTTAAGTTATTCTTCAGTTTATTTTCAGTTCGGAGGAGCTTCAGTCAGTTCGGAGTATCTGAACTGAAATGTTCCCCGAACTGGAAATTTCACTTCGGATTACTCCTGGTTTTCAGTTCGGACCTTCCCCGAACTGAAAACATATTTATTCATGTACCCTTTTTAGATCTCATAGCTTCATCTAATCAATTCAGCTCCTAACAACCAGGGTGTTACAATAACTACTAATACTGACGTGTGTGGTTGGCAAAAAATTATGAATATATAGAAAACTCAAAACAATGTCTACATATATGTTTAAATAAGTTAAAAGAAAAGTAAAGGGCAAAGATCAAAATGTTGGGTGATCTGAGGCGAATAATATATAGGAGGCGAATAATTTGAAAAGGTAATGATTAAAAAGTCTACTAACTTCAATTATCTTTGTTTCTTCATCTTTAAATATGTATAAATAAAAGTTTTTTAAAAATCTTATATCTGTAAATGTTTTCTTCTTCAATGATGTACTTTAAAGCAACTTTTTAAAAAATTTAATTAAAAGACAAAATATATTTTTAGAGGGATAAATAGTATTTCTCCTATTATGGAGTAGAAATGGCCTCCTTCAAAAAGCTTCTTCAATTTTGGAGCAAGATTTCTTTATTTTTTTAATCTTCATATTTGAAAAAACTTGTATCTAGAAGCAAAGGTCGGAGAGAGTGTAAGTTCTTTATAAATATAAAATAAACTTTTAATAATAACGTTATTCAAGTTATTTTATCTTTAATGAGTTGATTAGTGTTTAGAAAAATTACTATTAGTAGTATTACTATATTATGATAATATCTTTTTATTAGTAGCTAGCATATTTATATATTAGTTTCTTATAATAAGTCGTATTTTTCGTGTATTTTTACTAAACAAAAGAAACAAATATGGTAGTTTTTGGGTATTTTTAATCCCCAAAAGGGTTTTGTTTATATTTTAGTTTGGTTGAAGATTAATTGTTCGCAAACATATAATACAAAATATGGATTAGAGGGATATATAAACGGGTGAAATGTAAAATGAAGGGTAGTATAGTCATTCTTACTTAAATTTTAACATTAAGATTAATTAGTTAAACATTTTATATTGAATTAAGATTAAGATAATTTTAGAACTGATGAAACATAAAATCGTACAATGACCACTGATTTATATTAATATTTTAATTTTAATAGTTAACATAATACGAAGCGAAAAAAGGTTATCATTAGTTTGGATTGAAAGATCATGTATTATTATCTTTTAAAGAAAATTATTATTAAGCTTTTGGTGTTTTTTTTTAACATATAATTTATTCTGATGGTAAGAAATATTACTCTAAATATCACTTAAATACTATTTATGTCAAAGATTTTTCCTCTTCTTCTTTTCATGTTTCAATGTTCCTTTGGCTCCTAGAAGAGATCTTGTAGAACTCATGCACCTCCTAATCTCGAAAAGTATGGTTGTTTCATTGCATCTCATTGGTGCAATCTTGTATTTTTCTTGTTTTCTTCTCTTGTATTTTTTTTTCTTCTCTTCAATTCCTCACGAAGCTCATTCCATATCCATGACCACTTCTTTTGAACCAAGCTCTTATCAGACTTCTCATATGTTGTTATGGGTTTATGAGTAAAGGACTTGAAGCTCTTATCAGACTAGTTATACAATGTAATAATCAAAAGCATGGAGTGGATTATTTTGATACCTTTTTCCATATTATCAAGATGGTAACAATTAATTTTTTTTTTCTAATAACTGACATATTCATTAATAATGTCTTCGTACATAGGGATTTAAATTTATATATGTCTATATAAAAATGCCACTTCAATTGCCTAATCAACATGATTATGTATGTAAGCTCAAGAAATCCTTATATGATTTAAAGCAACCTAGTAGACAATGGTTTCATAAACAACATAGTGCACTCAATGATCAAGGGTATGTTCAATCTATAAAAGATTACAATTTTTTTTCGTAAAAACCATCATAGTCATCTCGGAGTTTATATAGATGACATCATAGTATTCTAATCCCTTATAAATTAATTTTCTTACACAGTTTCTTCATAAAGCTTTCAATATTAAAGATTTAGGTTTCCTTCACTATTTATCGGGATTGGAAATGCATTATCTTAACAATGGGATTAGAGTACCCGGAGTGATAATGAGGATTGTGGTGATTGTGGGATTACTTTTGCTGACGTGGCAGTGAGAATGAGGATTGTGAGATTTTGGGTGGTATGATAATGAGGATTGTGGTGATTGTGAGAGTTGTGGGACCCAGTTTTTTATTTTTATTTTTTCTTTAAAACATTTAAATATAAGATAAATAAATAATTAAAACAATATAAATTATTAAAACTAATAATTAAAACATGTAAATAGGATAAATAAAAAACAATACAAATAATTAAAACAATACAAATTATTAAAACTAAAATAAATACTAAGCTAAATCATCCTATATTTTTCTTGGATTTTTATTTTCTCCTCTTCGATCCACTCCGCTTGTGCTCGCGGCAACCCCTCCGTGCTCTGTTGAAGAAACAACATTTAAAGCGTCGACGACGAAGATGTTTGTGCCTTATCGGAGGCGTCGGATGATTCTTTTCTTTTACTACCTCTTTTTTTTCCTGGAGGTCTTTCTTGTTGATCATCCGCAAATATATCATCCGCTATGTCAACGTCGTCTAGGTTGAGTGTCGACTGATATATCTAATTTGACAAATGAACGTCGTTTGCTGTGATCTCTCCAGATTTCCCACGCCCCCATATGCCTAAACTGCGAACCCTCCGTCTCATAGTACATTTGACGAGCCCCCTCTATAACCTTCGAATCGTCGGTCCCGCTTTGCCGAATTCTTAAAGCCTCCGCATGGTGGCCGATAAACAACTTAACCAAGGCACTCATCGCCGTAAACTTGTTGTTGATAGACTCCTTGTTTCTCTCCCCCAATTCTAGCGCCCTCGCTTCTTTGTTGTAACCCGAAACGATCCGTTTCAAAAATGTTGGGTCGGGTTGGGCATTTCCTTTGTCGGCATCTTCGGAAATGTGGCACCACATCTTTGCCAAAAGGACCTCCTCTTTTTCCGACCATAAAACTTTTTTGCACGTCTTTTTCCTTTTCGGATTAGACGTGGACGGTCGTCGCGTTTCTTCGACCACATCGTCGGTTTCTTGGACGATTTCTTGAGTTTCTTGAACTCGGCTTTGTGATTGATCGGTGGGAATTTGTGTTTGTTGGGGATAAAAAGTTTGGGATTGTTGGGTAAAAAACTGTGATTGTTGTTGGGGGAAAAAAGAAGATTGGTGTTGCATCATAAGTTGTTGATGCATTGCAAATTATTCAGGATTGAACATTTGTTGTTGTTGAGGTTGTTGCTTTAAATATGTGTTTAGAATTTGTTGTTGTTGTTGTGGGTTAAAGTTTGGTATTTGGGGTGAAAATAGGGCGTTTGTTGTACCGTGGTAGTTAGCGAAACCGGATGGTGTTTGTGATTGTGGCGTCGAAGGATTGTTTGTGTTTGTTTGGGGAGTGTTTGAAGAAGATGAAGACATTTTGGTTAAGATTGGGATTGGTATGAGATTATGGTATGAGATTGAGAATAAGATTGAAAGAAGGTGTGATTTTTTTGGTTGAAATGTGGTTGTATTTATAGGTGAAATTTGGGAAAAAAAAAATTAAATATATATATATATATATATAACGGTATTATTACCGTTTGATTAAAAATAAATAAAAAAAAATCTCGAAAACGAGCCGTTGTGGCGACAACGATCGCGCACAACGAGGCTCACAACGACCAAGCCCGAAGTGGTAACGAGCCAGGACGCTCGTTGTGAGCTCGAGAACGAGCCATAACGGCTCCCACTCCGGGTGCTCTTATAATTACTAAAAGAAAAATTACTCAAGAGTTATTGCAAAAAATGAGATTTCTTAATATTACACATTGGAGTACACCACTTCCTTAACATTTAAAGTTTTCTATTTTAGACATTGTGCTATCCTTTTTATTTTTTATCATAGATATTTGATTGACAAGTTTAATTTTTTTGACACGCTTAAGATCATATTTATCTTTTTTTTTTTTTGTTAAGACTCTTAGCCAACATATGTAGAAACTATAACAACTTCACATGGATGTTATTTATCATTTGTTGAGGTATCTTAAAGGTACTTTTCGTCATGTCATTTTTCTCAATGGCTCAACTACTCTTACTTTGCATGTTTTTTCCGATTCAGATTGAATAAGTAGTTGCTGAATTACAATTGACGAATTTCAACGACTAACACAAGAATTTTTGAACAAATCAAGAAGCGAACATATTTCTCAATAGTTGAACAACAATTCCGAAATTTAACCGAAAGTTTTTTAATATCAATTGGTAACATTTATATTTAAAATGAAATAAATGACTAAAAACAAATTATGGAATTTAATGAATTTAGAAAGAGACATGAAATTTCTTGTATTTGGTGTTCCTATGTTTTGATTTCAAAATTACAAAAAAGAAGAATTAGAATCAAACAATTAACAGAACTAAATTACTAAACTCTATACACATCAATATCAATAAAAGAGCTCGTCTCTTGCATTTCTTGGACGTTTCACATGTTAGCTTATAACAAAATCACATGCAAGAAAGACACACGACTATATTCTTATATACTATCAATTAAACCCATATCCCAAACGACCCAGTTCTACCCCGTAACAAAACACACACATTATTACCAACCTTAGGGGTTACTTTGACATTGTTTCATAACAATGTATCACAAGTGTCAACAAATAAAAATATTGTTGGAAAAAGTTGACTATCCGAAAAACAAGCAAAATTCATCTAATGAGTAGTTAATAAAGTTGAGTTTAACTCATCATAGTAAGCCACGCCCCACAAACACACCACTGAACACGGAGATCACACTCTTATTGGTTCACTCTCATCTCATTTCATTTCTTCAGCTGCCGGAGTTGACCACCACTCTCCGCCTTTAATTAGTCAAAATGTATGTTTATTTTCATTAGATCACTTGTTAATTCAGATTATCTTAAATACCCATTTGTAATTTAGCTCTAGATCTCTTGATTTTGCAAAATTCAGCTAAAAAAAACAACACCCTTTTCTTGATTTATGTTTGTTTGATTGTCTTTTTGATTCAGATATTTTCAGAGTGTTTGGTGAGGTATAAGGTGTGTCCCCCCTAGTAGGCCTACAAGAAAGGCGTATGCCTTTCTAATTTAAGGTAAAGATTGTATTTTTATCGATGCAAATCGCGAATCGTTTTACTGATTATAGTGACGTAACGTAGTAGTTGGCAATCTGTCACATGTCAGTGTGTTTCTAAGGGTGATATTATTTGTTGAAAAGTTAGTATCTTGCTATTTTTAGCAACTGTTGCCTTTTACATGTATATATCGGTTTCTTTAGCATACGTATTCATGAGTTGATAATAAAGTACGATGATTTGATACTTTGTTAATGTGTGTTTCAGATGTGGGCGTGATGGGGATGAAGTTGATGATATAACTAAAAAGGCGATTTGTTAGAAAAAGTTCTACACAAAATCAGATTTTTTGTATTAGTATACTTGTGATGCCTTTATAATAATATATGAAGACGAGTAGAGCGTGGCGTGTAGGAATTAAAGACATTGCAACGATGTCTGGTATTAGGCAACGTTCACATATGAAAGGGCCGAATTGGGTTATTATATTACTGTGTTTAGTCAGTATTTCCTTGATTGGAGTATATGTATATCCACCGAGGAACTCGGCAGCATGTTATCTCTTTTTGTCGACGAGCTGTTCTGATGAAGGTAACACTCCAAAAGTTCCTTTAAGAGAATTAAGCGATGAAGAGACTGCAGCTCGTGTGGTCATCAGGGAAATTTTAAAGTCAAATCCTGTTTACTCAACGGATCCTAAAGTTGCTTTTATGTTCTTGACTCCTGATCGATTACCGTTTGAAATGCTTTGGGACAAGTTCTTTGAAGTGAGTTTTTGCTTTGTACTTTCCTATAATGTGTATTTGAATGTCATCTTTCTAGTGGTGGCGAAATGGGCATATAATGCGATCACTCAATCTTCTTGATCGATATTTGAATGAATTTTACGTTAAACCTTATGCAGGGCCATGAAGGTAGATTCTCTGTCTATGTGCATGCCTCAAGAGAACAAACAAATCATGTTAGTCGACACTTTATTGGTAGAAATATACGAAGCGAAAAGGTATATATTCTTTACAGATATATTTTGCAACATGCATTCCCATTTGATACTTCTGTAATGTTAAGTCTAGTAAGTGGTTCCCGTTTGACGTCATCTTAATAAAATTAGATAAGTAGGGGATGACCAAACTTAAAATGAATAGGTGGACCTTCCTTTTCTTTAATTCTTTTAAAAAAAAAAAATGACGCTGATCATAAATTAACCGAGGTCGTTATGCAATTGGTAGGTTGATTGGGGGAAAATATCCATGGTTGAAGCGGAAAAGAGACTATTGATGTATGCACTTCAAGATCAAAACAATCAACATTTTGTTCTGCTATCTGACAGGTAAATACATAGTTATATTTATTGTACTTGTCAGAGAGGTCAGAGAGGTCCGAGGTGACCATTACGACCCATTTATTATGAATGGGTCAATTTGAGTTGCGTTTAATCTCAAACGAGTCAAATAAATATTCTAATCAATACGAGTTAAAGAGGTTTAAAATCTCCCAGAGCTTATGTTTAATGAACGTAACCTCCCAAATCCTTTTATTCAAAAGTTTAAATTATAATTGTAATAATGTTGTGTTAGTAATCATGTTTAACAGTTTAACGCATTGTTTGTTTAGAGTAAATTTTAAAAAATGACAACAAAAAAAAACCTGTTTCATTCCAAACCTGTTTTGACCCTTTACCAATCCCGCTCATATTACCACCTCTAGTGAAAGGAGTTACGCAGGACACAAGTGTTGCATTTAAATAATTATTTATGTTCTCTCGCAGTTGTGTACCATTGCATCACTTTGATTATGTATACAACTATCTAATCTTCACAAATGTTAGTTTCATTGACAGGTAAGACCATTATACTTTCTTTAAGACATCCCGTATTTTCCTTTTTCTGCTTTTTCTATTGTGAAAATGTTTTCCTGTTGTCTTTAGTTATGACGATCCAGGTCCACATGGAGCAGGTGGTAGGTATTCAGAACATATGTTACCTGAAATTGAGTTTAGGGATTTCCGTAAGGGTTCACAGGTATTTGTCAAGCTTGGAAATTTTATTTTTATCAGTGAGAAGTTATTTAGTTGACTTTTTTGTAATTGGTTATTTGGTACTATTTTCTAGCTGGATAAAATCGATAACAACAAAATCAGATCATTGAATATTGTTGAATTTTAAAAAATAAATCAAAAGCCATCAGAGGTAAAATAGACCACACCCACACTAAACATTTTCCTAAAGGCCTGGTTCCGTGAACCCATTTTGTCAAATTATGTAAATTTCTGGTTTTCGTATACTTTTTAATCTTCGTAAGATTTAGATACATTTTACACATAAAGTACATGTAATTTTGTATATTTCCATGCTATATGAACCATGTTTCTTAAGGCTTAGGCCGGGTCTTTGGAGCGCCTTTAATTGTAATAGTACATTTCTGTTAACCTTGTTGAGTAATCTTTTAATTGCTGTGTTAATCACTTTATCTGTATTGGTGAGCAAACAGTTTGTGTAGTGTGTGTTTTGATTCAAAGCGAATTACATATCTATCTATGTACATCTGCAGTGGTTCTCTATGATTCGACAGCATGCTTTATTAATTACAGCCGATAGTCTTTACTACAGGAAGTTTCGACTTTACTGCAGAGTAAGTTCAAATTGGTACAATTTAATTTCTGGAACAAATAGGTAGAAAAATATTTATATATGATATAACTTACAAAGTAAATAAGTAAAGTAGTAAACGTATTTCATATTGTATCAAAAGGAGGGTGATCTGTACAAAAAGTGAATGCTATGATAAGGTGTGCCATAGCTATGAGAGTGTTTCACTTTATCAATAACACATTTGTGGAATCCCAGACAAGAGGTAGGTATTGTGGAAGATCATTTATTCCGACACATGCATGTTACTGTATGGTATTCCATAAATGTTATTACCTGATATCGGTATATATGTAATTGTATATGTAGTAGTATATACACTGATTATTCTATATTATACTATATCCGAACCGCGAAGTAACACTTGCTCCTGGATATTGTGCACTCCGAAAAAAAAATGCAACGTTTTCTTTACAAGAAAAACTCAATCCAGTTTTACCAGTTTGCCCATTAGTAGTCTTTGCGAGAAATTTGGTTCAAAATTTTCACAGTTCTGTCCTATTAAGATGCATTTTTTGTATTTGATTATTAGTCAAAGATTCTTAAAAGTATCTATCGTGCCAAATGTTACATTATTCAAATGAATGGAGCATCTTGTTATTTAGTTGTGTTTATTAGGAGTACAAAATTTTGACCAATTTACTTATGAATGGGTTAAATCGGGTTTTGTTTTATCTCTAACGGGTTATGTAAGATAGAAAAACTGGCTAAAAAGGAAACGAAGTGAATACCTCGAGAGTACATTTTGGTTTCATACAAGACAACCTCTTGTATCGTTTTATTCAAAATTCTTGGATAATTTATCGAATTATATTTCACTCATGTTTTATAACAAAGATAAAAATGTTTGGACAAAAGTACTTTGGATTAACCCAACTTGACCCAGACCTTTTCGACTGAATCAAATAGTTACTCATTTTGATATGCTACGCTTCCTGCCTATTGTGGCACATCTATTTTAAATGGTTTAGATTATTTTGCCTAATCACACGTTTATATATTCTTGAATTTTCATTGAATAGAGCACACATTAAAAAACTTTATCATGTACTGATAGTTTCAGTTTTGAAATCAACAGCCAGGATTCGAGGGGCGCAATTGCTATGCTGACGAACATTACTTTCCAACACTTTTCAATGTTAGTACTTATAACCCGTACAAAATTTCACTTTGATTTTATTTTCTTCTTAATAACATGCTTCTCAATTTGTTTTCTTAGATGATTGACCCTGCTGGGATTGCAGATTGGTCTGTAACATATGTAGATTGGTCAGAAAGAAAGTGGCACCCTAGATCATATAAATCTCAAGATATTACTTCCCAGCTTCTTAAGAACATTACGGTAACCTAGTAACTAGTTTCAGTACTCTTTTAAGACTAAGAGATCATAGGCTAGAGTAGAGGTGGGAGATGGGTTGGTCAAGTAGATTGGGTAACGGGTCAAATGTCTGCTAGCTGAAACGAAACATTCTTTAGTATAGGCCAGGTTGGGTTCGGTTGGGTTGACTCACAGACATTTTATCTTAATCTTCATATAAATGATTAATGTGTTAATTATAATGACAAAAACAATATCGTTATAATAATAATCTATATCTTTGAATAATATTTCTTAGGATGTTGAATGCATTAAAATAGATTTAATCTGTCTGTTTGACACTTTGACCCGTTCCCCTTTTAGCTATTTTTATTATTGTTGACGTGTTTGAGATAAACCACAAACCAAATCAATCCATTCATAAATAAATGGGTAGAATTTGCCACCTCTATATCGGATCATGAATACAGTCTCTTTGCAAAATATGAGGAAAAAGTTGCATGCGACTTTGGTTCCCAATGCTTCATGAGTAACTAATTAACATTATATTGTATTGCAGACCTTTGATACTGCCCTGCATTTCACCAGTGATGAAAAGGTAAGAGTTTATCACTTCTTTGCCTCGTAATACCTTCATTTCAGAAAAGTAAGTGAATATATTGACGTTTAAGGTGAACGACGCCATGTTGCAAATTAGAAATTAAATACAATGAGACTACAAATTTAAAAATCGGGATCTCTCAAGCTGTAATACTTCTTATAATGTGTCTTGACTATTTTCATTGCCTCTTTCTTGAAAATAAAAGATATTGGTCTTTTGAATAGTAGTGAGTTGAACCTAAAGAGTCAACCTACACTTTTTAAAAGATGGCGGTTTAAAACCATTCCGTCATGATTGGGCAGATTTGGGTTGTGTTTAATCTTTAAGGGTCGATGGGTAAATTGGGAAAATAAATAAATAAATAAATTAAAAGGGAAGCAAGTCGAAAGTCATCCATAGTGTATTTTTATGCACAAACGAAGGAACTCATCATATATCACATTTGTTGATTTCTGTAGAAAACTGTGTTAAAAACTCCATGCATGTGGAATGGAATGAGGCGGCCTTGTTTCCTATTTGCAAGAAAGTTCTTTCCCGAAACAATGGATAATTTGATGCAGCTTTTCTCAAATTCTACAACAGTCTGAAGGAAAAAAAAAACTCGGACATTGTCATTTGGGATGGATTCACAACAGAATCCATCCGCATTTCTTCCCGTTGATTCCTGTATACTAACTTATGATGCCTATCTGCACGTTTGTTGCACAGTTGACGAGGCTTGCTGAAATTTTATGTATTCCATTTTTGAATTTAGATAGATTGTTAAAAGTTTTTCCTTTCGTTGATTATACTTATTTTTCAATAGTTTTGGCAGTTTATCTATGTGGTAGTTGTGTCGCCAACGGGTTAATGTTTGTTTTTGTTTAACAAGATTCTTAGAACATTTTTAGGTAAATAACAAATTTTGAGCTGGTAATGTTCTCGGCAAAAAAGCACTTAGTTGGACAGAACCAAAACATGTTTTACATGGCATAAAACCGGTTATGATGTGTTAATTATCGTTCAATTGAAGTAAACATTCATTCACTTCTGGATGAGTTAAAGAATCTTAAGCTAACTAGTTAGTTTTACTTCGATGTGTTTATATAAGTAGATTATTTGTCCGGCGGGTTGAGGAGGGACAAAAATATATACTATTACTAGGTTGACTTTATCCAATTGATTATGTAAAAGAAAAATCATAAACGATAATGTTGCTACTTTATTTAATTACGTAGTACAAAAACAAAAGCTAAATAATGTAATCCAATAAGAAAAACTTAAACCCAAATCAATAATAATTGAAATAAATATATAGCTACTTTTATTTAGGTTAATTGTCTAGAATCGTTATACACTTTCTGTTTTATCCCTTACGGATTATTTTATTCCTGTCATGTTGTCCTTCTCTTATTTTTATTTTTTAGACTAATTTACAAAACAACCCCATGTTGTTTGTATAATTACGAAATTCGTCCCTAATTTATTTTTTCTTTTACCGATATCGTCCTTTATTCACTAATTTTTACGATTTTAGTCCCCCATTTGTTAAACTTAGCAATTACTATGTTAATATAACAAAATTACAATTTTTCCTTAATATAAAACACTTTCAATGAACGCGCCACCCTTTTCTCCGATTCGTCTTCGAATTCTGTTAGATTTTGTAGAATCCAAAGTTTTGTTTCATCATCTTCGTTGTATTTTCACCAAACGTAATCGTTATTGTCTTCCATTTCTAAGGATTTTGGGTTTTTGTTACACATTTTTTTTAATAGATCTTATGGATTTCTTAAATAGAAGACAATGATGATTACGTCTGGCTAGAATACGACGAAGATGATGAAACAAAACTTTGGATACTACTAAATCTAACATTATTAGAAGATGAAACGAGAAAGAGAGTGATGCGTTCGTTGATAGTGGTTTATATTAAGGGAAAAAAAATAGTAATTTTGTTATTTTAAGATAATAATCGATAAGTTTAACAAAGGAGGGACTAAAATCGTAAGAAAATAGTGAAATAAAGGACGATATTTGTAAAAGAAAATAAAATTAGGGACGAATTTTGTAATTATACAAACTATAGGGGTTGTTTTGTAAGTTAGTGTATACAGAAAAGTTAAAAAGGGACAACTTGACAACTTATAATGACCAAATAATGAATAAAATAGTTTGATGGTCTGGAAGGGACAAAACAAAAAGTATGTAGGGTTTTAGGCAATAAACCCTTTATTTAATAGCGTAACTTGAAAAGGAAAAGCTAAATAGCATAACCCAAAATTGTAACATCCTAGTTTCGGATATAGAATATTTTATAAGTATATGTTATGTTTTAGTCTTTAATAGAAATTAGAAATGGAGAAGGATTAAATTGGTAAGAAAAATAGTTAACTTTGGTTAGAAAGGATTTAAATTGTTAACTATGTTAGTTAAGTAACTAAGTTAAGCAAGTTTGAAAGATGAAGGACTAAAAGTGTAATTCTGGAAAATTGAATATGAGGTGGATGGAGAGGTGGCATTTCCAGAATTTACTAGGTGTTTTGTGTGTGTTTTTGAGAGAAAGAAGAAGAGAGAAAGATCAAATTGAAAATAATTAATAGTGTAATTCAGCAATTTAAGTGAAGATTAAGGGTTTAAAAACCCTAGCTTTGGTTCTAGTCGAAGAAAAAAAATGTATGATCATATACTTTAAGTTATTTGATGAAACTGAGTTTGTATTATGTGTTATAACATCATTTAGATGTTTAATTTGAAGATAGAAATGCTTAATTTGGTTAAATTAGATATTTGATTATTTGTAGATAATCATGAAAGTTGAAGAATTGTTAGAATTAAGCTTTGTTTATATGTTATTTTGATGTTAATAATATATGCAAAGGCTTAGAAGATTTAAAGATTAATTTATATGAAATTTTGTAAGATTTTGTTTTCATGTTTTAGTTAATAAGGGTGAAAAGATGAATTGTTATGTAGAAGTGTTTATTATTGTGAGAATGTTTTAGAATGAAAGAATTATGTTAAGAATGATTATTATCATGTTTATGATAGAAAAGATAAGCTAAATGTACTCGAAATTGTGTTTGGGTGAAATGATGTTAAGTATGTTATATTAGTTGCCAAACGGGTCATGTGACCCGTGAGGAGATGGAAAATGGGTAAGAAATGGTTAGAGGGAAGAAAACATTACTTGCAATGTGTTATTTATGATTGATGTAATGTGTATAAAGAGTTAAATACTTGTTTGTGCATTAGAGAGTTGAATGGGTCAAAAGACCCAAAAAATGGCAAGTTGGGTAGAATTTACCAAACGTGTTAGAAGGAGTTAGAAAGAGTTAGAAGGAGTTAGAAAGAGTTGTATGAGGTTAATACATGTGTGTATATGTATGTAAGATATATTGAAAGAAAGATTTGTGTTTTGTTGTAAAAACGCAGATTTGGAAAAAAAAAAAGTAAAAGGGAAGAGCTTTGTATGTTGTAGACTTAATCCGACTTCGAGGTGAGTATATGAAGATTTTATATAATGTTTTATATATTAATATAATGTTCATTATAACTTTTGAAAGATTGGTAAGATAGTTGTTAATGTATGAGGAAATGGTTAACGGAAAGAAGGGTAAGAAGTTGTAAGTGCAGAAAGTAGCAAGAAAACCAAAACAAACTCTCTGAGTCACCACTGCGTCGCAGTGGGGAAGCACGACGTCGCAGTGGGTGGTCAGAAAGCTTAGTTTTGGTTGCAATGTTGTCCAGTGCGTCGCAGTTGTTGTCCAATGCGTCGCAGTTGTTGTCCATACCAGCTTTTTAGTAGTTTTTAATGTTGTTTATGTGTATGACTTGTATTATATATTGTTGGTAAGTTAAAGAAGGGTTAGATACGACATTTAATTGTCGGGAAAGAAAAGAAGTGTTAGATACGACATTTAATTGTCGGGAAAGAAAAACCAATTTCATTAGTCGGGAAGAAGTAGCATCAACTTTACATACCGCGAGGGTATGTATAAGTGTTAGATACGACATTTAATTGTCGGGAAATAAAAGAAGTAAGTTACGACATTTTAATGTTGGGAAAGAAAAGAAGTAAAGGGAAAGAAAGAAATAAAAGATTTAAAGTAGTCGTGTTAGATGTTATTAACATAATTGTAAGATATACTCACTAGCTTAACGCTAATTATTATATTAATTGAATTGTTTTATAGGTAATAGAGATTTTGGACAAGGCAAGCTAAAGAAGAAGGGAAGGGGGACCGTAATATAAAGTTAAATGTTTAAAAATGTTTTTGTAAGAGCTTCCGCTCAAATTTGTAAAATGAGATGTTAACGGACATTTATCGTTAACTAAAGAGATGAAGTAGTAATACCTTTAGAACGTTAGTTAAATGTTTTGCAAGTTAAAAATGTCTTTGGTTCTGGGTGTTACAAAAATTCCACTTATTGAACAGGGTTCTATGATCGGTCCGTGACCCCTGGATGTCGAAGGCGTCCTTGGGGCCAGAGAACCCGTAAATAATTCTGCTACGAAAAAAGGTTGTGCTAGGATAACATCCATTTTCGTTTGGGTACAGCCGAAGAATGTGAACTCTATTGATATCGGGAAATAAAAAAAAGAATGTTTACACTCAATTTTTATTATGTCAATGCCAATTGTAATCAATGTTTACCATTTTATTAGTCCCAAGCTAAAGAAAGACCATTGTGTTCCCGCCGACGATCCAACAAAAAAGCGAAGTAGTGGTCTCTTTTTTTCCATTACGAACGACGCGCGTCATCTGCTCCCTCAAATTGAAAGAATGGTTTATTGGACATCAGTGGATAAAAAATCTCGTGTTTGATTAGCTAGTTGGTGAGGTAATAGCTTATGGAAAATAGATGGCGAGTGCCCGATCGAATTGACCGGGTGTAAGAGATGTGAATCCGCTTGTCCAACAGATTTTTAAGCTAAAACCCAAAATCAAGAAATAGCAAATTGAAAACGTAATTACTTTATTTAATAGCATAACCTAAAAACAAACAGTAAAACCAAATATTTGAAAAGAAAAACACATAACCAAAAAAAAAAAGGCTTAAACAAAAAAACCCATAGAAAAAAAGATAAAACCTAAGAAAAAAATAACACAAAAGTTAAAGCTAAATTATAAGGGAAAAAAAAAGGAAAAAACAAAAAGGTAAGCATGTAAGCTTGCTACCAGGAGTAGAGTGTTTCACTATTTATGTTTTCACATCATAATTTCTACAAAAGGTTGTTTTCGGTGGAATAACTTTGGTTTCATGATCCATTTGGATCTAACCGACCCTTCCCCAAGGACCGGCCTCGAGGCAATGATCATCTGTCATTTGAAAATCAACTACGAGCGGAATCGAACCCGTGACCCATTTCTACAAAAATCCTCCACAGTTTGACTCAGAAGACATTTATTGTGGGGTTATAATATCGCTAGGACAAGACCCCTTTGCTTTCTACATCATAATTTTTAATTGTTAGTATGGAAAATAACATTAGTAACAAATCAATTTAACAATAGAGAAATGTTGAAAAATCCATTTTGACTAACGGACCTAAATATCATATGACTTCCTCAAAAGTGCTAAAAAATCTCAATCACAATATTATAGTATGATGGTTTTAGTAATACCTTATAATTTTTTGATTAGGAGTTAAAATTAGTTACAGACATAATTTATCCGTTCACGAGTTTCACTATATCAAAACAAGTTATTGATAACCAAGATATTAATGGTTGTTAAAGATATCAATTTTTTTTTTAACTCGGTATAATATTATAGAAGTAAAGATGATTATTGATTAGGTATAAGTAAAAAAAAATACACTTTTTGTGTTTTTTGATCCATATTTCAGAAAGTTAACGAAACTAAAAGTAAATACAAAATAACAAATATGTATCTTTTTTATTTATAGTTTCGATTACTTTCTAGAAAATGGTAAAAATACAACAAAAATGTATTTTTATAAAAATCATAAACGAACTTTGTCTTTTAAAAAAATCATAAATTTTCATTTCATTTACATTCTATGTAAAAGTTAACTTAAAATCTCGTTAAATCATTGTATATGATGATAACATAACATATGTGACACCTAATGGAAAAAAAAAATCATAAATAAGTTAAATAAAAAGATTAACGAGATTTAAAATGACAACGTATATAAATTTTATGGTTTTTATGATAAAAAACAAAATTGATTATATATAATGACAATTTGATCGAAACATTACATTTATGATAAAAAAACAAAATTGATTATAAATAGTATTAGATTTTTTTTAAAAATATCGAAATAAGTGTTGGACAAATGACAACCAGTTGAAAAGATATTTAAGAAAATAACCAAATATAAAAAATAAAACTTGTGTACACTTTTTCTTCAAATTTCTAAAAAAGTAACTTTTTGTTAATTTGTTCAAACTTTTACAAAGTTTAGAAAAAGATAATAAAACATCAAATGGTAATTTTTATTTGACAATTTTTATTTTATATGTCAATATTCATATGATAATATTGAGATGAAAATCTTTATAATCCTAAAGTTTTTATATGTCGAACTTATTTTTATTTGTATTATTATATATGAAGGCATTATCAAATTACTATTGATGTTCTACATCATCGGATTAACATAGTTGTTATTACCAGTGGCGAAGTCAGCATCTTACGTCAAAATGCATAAAAAAAAATAAAAAATCCAAACATCAATAATTGCCAAAACAATTTTTTAAACGTCAAGTGCAAAATTAATTTATATTATATCAAAATATGAGGATCTTTAAGGTATGGGTGGAGTGATATTGCATGGAAGTTCAAACCTTATATCTCCAATATGATCCTGGCACTCGGCGCATGTCTTTGATCAACACCAGCACAAGGAGTGCTTTGTTATCATCTTGTTGTAACCTTCATTGTGGAGCCACAACGTGCCGTGTGCTTCGTTATTGCATCGGGGTCCTTCGTTGTGGGTGACCGTTCTCACTACAACGGACGTTTTGCTTTTTTTTTTCTATTCTTTTTTTCAAACGGCTCGATTTAAAAAAAAAAAAAAATTTACATAACAGCTATATAACCGTTGATTAATTTTTTTTTTATATATAATACCATTTCACCTATAAATACATCCCCAACCTAACCAAAAAATCACACCATTTCTCAATCTCATTCTATCTTTATATACGTTTCATCTATAATCTCAAAATCGTAAAAATGTCTCATCGTCTTTAAACGCACATACACCTTCGACGCCACAATCACAAACCATCCCCAATTCCGGTTTCACAAACTACCATAATCTAGCAAACCCATTATTATCACCCCAAATACCAAATTTTAACCAACAACAACAACAACAAATTTTAAACACCTTTTTTCGCAACAATCTACCCAACAACAACCCCAACCCATGTTCAACCCCGAACAATTTTTTATGCATCAACAACTATTGTTGCAACAACAACAACAATTTCTACCACAACAATCACAATTTCTACCGCAACAATCATAATTTTTACCACACCAATCACAATTTCCACTTCAACAATCACAAACGCTTCAAGAAACGCAAGAAGTTGTGCAAGAAACTCAAGAAGTTATCGAGGAAACGCAACGACCCGGAACATCTAAGCCAAAAAATAAAAAGGTGTGTAAAAAGGTTCCCATGGACCACGACCGAGGAAGTAATTTTGGCGAAGATGTGGTGTCACATTTCGGAAGATGCCGACATCGCCAATAACCAACCGGAGGCACGATTTTGGAAACAAATTGTGTCGGGTTACAACGAATAAGCTCGGGGGCTAGGTTTCGTGGAGAGAAACAAGGAGTCGATGAATAGCAAGTTCACGGCAATGAGTTGCGCAGTAAAAAACTTTATTGGGCACTATGAGGAGGCTTTACGACTTTCGGAGTAGCGGGTCCGACGATTCAAAGGTTTTAGAGGGGGCGCTTGAGATGTACCCTAATACATAGGGTGTGCCTTTTAGGCAAGCAGCGGTGTGAGAAATTCGGAGAGAACATAGCAAATGACGTGTTTTTGCGAAAATAGAAATTCCAGTTACCATCGTCAACCTTGAAAACGTTGATATATCAGACGATATTTTCGCGGATGATCGAAATGAACGACAACACGGACAACAAAGAAGAAGTAAAAGAAAAGAATCATCTGACGTATCCGAAAAGGCTCAATCTTCATCGTCGGCGTTGTGTGAAGCGATTGCTTCACAGTTAAAAAAACTTACAAAAACAAAAAAAGATGTCGCAAAAACGAAAAAAGAAACACTTCAAGTCCAAAAAGCGGCTCGAACAAAAACAAGCGGCTTATACAAGTGCAAGAAGAGACGATATGTTGTTTCTTCAAACGAACACGGAGGGGATGCCACATGGACTAGCGGAGTGAATCGAGAGCGAAAAAATGCGCATTCGGGAAAAATATGGGATGATTTAGCCTTTAGTATTGTTTTAGTTTTAATAAATTGTATTGTTTTTTATTTTAAGTTTATGTACTAGTTTCTATTTAAATAAATGTTATTACTTTTTATTTTAATAAAATCTTATATTTATCTTTTTTAAATGTTAAAAAAAAAAAACTGGCGGTTCCACATCTCCCACAATCACCCGCAATCATCATTATCACTCCACCAAAATACTCAAAACTCTTATTGTTGATGTCACGTCAGAAAAAAAAAATCTCACAATCACCAATATCACTCCCCGTACTCTAAGAAAGCTCAAACAAATTATATAGATGAGACAAATTTTACTATAAAATAATAATAAATATATTAAATAACACTACTATAAAATTTAAATTTTTTGGGGTGGACCATTGCCAACCCCATCCCCTACACACCTCCGCCCCTAGTTATTAGCATTCCAATGAAGGAGGGTTGGCGACATGAAGGCCTCTAAGAGCACACGGAGTGATGGAATTGTGGCTCGTTGTGAAACTGAGAACGAGCCACAAGCTTTCGTGATGACACCGCCCCCACTCGTTGTGAGGGCTCGTTCTCGCCATGATTCTCATGGTAACGAGACGTTGTAAGTTTGTTTGTTTGTTTTTTTTTTTTCTAACGGACGAAATTTTAAAAAGAATTCTCATATTAAAAATCAACGGCTATAAAATAAGCCGTTACACAATAAATATATTTTCTTTACCCACAATTTCACCTATAAATACATTCCCATTTTAACCAAAAAATCACACCATTTATCAATTTCAATCTATCTTTATATCTATAATCTTATATCACATACAATTTCAAATCGTAAAAATGTCTTCGACGCCTGAGTTTGTGTACAAAAAAGGTGGCATGGTTCACGTCCGAGTTGACTAATAGTAATTGTCAAAGTAAACAAACACTAGCTGTAAGAACAAGTTCAACCTAATATAGATAGAGACCCTGATCCGATGATGGTAGAAAAAAAACAACTTCTCTTACGTTTAGTTTCTGACGGTTTAATTAAAACAGCCGCCTTTAACCGAATCCCAAGCCGATTCATCGTAATTTCCGCCCCTCCAATTGTTGGCATTCGATCCAACTGTTGGAGGGGCGGAAATCACGTTGAATCGGCTTGGCATTCGGTTAAAGGCGTTTGTTTCAGTTGAATCGTCAGAAACTAAATGTAAGACAACTTGTCTTTTTCTACCATCATCGGATCAGGGTCTCTATCTATATTAGGTTGAACTTGTTCTTGCAACTACTGTATGTTTACTTTGACAATTACTATTACGCAACTTGGACGTGAACTATGCCACCTTATTTGCCCACAAACTCGTGGCCTACATTTCGACACTTCCGGATAACTATCGACAACGTTAGCCTTTTTTATTTTATGTATTTGTATTTTTTTTAATTATTGTATTGTATTTTTTTATTGTATGTTTTTGTATTTTTATTTTAATTATTGTAGTTTTGTTTTTTATTATAATAAAATCTTATATTTATCTTATTTAAATGTTTAAAAAAAAAACATTGGGTCCCACAACTCTCACAATCGCCCACAATCCTCATTATCATACCACCCAAAATCTCAGAATCACGATTCTCACTACCACGTCAGCAAAAGTAATCCCAGAATCACCAGAATCGTGATTATCATACCGGGTGCTCTAAGGCGTCATCATTTGGGCGGCATGTCAATGTTGGTGGAGCTATGCGATGGTGGTGCGCCATGCGATGGAGGTGTTTGTTTTATTTTTATTTTTCAACCTTTATAAACTTAATAAAAGTTTTTTTTTTTTTTTTTTTTACTAGTTTTATTTTTAGATTTGATATCTTTCTTAAATATAACCAAGCTCTTTTATAAATATCAAACCTAACACCTCTTTTTAAACTCTTTTCAACATAGAACACTCTCCAAAACATACAAATGTATTCATCTGAATCTTTCGATGATACAACAATCTGCGAAATCGCAGTGTTAGCAGGCAGTTGCTTATCATGACATATTGCAACAAACACGAAAGTTAATGAGAGAAACGTCCAATGAGGTACATACAAAGAGATCATATGACCACACACGAACGTCTCACGAACGACTATGTCACGATGAAGCTGTTTTCAAGACGGATCAATTTACACGATGATAGCGGATGAGAAAATCGTTATTCATCCGAATATTAGATGAAATTTCTAATTATTCGGAAGAACCTATTCTTGGTCACTTTAACTATTTTAAAAAGTGGTTGGGTGCTACGGAAAAACCAAGTTTCAATGCTATTTACAAAATGTTTATTTGCGATGCTTTCTTTAGCATACGAAATTATTTTCGATGCTTATATGTGGGGAATCAACATCCAACGATGTTTTAAATAATCTTTATAAATGTATTTTTATATATATATTCAAAATTATTTAAGAAACCAAATACATACTACATTCAATGTCTATATGAAAAACACTAATATCTACATAGGTTTTCGGAAATGTTTTGGAATACTTATTGTATGCATTGGGCATGAAAAAGTTGCCCAAATACATAGAAAGGGAAATACACACGAGAGAGGTCGCCCCACAGTCATACATCAAGGGGTTGTCTTGTATGATTTAACAAGCTTATTTGGTGTCACGAGTTCAAATAATGACATTAATGTTCTTAATCCATCACGTCTCATCCTACATGATCGTGCTTCCTTGTGTTCATTTATGGTGAACAACATAACATACAACAAAAGGATATTAACTTATCAACGAGATCTATCCAGAATGAGCTACGTTTGTCAAATTCCTTTCTCATCCACTTGACGAAAACTTTCAAAAGTTTCAAAGAATTTACAAGAAAAGTTATCGAAAGTACTTCTTGTTTACTACATGGGGATTATGGGTTTTAAAAATCGATTGCACATAACATTATTATCGAAGACAACAATATTATATTAGCGACTATAAGTAGTATTAAAAACCACGCTCAAGTGTTCAACGACGATATGTAGAAGAAGCGCATTACAAAATTAAGATATGCACTTCAATCCTGAAACAGATCTCGTCGAACACATTTGGAGACTTTCGAATAACTTATGACATCTACAAAAATCATATGATTTATCATATAAAGTATTTTCATTAACTTCTTTTCTTATTTGTTGTATTTAACATAGCAAAACCTTATTAACTTATTTTATTTTATATAATTTGTATTTAGTAAAAATAATGAAACATAATTTATATTAACAATTGATGTCAACGTGCTAATCACTAAAATATTTCACAATCTTAATCTCAAAATTTTTTTGGAAAACAAAAATTGTCAGGAGGAATTGCATGATAATGACAACAATTTTAATGATTCCGGCCACCGGCACCGGCAACGGCAACGGTTCCGACTCCGGCTCACGTTACACCAAGGTTTCCAACGTAATATCGCCGTTGGTTCCTGAAAGAATTCCTTCATAATTCATTATATTTCAGGTTTTACGTATTAAATGTTTGGATATTACCTTATTTGTTGATCCATTCTTGTAGCTATTATATAATTGTTATTCGAAACTCGGAGAAACAAAAAAGAGAGAGGATATATATTGGAAGCAAAGTTGTTAAAATGGTGGTTGAATTGGTGAAAAAGTCTGTTAACGTTGTAACAAGTTGTTATATGTTTGGTTCTAGACATTCATTGTTGGTGTTTATGTTTTTTGTTTTGTTTTGGATGTATCGATCGTTTCCGTTTTTGTTTTCTCTTTTACTATATGCTTCTCCCGTTATTGCATCTACTCTTCTTCTTCTCGGTACTTTGTTATTTTACGGTCAAGAAAATGTACCCGAAAGTATTGATCAAGGAAAACCTAATCGTCTCGAGAATGATCATAAAGATGGAAGTGCGGTTGATAGTAGTGGTTTAAAAGGAAATGACAAGTTAAAACAAGTAAGGAGTGAATTGGTTGATCAAAAGGCTCGGGCTCAGTCTTCCGAGAATAAGAAGAATGGATTGAAAAGTAGGGATAGATCACGAAGGAATTCAATTGATTCTTCGAGAAATGGTTTAGGACGTCGTCATATTGATGATGATAATAAAGGATGGGAAACAGGATCTGATCTTATTGAGAGTTCGTCTCCAAGTGCTTCAATGGGTGATATGTTTCCTGATGAGCTTCATCCGGTGCTTGATTCAGAAGTTCATCAGATGCATGTTAGCACGGATGCTAATTCGGATCATTCTCTTGAATCAGGTGATATGGTAAATGAGACGGATGATTATGATGATGAGTATAGTGATGATGATCAAGATGATATAGAAGTTAAAGATGACGACGATGATGATGAAGACGAGAATGTTATGATGTGGACGGAAGATGATCAAAGGAATGTTATGAATATGGGGACATCGGAGATGGAAAGAAACAAGCGTTTGGAGAATCTTATCGCTAGGCAAAAAACACTAAGAAACTTGAGAATGATGGCTGAGAAAAATATGGTAAACGTAAGTCCTGATCTTCATTTTAACGCCACACACATTACAACGGGTAGAAACAATCCTTTTGATCTTCCTCATTATGATTCTAATGTAAACAATGTCGGGTCTGCTCCCTCTATTATGATCCCATTAAGACATCCTTTTGATTTTTCTTATGACCCAAGTGATATGAAACATAATCGAGTGGGACCCACTTTTCAAACAAACGACCCATTACTCCGCCGTCGTCATGAGAGTTTTGATGTGGGTCCTTCAACGATCATGGGTCCCAAGCAAGGATTCAATATAGGACCGTACTTTGCACCTGATGGGACAAACTATTCTACCATGAGTAGAACTGATACAGAATCGATTGGTTCAGCTCATACTGAAGATAATCCTTCTCGAGAACCTTATGCTTCTGGTTTAAGTAAGGTTAAAACACGGGGTGGGAATGAGACAGGTAATCATAAAATATTGTCATGGTTTTCTGAAGTTAATTATGTAACTTCTTGTAAGGAGCTAATGGCAAACAAAATTCATATGAATCCAGGTCATCAAGAGAAAACTAAAAGTGAATCGAGCTCGTCATCATTTTGTGATGTAACCGAAGACATAAATGATGATGAGGAGGAAGAAGAGTTTAGATCCATAGAGAATCCAGAGGATTCAGACGATCTCCAGGTATATTTCGAAGCTAATCTCTTCTATGTATGTTGATTACCGTTAACAGGAGTTATTGTGGTCTTATCATCATTAATTCTATTATGAGGTTTCTTATCTCCATATGTATATATAAATACATAGAAAATATTTGAAACTGTTTTAAGTTATACCCAAATTACTATGTGCTTAAAAAGTTTTTGTTTTACATATCAAACTTTCAGTTCGTTGGTATTGTATGTATCCGACTTCTTACAACCTGTAACCAATGACGAGGCAACTGGCAATGGTTTACAATGGTGTGGCAACTTATATGGCTGTCACGTCAATAGACTTGTTTACTGATGATGAGGTTACCCTATACATACAATAGAAACCACTGAATATTTGATAGAGATGATGGAAACTTATGAAGTACGATACATATAATAGAAATTTTGGTATAGTTAAAAACATTCTAAAATGGTTTTAACAAAATCATGTACTGTACTATGTTGGAATCGTCTCCCTTAGTAACTCAGGTAAGATAAAGTTTTAGTTCAAAGACGTACATGATTAAAAAATCTTTGAGATTAATTCAAACCAAAATGCAGGTTCTTGCAACATTTTTTCATATAACAAACGGCACCTTGTTTTCTTTACAAATTTCTTATTGCTGCAAACAGGTTAATGTTTCGAGTCATATATGTGTCTAGTCATGCTTTACACAACAAATTTCTTTTGTAGTCGTTGGATCATTGGCTCACATTGCAGACACTTGTCATTTAGTATCGGATATTTTTTCACTAGGATATTACTAATTCAGTTGTCAACCTATGGTGCAATTTTTGCTGGTTGTCCAGACCGCCGTAACTTGAGTTTTTCTTTTTCTTTTTTGAGGGCTTAAGTGAAAAAGTATGCGACTTTACTTGTGTAGTGTAACATGTATAGGTTTTTAGAGTCCTAATCCAACTCATCTTAGTTACCTCTGCTCTGAAATCAGGAATTATAAACTAGAGAATGGCTTAAAGTATGTATCATTTCGATGCAACATGGCTAGCAGTTGCGTAAAATCAATAAATCCCTATGTTATGTTTTTGAGACATTTTATTTAACTATTAGCTGCCAATCTCTCAAAAAAACGAGAAACATTTGTGTGGGTTGTCTCCGAAAAGAAAATGCAATATTTCCTTTTTTGGTAAGTTTATTAGACTGATTAGTTTGAAACTTTCTTTTAAGATGCGACTTTCAACCAGTTTGACCAGTTTCCTTTATCTAATATCTCATGTCTTGCTTTGTTGACCCGTTATGAAAGAAAAACAACCCGAGTTAGGTTGTTGTAAACGGATCAACCTTGTCACCTCTATTAATGTGTATTCTTTCCGGTATAAGCATTTGGTAGTCTTGTTAACTCTTTTTCCTTGATGCATGGTATTATTATTATATTAACATCGGTTCATCAAGTATTGTTGGTGCATTCCGATATTCGTGATGTTTTTTATCAGTCAACACACTCATAAAAACTGAATGGTTGTAGCTATATGAAATAAATAACTGAGATTTAAGATGATTTACAGATTGCGGATGATGACGATTCTGAAACTAGCCAGACTGAGGAAGCTGGGTTGCCCCAGAGGCTAAAATCATGGTTAACCGGATGGTAGGCATGAAGATCCCCATGTCAACATCTAGTTCGAGCTCCAGATTTTTTAAATATTATACTTAATTCTTTCTAGAGTAAAGTTTTGAAATTATTGATTTTGTTGACAAATTTTACTTTTACTCTTATTGAATTTTGATTTGGCAAATTGCTAAAATCATAAACCAAAATGACGGAAACCTTAATTTATTACGTTTGTTACTAAAAATGTTGTGTGGGTGTTACATAATGTTATGAGTAGGCATTAGTTTGACGTTTTCGTAAGTACTTTACTTTGTAACTTGTTTTAGTTGTAATCGTCATTTTTAGAAGTTGAGGGATTAGTTTAAAAGTCGGCAGTTACAACCATATGAACACAAACTTGTATTCATTTCCCATATAAAAATTAAAGTTACTATTTGGTATCATTTTCTCTCTTCTTCAACTAATCTTAATTATGTTTTCAAATCATGTGTTATCGAATCATTCTCTTCCTAAATCTCCATAGCTTGACTCGTCAATTTAGGTTGACCACTGGTTGATTCATATCATTGGTATCACTTCCAGTTGATCCTTCGATCTAGCTACCACAACGATTACTCGATTTATGGCGCATGATTCATATGGTCCTACTCATTCAGTTAAATTCACTTTTATCGATTCATCTCAAAGCAATATCGATGATATTCGCTCGATGTTTTAAACTGTGGTTGAGGATTTTGCGAATCTCAGCAACATGATCTGAAAATTGATGCTAATGTCAAGCAAATCTTAGAAGTTAGTGATTTAGTATCAGGTATTTTTCTGCAACTCACTAAATTAATGTGTGCTAATTTGAGGGAGAATGTCCATCCTTATAATTTCAGACCTAATTTTCAATCTGCTTGTTATCACAATTCAACTTTTATCTAAGTTGCATGAAATGAATGTGAACAAGCAGAAGGTGAAGCATCTTTCGTTACGTTACTCTTCAACATACACTCGTAGAATATATTTTACTCCAACTAGCTGCTACTGCTCTACTTCCCATTCCTAATAGCAGTCCAAAAGCTAATTCACTACAGTCTCAAATGGATGTCAGGAGAGAAAAAGGTTTGTGTGTTTTATGTACGGCTAAGTACTTTTATGGTCACAAATGTTATGTAAAGCTAAGTACATATGTATCACGTAATTAGCTCAAATTTCCATACATGCTCTTACTGGTGTCATGGATTACCAAACCTTAAGAGTTATTACTCATAAGGAATTACAATACCTTCTTGGATTATCATTTAGCCATGAAGTTAAGATGTAAAGTGATTCTACAAGCACCAATGTCTGTAATGTTTGTTAAGGTAAAAGGGATTGTAACTCAACGATTCAAGGTTTTTAATAGACTATGAAGACTCTGGCTCATGTTTTTCTTATTCCCTGGGGAGAATGTGAAAGTGCAATGTAATTTAATTCAAATGAACACTTAGGGGTGCTTGATTCGGGTTTATAGATAGTAATAAATGATAATGATAATCAATAAACATGGTTGGTCTCATATAATGCTATTAGTCATTACCCTTCATTACCCCCATTACCCACTAAATTAAGGTTAATACCTTTCATTACCCACTATTATCATTATCATTTCCATTGTATTCCATACTATTATCATTATCATTTCCTTTCCCATTAACTAACACAAACCAAGCACACCGTTAGTATTATTCTAGTAGTAGTTGATAGATTTAGCAAGTATGGTTACTTTCTAGCACTAAAACACCCTTTTACTACTCTTCGGGCGGCTCAACTATCTTAGACATTATATTCAAATTACATGGGTTCATGTCTTCGGAGGCTAATGTCGATTATAAAAAGTCGTCAAAATTCGAAATTTTTTCCGAGTCCATATAGTTTATACATTGTATAACATTGTTATGTATTAGAATCCATATTTAGAGTTAAAATAATGTGTTTTGTTGTCTTTCAAGTTTTTAAAATTTTACATACATAATATCACATATGATTTACAGTAATATCATATATGATTTAGTATTATCACATTTGATTTTAGTATACTATATTTAATGTCAAAAAACGAGAAATAATAAAACTCGTCAAAATTCGATTTTTTTTCTCAATTTAGGTAGTTTATACATTTTATAATAATTCTGTTTTATAAAATTTTACGTATTGATGTAAATATCACATGTGATTTTAGCGATACAATTTCAATACTCATAAAAAAAAATCGTCGTCGAAAGTATATAACACCATTGCTATAATTAAAGATAAAAATAAGACGATCGCAACGGTATATTTTGTTTCGTCTTACAATTAACGGTTTCTGAGATAATTTAATTTTAAAAAATTAAATAAAAGTGAATTTTTGTTTGAATCATGTTATTAGATTAAAATAAGATGGATGATTGTATTTTTTTTTTTGTTAATAAAAAATTATGGGTCTTAATTAATAATTTGACCATATAAATTTTGATTTATAATATAGTAAAGATAATGCATTACCATATATACATGAATAATCACAAATTACAAATTATAAATACTCTCTAAAATAATTAATAACATTATTAATATTATTAGTATAATGATATTACATATACATAGTAATGATATCTATAAAACTGAAAATACCAATACCATTATTATATAGAAACAAAATTTAAATAAAATTGTTATAATATAAGAATAATTCATAAAGAATAATATTTTAAAACATTAATATTAATAATAATAAAAATATTATATACTCGATATTAACCGAGCAGCATCGACCAAAAAAAGTTTTCCATAAAATATAATCCATTCGTACCAAAAAAATTGTCTACCTTCTTACTTATAATTATTTAAAAATTATTGTCAAATTTTTAAATATAGATTGTTAAAATATAATAACTTCTCATTTTGTCCTTAAATAGTTTTAACTTTTCAAACTCTGAAAATAATCAACGTGTTTGTTGCAGAGGTATAATAAGTAATGTAATAAAGAATATTTTTATTAATTACAACTATCTTATTTTGTTTTTTTTTTTGTTTACAACACTCTTTTTAAAACATAATGAGTAATTATATTTTTTGTATCCTCATTAATGTTTCTTATTTTGAACCAAACACCGATAAATATAAAAAAAAAAACTAAAAGGGTATTTGTTTAAACTTATATAAGGACTTGTGGGTTTATTGATTTTCGACTTATGTTTTATAAGCCGAGATTTTATGAGTTATATATAAGTTTATGAGCTTATTAGCGTTTATTATTAATAAGCTTACAAACTCTTACATAATTCATAAAATTTTGATTTATAAAATATAAGTCGAAAACCAATAAACACGTATAAACTTAAACAAATACCCCTAAATATATCATTTATCTATTAGTTAAAAGCTAGACATTTAAAGATGAAGAGAGTAGAAATGGTAGTAGTTGTTGGTTAAAATTGAAACAAAAAAACAAATAATCATCACGAAACCAGGTTTCAAATTTCATTTCCTGCTTCTGTCACTCTCTCCCCCCAAATTCCAAATCGCAAGGTATATTCTCCTCTAGATCTTTAACATATATTATTTCTTCAATCCCAAAATTAAAATAAAATCTAATTTATTTCTTATTACTATCAAAACCCTAATTTGTATCTATTTCCCCCATTTCTAATCATTCTTGTGTGATTTCTGATTTAATTTTACTGTAACCTAGGTTTTTAATTATAGTTTATATGCATGTTTAGGTAATGTATGTACTTTTTTTCAGGTGATGTTAATTGTGCTTTTGTTCCTCAACTTTCGAAAATAGTTTCCATGGAACAACAAACTTATGGTTCGGATTCTGTTCCGACTGGTCCTATTAACCGCTCCACGGTTTTATCTGTTAAACCGTTAAGATGTCTTATTCCAGTTTTCCCATCCAAAGCAGATCCTTCTGCACCCCCTTCTGCTCAGTTTGCGTCTGTTCCTCCTGACGGTCCCTTTCCATCTGGTACTTCACCGTTCTTTCCGTTTTTTGCTTCAAATGAGTCTCAAAGACAGGGAAGGCCTGGTCCTATCCCGTCTCCGGTTCCTTTGAATTCTTTTAGGACGCCTGTGTCAACGTCGAGAAACGGTGATATAGGGACGTCGAGAAGGGGTGCTGGGAATCATAATGTTGTAGACGAGGATGGGAGTATGAGTGAGGGACCTGATGGTTATGAGAATAGTTTTGGTGTTGGGGATATGGAAACTGATAATGATACGGATGGGAAAAGACGGGCTACTCGGAGAAAGGTTAGGAGTTCGTCTGGGCCTGCTAGTAATGACAGTGTGTCTGACTCGTTGATTACTCAAGTGTTGAGATCTTTTGGTCTTGCGGAAATTGATACTTACCGTCAAGCTGATAGTGATAAGGATTTGGCTGACCGTGTACTGATTGTTTTTAATTTACTCCGGAGAAAGATTACACAACTTTTTGATGATACTAAGGAAGCTCCTTCAGGGGGAACAAAACGCCCGGACTTGAGGGCAGGTACCATCTGTATGACTAAAGGGGCTCGTGCTAATGTCAAGAAGAGGATTGGAGGGGTTCCTGGTATCGAGATTGGTGATATTTTCTTTTTCCGTATGGAGATGTGTTTGATCGGATTGCATGCTCCAAGTATGGCTGGAATAGATTATATGACAGTTAAGGTTTCTGGAAGCGAAGAGCCTTTAGCTGTCAGTATCGTTTCTTCGGGTGGATATGAAGATGAACATGATGACGGTGAGGTGCTAATATATAGTGGTCAAGGCGGTGTTCAGAGAAAAGATAAACAACAGATGGATCAACAGCTAGTAAGGGGTAACCTTGCCCTTGAAAAAAGCTTGCATAGGGCTAACGAGGTACGAGTTATTCGTGGTATTAAAGATTTTGCAAATCCAACTGGGAAGGTATATGTCTATGACGGATTATACAAAATACATGAGTCTTGGATTGAAAAAGCGAAGTCTGGTTGCAATGTTTTCAAGTACAAAATGATTAGAGTTCCAGGACAACCAGAAGCATTTACGTTATGGAAATCAATACAACAATGGAAAGACGGTGTTACTACAAGGCCTGGTGTTATTCTGCCTGATCTTACTTCCGGGGCGGAGAGTTTACCTGTTTGTCTTGTAAATGATGTGGATGGTGACAAGGGGCCTGCCTATTTTACGTACACACCTAGTCTCAAGTATATAATGCCGTTTCCTTCAACCAAATCTTCTTCAAACTGCAACTGCGTAACTGGATGCCAACCTTCGACTAACTGTCCTTGTGTTCAACGAAATGGAGGTTGTATCCCATATACGTCACTTGGTGTTCTTCTCAGTCATAACTCAATTGTTCATGAATGTGGTAAATCGTGTGTATGCCCTCCTACCTGTAGGAACCGGATTTCTCAAGCAGGTCTGAAAATTCGTCTAGAGGTGTTTAAAACAAAGGATAAGGGCTGGGGACTTCGGTCTTGGGATCCCATTCGTGCAGGATCGTTTATATGTGAATATGCTGGAGTAGTGATAGCGAGAAATGGAATTGACCCTGATGATAATTATATTTTTGATGCTACTCGCTTATTTGAGCCCTTGGAAACTGTACCTATTGCTGAACCTGTTAAGTTTCCGTATCCTTTAGTTATCAGTGCGAAACATGAGGGAAATGTGAGTCGTTTTATGAACCACAGCTGCTCACCAAATGTGTATTGGCAGCCGGTAATTCGTGAAAATCAAGATGAATCATATCTCCATGTTGGTTTTTATGCATTCAAACACATTCCTCCGATGCAGGAGTTAACATTTGATTATGGAGTGGTACCTGCTGGCAAAACGGGACCACAGAGGAAAAAGTGTTTGTGTGGATCATCGAGATGCAAAGGCGATTTTTACTAGTGTTTTACATTAAGTTTTTGAGGACGATGCATTTCAGATGACGCCTTTTGTAAAAGGTTTGTCTCTCCGTTTTATCCCTCTCTGGTTAAATGACTTTTCTTTTATCTACGATCATTCTAGATGCATATCTTAATTACTTTAATCCCAAAAGGTAACCAGAATAGAAAGACTTTTAGATAATTTCTAGAGCTAAAGTTATCTGATTCAATTTTGGCATTTTCAGATATTCTCACAATTTCAGTTCATTGTTACGATAAACTTATTTTGTAGTCCTTGAATGCATTTCAATTATTTTTGGGGGTCGGTACATGACTACATATTTGGTTCTGAATGATCTTATGCAGAATCGGGAAAGACATATATCATCTGGGTTTGACTCTTCGTTTTCATGTTTTGAACTTCAAGTATATAAAAAATAATTTATTATCAGTGTATTTATTTCATACATCGTTAGTTAGTTAGGAGACCAACTTTTAAGAGCTGCGTGTTAGACTAATATTATGCGGCCTGCTCCAAAGTCGCGACATCCTATTATCTAATTACCTTTTAATGTTTATATACTAAAAGTGCAAATAGTCTATGAAGTCGAGACACTTCCTCGGAAGAATCCGTATTACTACTAATATAAAATCTGTTGTGAAATTGTTTATGTGAATAGTATTGTCAACTTGCCAAGTCAGTCGGCAGTAGTAAATAGGGTGGAGTATATAGTGCGCAGTCCAAACCATTTGGCAATCTTTAAAGTTTTACCATAATTGATTCGACAATTTAATAAGATTCGCTAATTCTAGTTGTACTGTAAAATGGTTAGAATATGAAGTAATGATTTTAGTGCCGGTAAATCATATTAAATAAATTACGGGAAGTTATAGACAAACAAGAAAATACTCTTTTACTATCAAAAGCGAACACTGTTGGTGAAAGAAATTTAGTTTTACCAATTTAGGGTAAAAGCGTACGGAAAAGAAAAATGCTGCTTTGGTTAGTAACTAAGCGTAAAGAATCACTGATAATTAGTGACAATATCCTGCAAAATGGATCCTATGGAAAAAAATTGATGAGTAAAACTATAGAATTTCCTAAAAAGATCTGTGTTTGCTCCTGACAACTCTAAAAGTCCAAAAGGCGAGGGACGCTGGCGAGAAAATTACAAACCAAAAGATAAGGATTCATAGAAGCCTTCTAGTTGTTCAAATAAACACGAATCTTCCAAAATTGATAGAGCTTTTAGTTGATTAAATTGTTAAATAATTGACTAAAATTGCCTTGTGGGTCGACTAATTTAAGTTCTTTTTTGTCTAGAAAGGCGACTAAACTAAATTCTAGAACTCAAATTGCGGTTCAGTTAATTTAAATTGGTGTTTTGTGTTGGTTTTCCGCTTCAGTTTTTGTGAACACCCATAAATTTTTGCTAGTGAAGTATTTGGCTCCTTGCTCAAACGTAATTTACAAACTGTATAGCCAGCCAGTAATGTTAGTTTTATCATGAAAGCCTTGGATCTAACCATTTGTTTGTTTTTTAATTGCAGGAGAAGAATTTGTAGTTTGTAGGTGAAAATGACTCTATGAATGCATCCGGAAAATCTTGTTAAGCATTAGGAGCAGGTCATAAGTCATATTTAAGTTGTATTTAACTTGGCAATGTAGTATTTAAGTACTTCAGCTTTTGTATGTGGATCGGGTATGTCTAACCCTTGGTTCCTCTTATTAGGCGACTATTCTTTTTGCTTGTCAATGTAATATGCGTCTTATTTATAACATTATGCATTTAGACGGTACTTCTTGAATGCATCGGTTTGGTTGTAAGAGAGATCCATGGTTGTAAGCTACCTTGTAGCGAGTAATCAGTTAAGGCTACCTTAGTTTTTTTTGTTTAGTCCTCTAGGAACATTATTTCACTTTGCATCTATATTTTGTATTGTGATATATTGTCATGCACAAGTCAATAATGATACTCGGATACTGTAACTGTGGCAACAATTTGTTGGTGCTCGGAACGACCTTGATTTTTGTGATATAGATCGTGTCCCTTCTATGATAATGGCGTTTGTGTATGCCCTACTTTTTTGAGTTTGTTATGTGTTGTTGACATGACACTTTGTTAGAATAAACTCCTACATTCCTCAAAAAACTAGACGCTTCCTTCGTCATATCTCTACTCCATGCTAAAGACATTGCAATAGCGGGATCTTTGCTGTTGGTAATTTTTGTGCTATTGTTTAAACGGACTTCTAGGTGTCCTAGATGACTGTTTGATTATCATATGAAACTAAAGGTAGACATAATTACATGTTCCAAAATAATTTTAAACACTTCGATTAAAATATATAACCACAAAGAATGGGTTTTTCTGTTCATAGTGAATCATTTTGTATCATGATGTACTAGGTCTTATTCTTGGAGCAATAACATTTTTTCTTTTTTAGTGTAGGCAAGTCAAAAATTAGATAAAAGTAGAAAGTACAAATTTTACATGAATACTAGCAAGCCGAGTTGAACTCAAGTTAGACCCAGTCGGCTCGATTACTTTAACCTAGACTTGAACTCCACTAATTTGTAGGACAAGCCACTAGAGAGTAGGCTAGGGGTGTAAACGACTACTAAACGAGACGAGACAGCTCGCGAGTTATTCGAGATCGACTCACAAATTTTTTGAAATCAAACGAGTCGAGCTCGAGCTACTCAAGTAGTTTTCCGAGTCGAGTTCAAACTCAAAGATGCTTCGCTCACGAGTCTTATTGAGTTTAATTTAAATTACAATTTTACCCTTTTATTGTTACTATATAAAATAATATATGTATACGAAACGTTCCGTGTGAGTTAATTTAACAATTATTTATCGAATTCGAGTTTGAAATGTATAATAAATCGAATTCAAGTTGAGTTTTGAGGAACCGAGTTGGAGTTTAAAATTTAAAATCTAATGAAACTCGAATTTTAGTAACCGAATGAATATGAAACTTTAGAGTAGTCGTGTTGAGTGCAGGCTATAAAAACATTTGGCGATTGGTAGGTGACAAGTGAAACCCTAATTCGAAAAATCTAGTTGTAAAAGACAAAGACAATCCCATCCAACCACTACCAAATCATCGATACAGATCGCAATTGATCGAGAAAAGGCCGACATGAACGGCGGGCCATCTGGTTTCAGTATGTCAATTTTCAATCTCAATTGTTTGTAATCCTATTTTGTTTGTTTGTTTAATTGATTGATTGATTGATCAGATAATGCTCCAATTACTAGAACATTTGTTATTGCCAGCTGTCTCTTTACTATCTTCTTTGGCCGTTCTAACAACCTCGCCTTTTCCTATCAGGTTCGAATATCATAATCATAATCATGCATTTTGTATATATGTATAGTTTTGGTTAAAGACACCCAATTTTACTGTGATGATAGGATATCTTGAAGAAACTTCAACTATGGAAACTCGTTGTTTCGCTGTTTTCCTTTTCGTCTACTCCGGAGCTCTTCTTTGGAGCTTACCTTCTTTACTATTTTCGTGTCTTTGAGAGACAAATAGGCTCTAACAAATATTCCGTCAGTATCCGTTAACCTACATTTGCATCATTTTTAACTCTATTTTCTCATTATCAATATCGCTTTCTGCAGGTATTCATCTCCTTCTCTATTATTGTCTCTTCACTACTACAGCTTCTTGCTCAGTCGTTTCTTAATGGTAACGTAATTGCTCATGATTTATATTCATTATGGGTTTTGCTGACCTAACTTGAAGTTTTGACTTTGTTTATTCAGATCCGGCGTTGAGTGTGCTCACATCTGGCCCATATGGCCTCATATTCTCTTCCTTTGTACCCTTCTTTTTTGACATTCCCGTTTCAACACGGTTCCGTGTAGCTAGCCTGTCTTTCTCTGACAAATCTTTCATTTATTTAGCTGGTCTTCAGGTAGATAGAATTTGTCTTATAATTACAGGCTTTTGTAAATCCGACCTCATTGAAAAGATGGTCATCATTATTTTTTTAATTTATGCAGCTTCTATTTTCATCCTGGAAAAGATCCCTAATTCCAGGTCTATGTGGCATTCTTGCTGGTTCACTGTATCGTTCAAACGTACTACGTATCCGTAGAGTTAAGGTACGAACATATAATTTTCTATGTCACTATGGCCTTTTCAGTCATGCTAAAAGAAATGTAACAACTCTTGGACATTAATGTTACAGGTCTTTAATTTGACACTGTTCCCTATAATTCATTTTTCTCCTAAGCTAATTTGTTTTACGTACTTTTAATTTTGAAAACATAACCATGATAAAACTTATAATAATGATTCATAGATGATTCTCGTTCTTTTTGAAATAAGCCCAATCAGAATGAATATAGAGGGAAAATTTTATATTATCTGTTCCACTTATTTTATTAGAGCACTTATTAAAAACCACATGCTTCTTGGTGTCAACTTTAGGTCATCTAGTCTCGATATAGCTTAGTATATCATTCTCATTAAGAGGGCAAAAGAAAAAAAAACCCATGTAACCATAATCTTGTTAATTTTTAGATAACAATACTCATTGTTCTTGCACTTTTTCATAATTTCAGTTCCCTGAGCTCATAGCATCCTTCTTCTCAAGGCTTTCGTTGCCATCTGTGGGCGGTACATCATCTGTACCACCAACAAGAAATGCACCATCATTTGCAGCTCGTCAAGTTGAGGTAATTGAAATTTATGTTTCTTGTCTCAAAGATATATGTGAAACGTGTTATAACGCTATCGTTTCCCTTTCTACCAGTAGAAGCTGTACTACGCCCTAGTTAAATTGTCCCAAAATATCTACATGTAGTTTCTTGAAATTGCGGACCCTGAACCCATTTTGTTAACATTTTTCTGGCCAGTAGTTTGAAAAATGCAAAATAGTGAAACTCACATTTCGTAGAGAAAACGACCTTTGTCCTATATTTAGTCTTATTAGTTAGATACACAATCATTTGGGTCATTATGTGAACGCAAAAATGTAGAAACTAGTTATATAGATGGGTGGGTTGGGCCTGATTTATAACGAGTCAAAACGGGTTTGGGTTTAAAATAAATTATCCATTACAAGTCACAGTTGGCCAGGCAGGGTCGTGTAATGTTGCACCACTACCTTTTTCCACTCTTAAATATATGAATAAATAGTTAATGTACTTATTATGATTGCATAAACATCGTTACAATAACAATCTGAATCTTACAGGAGGTCAATATGCATTAAAAGTAGATTTTTGGTGGCTTATTTGCTATTGTTGACCTGTTTGAGATAGAATAAAACCCAAATTAACTTATATATAATGAAATGGGTCAAAAGTGCCACCTTTACCTAATTTCATGATGAATATTCCGTTTATGATTCAGGGTAATTATCGTGCACCACCAGTGTCATCTGCCCCAGAGCCACCTGAGGAATCCATTGCAACGTTAGTTTCAATGGGGTTTGATAGGAACTCTGCCAGACAAGCCCTTGTTCGTGCCAGAAATGACGTTAATGCTGCCACAAATATTCTTCTCGAGGCACAGTCCCATTAACCATTGCTCTATTTTTTGAGTGCAATGATAGGTTGACCAACTTGTTCCTGGTATTTTCCGAGGCTGAGTTTTCTTTTCGTAATATTGTGTTTTTCTTATTCATAGCGATGTGTATACTCGTTAACTAGAATTCTGTAGGGTAAGACCATGCAATTTGAACATATCAAGATGTATATTGCATTCATTGCGTGCTAAATATCTCCAACCAACAATCTTCTGGTTAATTACATACTTGGTGTTCGTTGAAATATAAACAAGAAATGAGAGTCTGACGAAAAGAAAAAAATAACACAATGGTCAATGCCGCCTTTATTTTATTTTTATTTACTGTTTTTATTGCAGTTTAGTTGTGCACACAAAAAAAATAGTTCAAAAAGGGCATAAATGGTTATGGAGTATAGAAATTTCTTCACTTCCGTATTTTGGATAAAAGAGACAAGTCATGTTCATGATTGTCATTAACAAAATAAACAAGTAAAAGAATTTGTAACAATGTCGAGTCAAAAAACGCTACCAGAAATGGAAAGCATAAGGTTCCAAGATAGAATCCGGGCAAGAAAAAGGTGGTAATTTGGAACAGCTTTATTTATCATTAAGCCGGCTTTGGTTAATCTTTTACAGAGTAAATGCTGTTAGGCGTGAATTTCAAATGCATGCAACATAATTTCCACGACAATGTACTAACTGTTTATGAAAGTTTTTAGAAGTTGGCAAAAAAAAATGTAAATGGAAATGATTAATCGTTTTAAATGTGTATTTATAATCTTCTATATATCAGTGACATAAATTTACAGTCGTCTTAAAAAAACATAATCGATCTCGGTTCCCAAATACTTGCTCTACTTGAATAAATGCTCTTGAGGACCACTTACTTCACAAATGCAAACAAGTTTAAGTGAATTGATAGACGGTTGTTTTTGGAGAAGTTTTTGGACAAGACTTGTGCAGATCCATAACGGATTTCCCTAGATGCCACAAAAGCTCTTTGCACAAGTCGGAACAGTTAATTCAGACAATGGTCAAATCCGACTCATGGACGTTTGTTTCGCATCAGCAAAACAGGTTGAACATATATTTCAAGGAAATTAGCACTCATATGTGTGTGTCACTTGAGCAAATGCTATTTACTCATTGATAGTGATCATTCATCGTTGCATTATCTAGATTATACATGACATATTGCTCTCAAATGAGCTCTAGTATAATATATGAAGCTTAGCAGATATAAGTGATAGGTTCACTTCTCATGTTATTAACTATACTATGCGTGGCAGATGAATCTGCTAACAAGTTACAAAGCATTCATGTCAATTATATAAGCGTATACGACTAAGACATAACAATCATACGCTGTACCATAAGCTAAACTAAATTGAATTATAAACTACACGTACAGCAAGAAAACAACAAAAAGATGAATCATCTGCTTCTTTACGCAAGGATAATAGAAGCAAAGAGACCTGGAAACAAGATGCGTAATTGATTACCAATTGGGGGATATACATACTGAAAATAACTGACAGATTCTAATTTAGAATAACCTCTACTAAATTCGAATTTGAATTCGGTTTTTGCTAGTTGAATACAAATTCAATTTGGAGGCCCAAATGTAAAGTGACGAAGATGGTACTTGAAATGTGCTAATTATATGAAAACACACTCATCCATATTTGTTCACTACTTTTACACAATCCATCACACTGTCGTAACGTTCACCTATGGGAAGCGAAGGTCTCTATGACATAAGCTCACCAGACGTCCACCTATCTTCATACCTCCCATAAGCATAACTGTTGGAAGGAAGCCCCGTGAAGTGGAGGGGGTCTGGTTCAATCCCATAATCCGTAAGTGGCCTTTTTTCAAGAACATCATCGTGTTCAGCTACAAAATCAGGAATCTCGATACATCTTTTCTTCATATCATCCCAAAGATATTGCAGCCGACTAACATACTTCACCTTCCAATATAACCTGTGAACAGGAATATGTTTGATTATTCAATATCATATAAATATATAATCACTTATAAATCCTAAAATAATATGAAACTTACCCTCCGCTTAAGAGGAACCGACCAAGAGTAGCAATAAGAAGCCTGGAGCGTAGTCCAGGATGAACAAAGTAGACAACCTGTAGCCTATCTTTAAAGTCCGAAGGAAGGTCTTCATAAATCCATCTCAAAATAGTGATTCCGGGGTTATTATATTCTTTATTCACGGTGGAGTGCATGTACACAATACAAAACGGTCCTTCTGGCAACTCTGTCGATATTTTGTATATTATATATTTCTTCAGCCATTCGCCATCGATTATTGGGGCTGGTTAACAACACACATTAGTATGATTGTACTAAAAAATAAAGCAAACAATGAAAGGAGGTATTTGCATAGGTAAATTTAAGTTAATTTATGAAACCTCTTTATAAATATCAAGATCAAATAAATCTAAATTGTAATTAGTGAATTAGTGAATTGTAATTAGTACCTGGGAAGTATTTGGCAACGATTCTGATAATTCGATTACCAGAATTATCGGAACCAGATTCAAGGCGAAAGAATTGTAAAGCATCAAGAGCTGGAAAGTGTTGATCGGTGAGATCGGAGGGGCAATCATGCCACTGCTCCGAGGATTCAGATGATGATGGAACTACTACTACCTTGAAATCTTCCATACTTGACTGTTATAGCAGCAGCCGCAGGGTTTATGTATTCTTCCAATTAGGTATAACAATTCCGAAATTTCTAACCGATCCAATCCACCGGGACATAAATTGATGAATATGATATGGATATGGATATCAAATATGAATAATATGGAGTAATATCTGCTGAGGTAAGGCAAAAAATAATTAATGTATTTTTGATTTTGTAGCTTTATAATCAACGCTACTTGTGAAATGATATTTGTAATCAACTAACCAAGTTTTTACGTTTTATTATCAAAAATAATTTTAAAATTTTAACTTGTTACATTTTGTCTCAATTTATTACCCGTTTCAGTAATTATTTTTTTTATCCAACATGGATTTACCCACGTGGACATAACGTTAACAAAAACACAACACACTGACACATAATCACACGAACTCCTTCCAATCGCACACACAAATGAAACCCTAAATCTGGTCCCCAAAATCCAATGTGAGCGATATCGGATCCAAAAGTGAATCTGGTTGTTGGATTGCAACACGGCGGACTTTTTGTACCTAACCCTCTTACATAAGTACAGTTTAACACTACTATCATCAATGACGTCGACTTTGAAGGTATGAGTTGCAAAAGTTTGAAAAAAGTTCATTAGAAGGTTAATTAATGCTCCTGTTAGAAGTCTTTTAGTTTGTCTACCTTCCCTTTCACTTACAAAATGTATTAAATTGGTTGAAAATGACAAAGATGGTGACTGATTTTGTTAATTTGGCATATGCTAATGGTTATGAAATAGATATTTATGTTGGGCATAATGATTATGATGTGATGCAATTTATTAGAGATGATGTAATAGTTGACCCCCTTGACTATGAATCCGAGAATGAACATCGTGTTCCAGAAAATGATTTAATTTTAGAGGAGTTTGTAGGTAGTGAATTTGAAGGTGAGGATAATGTAGTAATTGAAAAACGTTGTGTTGATGACCATTTTTAACCCGTTTGTGTGGCAATCTTTGTTATGAATTATGAGATAGACCTTGTTCCCCTAACCTTGACGACCCTTTAGAAGATCCTGATGAAAATAGTCTAGATGATAGGTATAAGGTTAAGGTAGGTGTGGTATATCCCATGGTCCAAACACTCAGTGGGACAAAATGAAACCCATCCTTGGTATGAGGTATGAACACCCTGAACACTTGAGGATAGCCTTGGAAAATTATGGATGTCAAATGGATTTCAACTTTGGTATTTGAGAAATGATCATAAGTGTATACTTGCATTTTGTGATAGAAATGTTAAGGAAGGTAGGTGTGCTAATGCTCAAATTAGGAAGAAGGTCAAAGAGGCAAATATAAGTCAAAAGAGATGTGGTGATGATGAAGAGGAAGGTGGTGATATTGAAGGGGAAGGTGGTGTTGTCCATTTAGACTTTGGGCTACATGGATAAGTACTGAAAAATCATTTCAGATCAAGTCACTCATACCCGGTCACAATTGTGGAAGAAACTACAACTTAGGGTCATTGGTGACATATAGGTGGATAGCTTCAAGATATGCAAAATAGATTGTTGAAAACCCTTTTATGACATTGAGATTCATGTTGGCTGATATTAGAGAAAAATACATGATAGATGTTAGTTTGGGTCCAGTGCAAAAGAGCTAAACATAATGCTTTATATTACCATGAAGGTGGACTAATTGAACATTATGGTAGAATATGGAGGTATAAGAATGCTGTTTTGGAATCAAATCCTGGTTCTACATGTCATCTCAATGTTGAAGAGCTAGATGATGGGAATATATACTTCAATAGAATATACATGTGTTTCAAAGGGATCAAAGATAGATGGATGGCTGGCTGTAGGAGAGTAATAGGGATTAACCCATATTACAAAATCGTAAATTCGTTGATAATTTTTGACCTTAACCCATATTAAAAATGTTTATATTCACTTTACCTATATATTATAACTCCTAGAAACTCTATCCTACATAAATATTAAATACATTTTTCTTTTTATTATATTTTACTTGATTTTGAAAGCCTAAACATAATATTTTTCATTTTTTATCTTAAAAAATAACTGTAACTACATAATATGTTCTTATTTTATGAATATGAATAATTTATTATAGAAACAAGGTTTTGTATGCCCTCGCTTTGCTACGGGATAAACAATAATAGAAAATCAAATAAAATTAAAGGTTAAAATTAAAATATATATAAATTTAGGGGTCAATTGAAAAATAAAAAATAGTCGAAGGTGTAAATCATTATACAAACAATAATAATAATAACAATAAATCTAATAGATGGTTTTAGTATAAATCTGTTAAAACTAATAATACTCCACATTTTATGTAATTTCATAAATTTATTATAAAATCATGGACTAAACGTATTACTTTCAACAAAATCAATACTCAATTCTGTAAAAAACGGGATATGAGGGAGATGAGACGTAAACATTCATACATCTATGACAAAAGTAAAGAGTCATGCATCTATTTCAAAAATGAAGAGACTGGTTCCCGTCTTTTAGAGAGACCTCCAACTCGTGTGTAAAGTTATTCAAGAAAAAGAAAGCCTAAGTGACAAACGTGAAATAATAAATAGAAGGTCCATTAAATTTAAAATCTAACAAACAATAGACAACTTATAAACCAATCATAAACCATATGGACAAAAACATTCTTTCCTTAATTGGACGGACAAATAATATTTATCTTCTTTGTTAACATGCTGCAAAAACGTATCGAAGTCGACATTCTACTCGGTTTTTAAAGGTTGATTTACAAGACAACGACAACTTTATAGACTTATGATAAACCATTTACGAAGCAGTGAGACAGTCCTTCCAGGCTCCATTTTTAGAAGTATAGGTACCACCACCGATTTGCTGGGAGTACTCCATAATAACTGCACGAGCACAAACATCCCACGTCCTTGCCATCTCCGTCAGTGACATAGGATTTGAAAGTTGTCTAACACAACTACTGAACCGCAACTTTGCTTTATTCGAAAGATCTTTGTAATCCCTGCAATACAATGGAAACATATATTATGTCAAATATCAAAAAAGAAATGGTGGGCTAATACATGATTATATATTTCAAAACATGAAAGTAGGCGGGATAATTTCAAGACTAGAACTGTCACCTGACTTCAAGAGGAAACGTATCCAATAGTACTGGGGAGCAAGTTGGATAATCAGGAGGAACAAGTAATCGCAATGGTTGTATAGATGACTGCATATTAGTGAAATATAACATCAGGCCCATAGACGGTTAAAACATATAACAGAGTGCTTGGATTTGCGATCAAGAGTGATATTAAAAAGTCAGGTTTAAATAATCAATTGTAATTACACGCACTATCAAAAATAGTCGTCGGTTTAGCTTATGCTCATTAGTTGTGTGAGTGTTTGGAAAGTAGTAATAATTTACAAAATTAATAGATAAAATGACAGATAAGGAGGCGTTCTTTTTTAATAAAACGAGAGAGGTTTAGTGAAATGAGAGTCTTTTAGATTAGGTTGAAAGAAGGGATAACTAATGTTGTCTAACCTCAACATATGCGTTTTGTTGCAGTTTATATGATGTTTAAATAACATAAGATATTCAAAATATGTTTATCGACACGTTTAAAAAGGTTGCTACGATTTCAAGGTAAAATAATCATTTCCAACATCAATATCCGAACAGCCTTAAATAACTTCCTAAGTTGAGTATACATACCATTTGTTCGGAAGCATATTGAGACTTGAGGTCTGGATCAAGAGCTACAGCGCTAAATGAGCACTTAACAACGATTCCTTTGCCAATATCTGCCGCTGAAAATGGACTAGCATCTTCCTCACTGATATTTACCATGGTATCTACGAGTCCTTGATTTATCTCTCTTATTTCGTCCAATAGGGAATTCCTTGTCTGCAATATAAATGCTAAAGGCTCAAATAAAACGGTAAACTTGAAAAACTTAACCAAAAGGGAAATGGGTTGAAACTTGAAAGTAGCACCAGGTAAACCCGACCCACCCATTTTAACATATATATGTACTACTGAAGAGATAATACCTCAATCCGACGCCTTTTTATGGTAGAAGTTGCAGTGGACTCCAACTCTGACGCCTCCGCCCAATTTAAAAGCATAAAGCTATCAATTACACTGCTAGGAGATGATGCAACATTAAATGGTATTTGACTTCTCAATCGTTTCATTCTTCTTATTCCATCATGTGTGACAAAAGTTCTCTCTTGAAGACAACATTTAGTCGTGGCAACCAAATCTTCACCGACTACAGCTCTTGACCCGTTACCTGGTGTGGGCCCTGCGATGCTATCCATCATACTAACCACTAAACCAATGTTGCTGACCGATGCACTTAACGATTTCTTTGAAATTGACTTTACCTATTACACAAAGATATATGACGAGTTAGCATAGACTTTTACTTGCAAAAACTGCATAATAAAGGTCACGACCCACTTTTTTTTATCACAAAAAGGAAAATGCATATAAAGATAATGTACTTTAGGTGAATTTATGTACTGATAACTGACCACGTTAAGTAAGTGCTCCATGGGATCTTCTATAGAACTTGAATTTCCAGAAACAAGTGATGCTCCATTGTCGTGATTTCCCGAAACAAGCAAAGGGGAGGCTGATATGCTAGGTGTACTAATTGCAGGCGGCTCAGTTGGCATCATTGCACCATTAGAAAGTGATGAAACACCAGAATTAATTTTCTCAGCGTCTCCTGGCATATGAGATGTAGACGGAGTTGATGGAGACGACACAATAGATGGCGAATTTCCAAATTGCAAAGGTCTGCCGGATTTAGTAACAGAATTCAGCATGTTATGATGGTCCACTTGAGGAGAAAATGGCGCTTTTATCTTCTGCTGCGAAGATTCTGATTCTGATTCTGACTTCACTTTAATCTGCTGTCGATTTTGTTGCTGATGCTTTGTTTGTTGGTGAAATTGACGCTCGTGAAGTAGATTTTGTTTATGAGGTAATTGTTGGTGCACTTGGATATGTTGAAGTTGCTTCAATTGCTGTTGTGGAATCACGTTTGAATTTGGTTGCATCGTACCCATAATATTCTGGTTTGTTGAAACAGAATTACGGTTCAAGTTAACAATATTATTATTATGCGGGGAGTTCAACTGATTTTCATTAGCTTGTGTTTGCTGTGATTGGTGGGGAGCATTATTAAGTGTTGTCCCAGGCTTGCGTTTATGTGATGTTAAGAAATTAACAAGCTGTATCTCATATAAATCGAGGTTTTCCTTGAACTTCGGAGGTATTTTGTTCTTGGGGAGTTGAAGAAATGACATGTAATTCTCCAACATCTGTTTCGCCCTTTTCATCTTCACAACTTGCTCATTCCATTGTTGCTGAGGAAGAGTATTAACCTGGACAACAAAAGTAATACAATAATAGAAATCCAGAATATAAACTACGACAACCAGAATAGTGTTACCGAATATATTAAAGTTACCTTCGGGAAGTTGGCTATAACTTTCTGGTACATAATTTTTAAATATGGCATATACTTATCATTCATAGCTTTTATCTGCAAAACCGAAGAACCATAATATCATGTTAAAAAATACTAATGTAGCAGGATACACTGTCACCTTTGGTGTATGTATATAGAACATGTCATGTGTTTGGACTCGAATATGAATATGAAAAGAAAGAACGGAAAATCTTATATGCAAACACTCTTGAAAATAAGAACAATAATAATATATGTTTATAAGAATTTTATGCAGATTCTTTAAATGCTTAATTTATTTGAAATTATTTTGTTACTCGAAAAATAAACATAAAATTTAATGCTCAGCACCTTTTGATACACCTCCTCTTGCCAATCTCCACCATTTGGATTTCCTGTCTGAGCTGTGGATTCCGAAGATGCTAACAAATAAAGATATGAACATATCGTTAAAAACTATAATAAAACGTGAATAACACACACGCGCGCGCATTACAAAAGTTGAAGCGATTTCCCTCCAAGTTGACTAAAACAGATTGACAGAAGTCGATTAATTCCCAATAGTCGCGTTTGTGTGTATGTATAACTTACTGGATGAAGCCTCTGGCATAGCTTGCTGTTGTTGGAATATCTGTTTCTGCAGATCTATAACATTTTGAGACTCAAAAGCAGCTGACGTTGGAAGCCTCTGTTTGATATTTAACTGGTTCTGGAATTGAGCTGACTGTGTTTGTAACTGTGGCATTTGTGACCTTTGACCTTGTGTTGACTGCAACATATGTCCCGAATATTGCTGATGAATAGAAGAAAAGTTGACGTGCTGATGTGGCTGCTGTACCGCCTGTACGTTACGTGGCTGTCCTGTATGCTGGATGTGTTGCAAGTTTGTTGCATTTGTCTGCTGTCGTTGTTGGATTAGAACCGATTGTCTGCTCACCGGATGACATGATTGTGAAACACCAGTTTTCTGATTTTGTTTAAGGGCAGGAAGAGAAGACGCTTGCACCATTGTAGGCTGTGGAACAGATTGTTGAGAGGGTTGGAATAGACTTGGCTGCAACACTGTATGCTGCGGAACAGATTGTTGAGATGGTTGGAATTGATTTGGATGCAAAACGTTCGGATGCTGTTGCTGATAAAAGTAACGTTGCGTTCCTGGTATCTGCCTTTGATTACCAGATGGTATCCCATGACCCATATTATTTCCAACAGAAATGTTTTGAATGTTCTGCATGTTTGGACTTTGGCCGGTCACATTTGACGTGGTAGACTGTGATATACTACTAACAGGTGGCATGATATTTGTACCCGCTTGAGGATGATTACAAGGTAGAGGAATAGAAGGCGGTTGAACTTGGTTGTTGACTAACAAAAGGATATAGAAATTAGAAATATCAATACGATATTTTAATAACAAAAGGATTGTATGAAAGTAGTCTAAAAGTACCTGAATCCGAAGGATTTACAGTATTACGAGCAGAGTTGGACTGCAGAGAATTGGGTATAGGATTGGCAGATCTATTCTCAATGGACAGCAGTTTCACAGATATTCTCCGCATATAATCAGTCTGCAAACGGAAAAAGAATTATCTCCAAAGTACACTCATTAATAGAAACTTGACATATCACTCATTTAAATAACAGTCCCTCCTAGGAAACGAACAAAGAAAATATAAGCACCTGACTTGTTGCTATAGTATAAGTCTTGTCCTCAAACCGCAAAGCAATGTCCTTGATTTCATTTAGCCTCTCCTGTCCAGAAACTGGAATGTGCTTCTTCAAGGTCTCCATTCTACATAGTGTAAAGCAACATGAACGTAGTAATTAAACGCCATAAATAAACACGAAACAATGCTTATGGTTATTCATCAACGTGTATAAGTCTACACTGAAGTTGCTGAATAGATATTAACTGATACAAACCTAACAAGCAAAACGAATCTCGATCGAAAATCTCAATACATAAGATAAAGTAGCAACAAGTGTAAGTTGCATGAAACTATAACAAACTTTGTAATTGTGTGTATTAAACTATATGACACAAGTTTCAAATAATTAAACCGGTTATACGTCAAGAAAAATAACATACATTCTGTTAACAAGTTTTTGACGGAGATCGGATGGATGTTGAGTCCTCCAGTCTACAGATTCCATGGCCACCGATTAATTGATAATTACTTTTGTAACTAGATTAAGATGGTGATAAATATTAGATGAAATCGAATGGAATAATTATATGAGGTTAATAATAGGTAATTACGTGATGATTAGAAGGGATGCGAATTATCGATCGATTGATTTAGGTTTTAAATACTCATGCATGAATGCGCGTAAAACTTTTGTTAATCGATTGTGAATTTAACCCAAAAGTCTTGTTTTAATCGTATATAAATACTCAGTGTGTAAGGGAGTAAATTACACATATAGTCCATTCAATTTGTTTATATACCGTGTTACGTCCATTAAACTTTAAAAAATAATTGGTCTTTTTAATTAAAAATAAGTTTTTTTTCTAAGAAAAGGATTTTTTAATTTTAAGTTTTTCTTTAACCCTAAGAGCACCTGGTGGTATGATAATGATGATCTGATGATTTTGAGATTATTTTTGCTGACGTGACAGTGAGAATCATGATTCTGAGATTTTGGGTGGTATGATAATGAGTATTGTGCGTGATTGTGCGAGTTATAAGACCCATTGTTTTTTTTTTTTAAATATTTAAATAAGATAAATATAATATTTTATTAAAATAAAAAAAATACAAATAATTAAAACAATACAAATTATTAAACTTAAAATATATACTAAGCTAAATCATCCCATATTTTTGTTGGATTTTTATTTTTTCGGCCTCGATCCACTCCGCTTGTGCTTGTGGCAACCCCTCCGTGTTTTGTTGAAGAAACAACATATCGTCTCTTCTTGCACTTGAATAAGCCGCTTGTTCTTGTCGGAGAGCCGCTTGTTGTTGTGCTAAGAGTGTCTCTTTTTTTGTTTTGGCGACATTTTTTTTTGTTCTTGTAATTTTTCTTAATTGTGTCGCGATCGCTTCACAAAACGCCGACGACGAAGATGATTATGCCTTTTCGGATGCGTCGGATGATTCTTTTCTTTTACTTCCTCTTTGTTTTCCGCGAGGTCGTTCTTGTTGATCATCTGCAAAAATATCATCCGGAATATCCATATCTTCAAGGTTGACGGTGGTAAGTGGAGTATCTATTTTGGTAAAAGCACGTCATCTACTATGTTCTCTCCAAACTTCCCACGCCGCCATACGCCTAAAACTAACACCCTCCGTCTCACAGAACATTTGACGAGCCGCCTCTATAACATTCGAATCGTCGGTCCCGCTAGCCCGAAGTCGTAAAGCCACTGAATGGTGGCCTATAAAAATTTTCACCGAGGCACTCATCGCCGTGAACTTGCTATTGAGGGACTCCTTGTTTCTCTCCACAAACTCTTGCCCCTTAGCTTGTTCGTTGTAACCCGCAACGATCCATCTCCAAAATGTTGCGTCGGGTTGGGCGTTGCCGATGTCGGAATTTTCAGAAACGTGACACCACATTTTGCTAAAAGGACCTCCTCGGGCGCCGACCATACCACCTTTTTGCACACCTTTTTCTTCTTGGGATTAGATGTGGAGGGTCGTCGCGTTTCTTGGACCACGTCTTCGGTTTCTTGAACTCGGCCTTGTGATTGTGTAAGTGGTAATTGTGTTTGTTGGGGAAAAAATTGGGATTGGTGGAAAAAAAATTGTGATTGTTGTTGGGAAAAAAATTGGGATTGTTGTTGCATCAAAAGTTGTGAATGCATTAATAATTGATCGGAATTGAACATTGCTTGAGGTAGTTGGGATGCTTGGTGCGCTAAAATGTGTTTAGAATTTGTTGTTGTTGGGAAAAGTTTGGTATTTGGGGTGATAATAGGGTGTTTGGTGTATTGTGGTAGTTTGTGAAACCGGATGGTGTTTGTGATTGGTGCGTCGTTGGTGTGTTTGTGTTTGTTTGGGGAGCGTTTGAGGACGATGGAGATATTTTGAGATCGAGATTATGGTATGGGATTAAGATTATGGTATGAGATTAAGATTATGGTATGAGATTGAGATTAAGATAGAATGAGAATGAGAGAAAGTGTGATTTTTTAGTTAAAATGTGAATGTCTTTATAGGTGAAATCGTGGGGGAAAAAAAACAAACAAACAAACAAACTTCACAATTGACCGTTGTCACCACAACGATCGCTCACAACGACACCCACAACGAAGAAGGGTGGTGTGATAACGAGGGGTTCCGCTCGTTGTGGGTGACAACGATCCCACACTGGTTGCTCTAAACACCACACACAGAGCCTCCCCTGCCTTACTGCCTCACTGTAAACAAAGCCCTTCTTATCTACAAAGTTAACATTCTGATGGGCGAATCACTCTTTTTTTCTAGTTAATCGACTTAGTGGCCACTCCGTTGCTCTAATATCAATTTATAATTCGGATTCAAAGTCTAGAAAGGTAACTTTGATTTTTGGATTAACTTTGATTATTATTGGTTCATATGATGATTATGTGTATAAATTAGAGTGATAGTGATATTTGTTTTGATTTTTGGTTGCAACTTTGTTTGTACAATATGGAAGAAAGTCACTCTTCGGCTCAGTCAGGCATAGGAGGGGAAAAGAATAAGACATGGGAACATGTAAAGCGAGCTAAAGATGAAAATGGAAAAGAAGTAATCATTTATGATTATTGCAAAAAAGTGTTCGGAGGTGGTGGAATAAATAGAGTCAAGAAAAACTACATGTAAGCGAGTACATCTTGCGGGTCGTAAGGGTGAGACAACTACATGTAAGCAAGTAATATCGGAAGTTTGATATTTAATGCAAGGTGTTTTAATTAGAAAATGAACAAACAACAAAAGATAAGGCTTATTCGATAGGTAGTGTTAACATCTTGGATGACAATGAAGAGGATGCAAAATTACGATTCGTCAAAGCACAAGTTGATAATAGAGGAAAATGGAAAGCTTCAAAGAGTTCACATCCTTTCTTTTCACGAGGTATAAATGATCCTTCATAACCTTCTATTAAATCGGCTTACCAAACCAAGAAAAAGTTGTTTGATGTTGATGTGTTCGTTGCTATGTTTTTCTATCATACTTGCATACCCATGAATGCTTGTAATTCCCCTTATTTTCATGATATGGTCGATAAAATAGCGAGTATTGGTTATGGTTACAAAGCACCTTGTTATCATAAAATGAGGGTTCTTTTGTTAGTGTAAGCAAAAAGATAAGTTTCCTTATTATTAGATTCGTATAGAAGTTAATGGGTTGAAAGTGGTTGAACGATTATGAGTGATGGATGGAGAGATATTAGACAACGTCATTTGATAAAAAAAAATTGGTGTATTTCCCTAAAGGAATTTTATTTATTAAATCCGTTGATGCATCCGATAATGCTTCTACTTTGTGTAATTTGTTGGTTAACTAGTTATTTGTTCAATCAAATTTGTTCTTTCATATAACTTGTTAATCATAACCTTGTTCATACAAAGCTGCAATACAATTTGTATTAGTTAGATCTAAATCTTCAAATCATTTATCTATACATTAGTGGGTAATTGGTTCGGGGTGACATTCTGGTCGGTCGTTATTTATTATTGTATTTGTACTAGACAAAACAAATTATGTTTTCCTTTTTCCGGCACACTTGATCAGACCCCCGGTAAAAGCTCGTCAGCAACATTAGATGAGAAAAGATCACGAGTTTCACGTTGTCCTTCCTTACGACCATACTCCATGATAATTGCCTTAACTTTTGAAAATTCTATCTCAAATTATTTGCTACATATTACCCGACTAATCCCTTCTCGCATAGCCCACAAAAGATCCTCATTTAAACGAGAGTTATCCTTTTGTAGCATTGCAACTACGTTTCCCAACTTCAGTCCTAACTTACTAACCTCTTCCAATAAGATATTATTGTTCGAAACCACATTTTCATATTTTTCTTTCCAACAATCCATCTCAGCACGAATAACACGAGCATCGTGATCCTTGACTTCGTTAAAAGCTTGCTTGGCATCAAGCTCCCTTTCCTTAGCATGAAAAGAATTAGTACTTTCATCACAACATCAAAGCAAGGCCGCATTTCTCTCCTTATAATTCTATAGTAGTATACGAAATTCAACATTCGACAACGAATGCACAGGATCATGTTGATTCATGTCAGTCACTTGCTTCACCAATGCCTCAAACTCACCAACACAACCGACCTTCCCGATATATCGAGGCATCTCTGCCATCGTTTCATCTACTTTTAATGTTAATAACCGACAAAGACGAAGCCTCTTTGACAATAGATTCACCCACAAAACGGTGGCGTTTTTTCATAGGAAGACCATTCACGTTTTTAGGAGATTACGGATTTCCAACTAACAAGTTAACATATCCACCAAACGGTCCCAAATCATGCGGAAAACAACTTGGATCATTCAATTCAACGATCTTCCTTTCATCCGAATGCGAGGATGATGAGTTTGAAGCACTCGCATTACAAAAACTTGTTACCACCAAAAACATGTATTATCAACAAAATACATAGTACTATAACATAACATAATGTTACTAACTTGTGAAAACTAACCGTTAGTTCCGTCAACCACATAGTTATTTTCTTCCCCAAATAAATTTTTACTCATGTTTGTTTGTGTAACTCTGCCTTAACAAGGAACCCCCCTAAACTATTTGAGAACTTTGCGCATGAAAGTATTTTCTATCTTTCTCGAGTAACTTAAGTATGCAAGCATCTCATATACAAGACAGTCGTTGAAGCTTGTTTAGTGACTTGTATTCGTGGGCGAGCGTTCAAGTCTTCGAAGATCAGTTTGTTATACTCAAAGTTATACTTTTAGATTAGATATCGTCTAGTTTAATTATAGTGTAATACTTTTGTACAAACTTTGAAAATTACATTGTTTGATCTTAACATGTTCATACAAACTATCTTTGGACGTTGAAAATTAATGCGCTCACACGGTCTTCAATATGGGAAGTTGGGAGTGTGCCACCATAGGAGTCCGGCCAATATAGCCACAGTACGACTTGAACTCAGCTTGTACACCATTTGCACACGACTTCCTACGTATAAAGAGAGTTCAGAGGGTTTATGAATTAAGAATACACTTTCCGACCCATCCTGAAGCAGCACGAAGCTACGGATTAGACAATTTAAAACTTATTGTCACACGTATGCGAAGAAGGTGGTAATATTGTTTACCGGATAGGAGGATTGAAAAAACAATTCTCGACTCTTTTTTTACAAATTGAATTTAGCAAATAACATAATGAAAAAGTTGTAGGAATATGCCTATATAAAGCAAACTAATCCGAATCTTAATCTAATTAGGAAACTAATATAATAATTAAAATAAAACATACTATGGCTCATACTCTTTTAATCATAATCCTAATCTAATTACGACTTTTTTTCTAGCCTATCACGTCCTTCATCACATCTCATAGCAAACTGTTGAATATTAAAACTTGTCGAACCTTAGTTTGCATGATTAATGTAGTTGCCAACATCCAGATCACAAAAATCAGATGAAATTCCTGTATGCTATAAGTAACCTTTCTTTCCACTAATAGTAAACTATTTGTTTCTGTTTAATTGCTTTCATCAAATATTGAAACGAAGTAGTTTACCATTACCAGAAAGTTACCGATGGCATACATTCGAAATGCTATTTCTCACATTACCACAAATATAAACCCTACTCTTTTTTTTTTGTATATTTCTAGCTAAATATCTCCGCAAGTGCATGGAAAGGTAATAAACTATATCCGTTTGTTATTGTGTGTATCCAACTCTCAAAACTTCTATCGTGTGTATTCAACTCTTATTTTTTCACTTATGATGTATTAACCGGAATTTTTTTACGAAACTTTCAATAATTAAACCAGTTACACGTCAGCAAAAATCCGGTTCGTTACATCATTTGTGAAAAAATAAGAGTTGAATACACACAATAAAGATTTCGAGAGTTGGATACACACAATAGCAAAACATGTAAAGTTTAATGCATTCTCAAGCACTCACCCCAAAACAAAACAAGTTCATATAAGCTACTCTCTTTTTTAACTAAAACTGATGCGATGTTAATTAACTCTAATTCTTTTACAAGATATTTCACAACCTGCCTTTGTAACAGTGTTGGAGCAAGTTTCCCTCACGAAATATACATTTGATTACAAGAGATTGAGAAGAGGGTCTTCTGGCTTTACTGGATTTTCAAGCGCGGTAATATGTTGCTTGAAACTAGTTGCAGCTTCTTCTCTCAGTTCAGTCTGCCCGGACTTATCGTGCACAACTGCCATCAAGTAATATGCTTCCGCCGCCAGTTCATGATACTGAGAAATGATTAAATAGGAAAATTAGCACTTCAAAACAGTTAAAAGAATATTTAGTTTCATTCTCGTTATCTTGCAAAGATGAATGACATTGACAGGTCAAAACAGGGGGTTATCTTTAAGAGCGGGTTAAAACAAGCATTGTAATTGGATTTGACCCGCAAACACTTCTCCTGTCCACTTTTTATTTTATTTCTATAAATAATTAATGAGTTGATTATGATTACAAAAACAATATCTTCCAAACCGTTGAATAACTCAATTCAGAAGGTTGTATGCATTAACTATAGAGTTTGGGTAACTTTCAACCTTTTTAGCCGAACTGTTTAGCTGACCAACCATGGGCAAATAGGTCAAAAGATGCTTTAACCGTTTATGTTATCGTGAACCACTAAGAAAGACAACCCAAAAGTTATGGACTTCGTGCAATTTGAATCATTTTTGATGATAAACAAAAGACCATGTTTCAATGGGTTTAAAAAACCAACAACTGAAAGCACTATAATTTAAAATAGTCCCCCGTCTTAGGCAAAAAGCAGAACTTTCTATATTGGGTATCCTTTAAATATGCAACATTTCCTTTTTCAGAAAGTTCAGTTCTAATTTACTTGTCTGTCCTTATTAAGAGGCACTTCAGAAAATTTCTCCTTTAAACCAACGTTATTCTTAAACTATGTATCAAGGCAAACTTGTACATTTTCTTTTAGACATAAAAAGGCATAAAGTTATTAGTTGTCTAACTCTTAGCCCTGAGTTCATGGTGTGATCACACATACTCTCCCCGACTCGATAGAAAAATGTGACACTTCCCGTTTGGTTTTTAGAAAAGAAATCAAGCATTTCTTGCACTTTTAAATCCTAATTGACTGAAGGTAGTAATAACCTTTTTACTAGAGCAGAAATCAACTAACCTCCAACGCTTCAAGTCCTTCACACGCTTGTCTTAAAGAATCAAGAACGATATCTGGATCTTCAGAAACTAAAAGATGTACACACAAATATTATAAGTTACAAAAATAACAGTTTCGAAATTTAACCACCTCAATGAAACTGAATTTCCAAGAAAAAGGGTGTTAATTTAGCCGGAATTTACAACTTGGGATGAATGAACAGAGCTAAGATATGTTTTTAATTAAGCACAGTTTGATTGATAAACAAAATCCTAGGGATCGCAGAACCAACAGTAACAGAATCAAGATCAAAAGATAGACCGTTTCTAATTAAGGTCAAACATGAACTTAACCCTAGTGATCAAAACTTGATAAAAAGCGTTCTTTCGAAATTTTAACCGGTTACCTATTTTCCTACATCTAATTTATTTCTAGAAATAGCAAACGGATTTGAGTACCTGAAATGTTGGAGTCTGATAAGTAACATTTAGCCTCTGCAATGTAGGCCCGAGATCGAAGCTCGAGACCACCCTGACCAAGTATGATTGGGAAAGCACTATGAATAAGGTTTAAAGCTCTTTTCGCATGCCTTGATCCAAGCAAGAGCCACAATTCAGCTAGTGTCAAAGTGGCTGACGCTCTCAGAAGATCCAAGTTAAACGACTGGCAAAATGAAAGGCTTGCCAAAGCATATGGAATTCCTAAAACACCATTTCCAGATCTCTGCAAAATCATAATTAAATCAGCTTTATTATGACATAAATTAAGTAAAAAATTACGAAGAGTTGTATTTTTGTTGTTGGTACCTTGTGTATTTCAGCAAGCAAGAGAAGAACAGTTGCATTCTCGACATGCATATTGAATTTGTAACACTTGCAAAAGAGAGAATGTGCAACCGAAGCTGCCTACACAGTTCAAAAGGCTGGAGTGTTAACATTTAAACATGCACTTTATCTGTAAAATAACTTATTGAAGAACAAAACTCTTCAAACTTTTTTAGATATTTGATTTCAAGTCACTTTTTGCCTTGATAGCAGGTAACCGGTAAATAGGCGTCATATTAATGAAAAGTCAACATTTTCAAAAGTACCCGCCATGTCGGCACTTTCAAGTTTATTACCACGTATCCTGAAGGGATTATCTTAAATCATTTTTTAAGGTTATGGGTGAAAACAGAGTTGGTAACATGAAACAGGATTTTGTCAATAATTGGTACCATCTTATGCAATTAAACAGTTACAAACGCTGAGTACTATAACACCATATCACTATAGTTTTGGATAGTGTATATGACAAATATAAAAAAAAAATATTTTAGTTAGGAAAACACGTTTGTTCATGAAGGATTAAGATAAATTATTATCAATATCAAAATAAAACAAAAGGACACATTAATAACCTGACCAAACTGGTTAGCAGCAAGCAATGTTCGAGCATGACGAAGACCTGCTTCAGTCTTGATATCCAAGTCCACGCCAGCTACAGAAGAAGCCAATACTCCAAGTTCATCACATATTTGTTGAGCTAATTTCAAATGCCCCCTAATAAGAAAAATAATTACCATATGAATTATATAGACCAAAAACGACAAAAGGAGACCAGAGGTGGCAATTTTGACCCATTTACTTATAGAAGGCTCGATTCACTTTATGTTTTATGACTATATCGATAACCAAGTCAAGGGGTTAGAATAGAAAGAAAAATAAGTTAGTTAAAAAGAATACGGTTTACACTGGTAGAATGTTTGTATATTTTATACATAAAATGTCATAAATTATTTCATTCAAAAAGATAAGATTTTGTATTACAATATTATAAATTTTGTTTTCATATTCGAAAGCACTACTTATTTATAAGAAGATTTTTTTAAAATGGGGAAAAATTGTTTCATGTTGACCAAACCTTGCCAGACCCGAACAAACACTACCCGTTTTGACCCTTTATTCAACCCTACCCGGACTTCCCATTTTTTAACCCTCTAGTGGAGAGATTACCATACCTGTGTAAAGCCCGCTCATGGAGGAGCTGCAGCTTAACTGGCAAGATTCCAGATTTTGAAACGGACAAAAACTTTGCTTCCGCTATCTTAAGTGCTACAAAGGCGTCTGTTGATTGAATATAGTAATATATTAGAAATCTATGCGTCTTGACAACTTCATAACTTTCTTATATGGGGTTCAAACTCTTCAAATGAAATGAAGGAGGGGCCAAGAGTTGACACCTTGGCATTTATGCACACAAAGTGAGCCCAATTTAATCAAAAAACCACAAAACATTGGAATTATACCGACCTATAAAGTGCAAATTTAACAAAACTTGAAGCAAAATATATCTTTATGGTTTTGCAGATTGCAGAAAAGCAAAATAGGCAGTGACTGGCATGATAACAATTTAGTAGTGGAAACCTACTAGAAATGAATCCACACTTTGCAGAGTTGATCAAAATAAAAAATAATATGCTAGAATTAGTCTTACCTTTGTACCCTTTAAACACAGCTAAATGTTGGATAAGTTTTCCATATGCCAAAGCAAGATCAGCTGAACTGTATCAATTGCAAGAGAAAACAATTTGGGGACAAAATTCATCTATTATCAAACCAAACTTACTTATATAGACGTAAAAAAAATTACAACTTTCTTCAATGAAAACAAATGATTAAATCACTCGAAATGACCTTATCATTACCTTGAAGAGTCCGCAAAGCAGGTCGCAAAGAGCAGTGCATTCGATCGAGCAAGAGAAGCACTAAAGAAAAAAAGTGGCAAGAAGCATCAATTATGTACTTATGAAAGCTTAGTGGAAAACCGAGTGGGGCGGGTGGATTGGGTAACAGCTCAAAACGGGTTTGGGTCAAAATGGTCTGCTTTATAAGAACCAAAACGCGTCGGCTCAGCTTGAGCCGAACCATATTTTGTCTTGAAATCTTGATAAAACCATTTTACCCGTATAAGCCGTTAGAGATTAAACATTATCCGCATCAACCCATTAATAAATAAATGGGTCAAAATTACCACCTTAGAAAACACGGAGAAAAATACCTTCCATATAGTTCCGAAGATGTCACACGAAATAAATAGGAAGAACCTATAAGCTGCTGCACAGATCCGGGAACAGAACTAGATTGTAACCACGAATAAAATGTGTCACAATTGCTCTCAAGTACACTTTCTTGGGGAAAAACCAATGTCGTTGATGATTTATTCTGATTTTTAAGCCATGAAGTACTCAAAGCACCATCAATCGTCATTATCGAGCTTTCATTTTCGAATTGGTGGATCAATTGAGAACTTGATCTAAGTTCCTGAAACAGTGAGAAAACTAAGTTAGTACTCCACAACTTCTAAACGGATTAGGTTGCAGTTGGTCATTTTTCAATACGGGTGGGGTTGAGTTGACCCACAAACACCTTTTGGAACATTTATTAAGAAAAATGATTAATGTGTTAATTTTTATAAGAGCAATATTATTACAAGAATTATCTAACCCTTAGCATAAAAACAATTTAGGAAGTTGTATGCATCAAAAATAGACATTGGGACCTCAAATGTTCCTGTTTCAACTAAAAAGAATTATTCGGCCCATTTTACCCATCTAAAATAAATTAAAAAAAAAAAAACTAAACAAATTGACCAATTCGTAAGTAAATGGGTAGAAATTACGAACGCTACGACAATTTAATATCTAAGTACCTTGCAAACGTTAATTGGACAAGTTTTGAACTGAATCGAAGCTTTGGGACCAAATGATAGCAATGGTCTCTGAACATGCTGCAAATGCAGAAAAGACAATTATAAACATGCCAAAAAAGAATTAAAAAAATCTAAAGATGCAAACGTTTATCTTCTAAATACCGTTAAATCAAATTTAGCCATTGCCAAATGATTAGAAGCCACCAGGCGCTTTAATTTTAAGGAGTCCGCTCTTTTTAGAGATCTTCTAAGAAGAACAAATAACTGTTGTTGAACAGACAATGATGTTCCTATACCAGAAACATGTGAATCTGATGCTCCCACAATACCAGTCATGTTTGAGATACCAATTTCAGAAAGCAGGCTACAAATGGCTGTTAATGTGTAGGCAAGACAAGTATCATCATTTTGCTGCAATTTGTGGACAAACAACAACAAAAAGATAATAAATATACGTCTATGAAATGATATAAAAGGAAATTGCGAAATATAGAAGAGATATACAATAAAATTGTACCTGCTGACAAACACGGACTGCTTCAGTCAAAACCTGAACAAGCAGCGAAATGGTTATTTACGTACCTTCTGCAACAAACCTCATTATTTAAAAATTATTAAGATTACTAATTTACTACTCTTTTACCAGCCTTTTCATTTTTAATAGTAATGCTAAAAATATAAAATTATTGGAATTACATATGATCATCCATTTTTTTTAAATGTCAGCAAACAATTTATGAAAAAATACATTTGTATAGCTGATAAAATATAAATCGACATATTTGAAAATTAATACTTCAACAACATATAAAAATGTCCATTTTGGTAACAGAAGAAGTACATCTAAACACGAATTCTGCAGCATGTTTACCACAGCTAACTATCTGATTTTCCTTATTCAAGATCAAATAAATCAACATCGTTATCATATACCTCCAGAGCTAACTTAGGATGACCAAAATGAAAATGTGTCATTCCGAGACATAGTAAAGCAATTTCATATCTTCCATCCGTCTGACCAGATGCCGTGGGAACAAAATCAGATCCCTCCATCCCTGCACTGCAGGGTTAATAATTTTGTATTAGCTAGTTCAATTAAACAAAAATGAGAAACCTCTCTTTCAAGCTTAGATTCCATTTTTCTCATGAAAAGTAAAAAATAGGCGAGGGAGAATACCTATAATCAAAATATCGATGAAGATTCTCCAAGGCGGCAGGGTAATCATCATGATAAAGGCTATTTAAATAACGCAAGAAGTGAACCTATAAACATTAACATAAATTAATGTTTAGCGATTATCTTACAGAAAGCATAATATCTAGACTTCATGAAATAGATAAAGATTACAAAGTAACATACACGATGCAACTCGGGTGCCACTTTCTGAAGAAGCTTTAAAACAGATTCAAATGCGCTCATAGGAAAAGAGCTTCCAAGCCTATCAACAACAATAAATGAATCAACATGCTCTGAAGTATGTGTTAGTAACATGTCATAATAAAGTGAAATGTAATATTGTAGAGGTGGACAAACTGACAGGTTGGGTAACGGGTCAAAACATGTTAGGACTGACACGGTTTATTATTAGTTCTGGTCGAACGGGCTGGGCTAGATTGGATTGACCTGCAAACACTTCTTTGTCTTTAACAAAACAATTTAATAGGTTGTATGATATGTAAAAACCGGAAAACTTTCCTTCTGTTTGACCCATTCAGCACTTTTAGCTGTTTTTGTTTAATTTGACCCATTTGAGATTAAAAAAAAAAAAAAAAAACCCAAATTGTCCTATTTGTAAATGGGTCAGAATTGGCACCTTTACAACATAGGTAAAATTAAATATATGTAATAGCTTACTTCTCAATCATCTCTGCTTGCTCTGACAAGTATCCTTGTATCTGCCAGTTTGTTCGTTGAAGAAGTACATCAGAGGGCTCAACACTTGGTGATTGTGTTTGTGTTCGACTTCTGTGATTATTTTTTACTTTTTGACCAGGGGAAACAACGATATCTGCATTTACAAAATGTTTCTTGTAATAGGGTTTTAGTCCATTTAAAACTCATTTGATGCTTTTAAGAAGCACCGATGTATACGACTGTATGACAATAGTTTTTTACCTTCGACTAAACTAAAGAGTGCTTTTGATGAATGATTATGAAAAGGAACCCTTTCACCGGACCTTTTTCTTGACTCAAGTTCTTCTGTGAAGTTTTGAAGTACAAAGTTTTCCAAATCCATGTTTTCATATTCTAATGGTGCGTCTGGATCATTATTAGCATCATCCAAATGAGACATTTCATATGAAGAAAACCCTTCTTTACTATACGATTTTATATTTGTCAAAAGATGGCACATGCCCTGCATGTAAAGAACAACAATACATTTATGTGACAGGGTTTATTAAAAACAGATATTTTATAAAGAAAAAAACTGAAGCAAAAAGGATACCTCAAATGACAAAATATTGAAGGCGAGCAAGCAACGACGAAGATACATTCCAAGGTTGCTATTTGGCTCCAAATTTATTTGGTCGTCATCAACAATGTTTGCTTCGAGGCCCGCAAGTATGCCTGTCATATTTACATCAAAGATAATTAGATGTTACATTGATAATACTGATTCGTACGGTTGATCACACTGTTATAAGTGCACAATAATTGCATTATGAAAGCGGATTTGACTCGATTTTGTTTAATTATAAATAAATGCAGGTGGTGCAAGAAGAACAAAATTAAAAGATACCAAAAGTGGAAAGTCAGGCGTCAAAGTCAAAACAAATGAACAAATAAAATCATAGCAGGATGTGAGTTACAGAAAAAATAGTTACTCACCTCGTAACTCACTGAAAAGGGAAAAAAGATCATCTGGTGATGATAATGAAGATAATCTACCGGTTACATGATCAGTTAACCAATTATCTAATAATCCGCCAAATTCCTTCAGTAACTTCAAGAATTCCTCTAATGTTGGCTCCAATATATCATCACATGACTTAAAAAACACAAAGCAAGGTTAAAATATTAGGAAATAAAAACCGAGTCAAATTATTTCAAATTTATGTATCCAAATATATAACCACAACACTGTTATCAAAAATTTAACTCAATTTAACCAAATTACACCCGGCTTAGGTTGTGTCCAGTATTAAATGAGTTATTTTGGTTTATCCAACTTGTTTACATCACATCCACATCCTTTTTCTACGTTTTCAACTTTTTAAGAGAATTAACTACTACGACTACACATTCCCATAAATAAATCTCTTCTCAGAGATTGCAGAGTTTTTTAACGTCAAATATTTCATGGATAGTTTGGAATTGCATGCTAAAAGTGATCACTGGGACATGAAAAATGATCAAAGCAAGAGATAGATTCACCCTTATCTTTTTCTGAGCACGGATTTAACATTTATCTCAAGGATCACTTTTCTTAGTGCAAGTTTTTAGATATGGGTGTGTTTAAGATTGCTTAAAAAACGCTTATAGCGATATATAAATGCAGATAAGCAGTAGTTGCTCATCTGCTTATTTTAGGATCAACAAGCTGTTCCGAATAAGCAAATAAGCACTTTTAAATTAGCAATCCCAAGCATCCCCTAAAACCCTTTTTAAAACACGTCATTTAGGTCGTAAATAATGGCGTAAACAGTTGAAATGAGCAAATCCTAAACACCCTGAAAACAGAATAAGCTGTTTGGATAGGAATAAAAAATAGAATAAATGAATCACCTTTGTAAGTGCAATTAAGAACAAAGCAAGACGATTATGCTGCGAAATGGAAGCGAAAGGAAACGGGACCGAAAACTGACCAGAAGGAGCATAAACTTGAACAAGAATACAGATCAATACTTTATGTGGGGTAATTAAAAACCCACTTTGTGGTTTCATTTCTGTAACCAATAAGAACCCCAAACTGGATAAATTAATCAGAAACGTTGTCGTTTGATTAGTTCGGCGTTGAGGTGAGTTGAGTGAGAGCAGGAATGTGGGAGGGAAACTGGGATTTGGGTTGTCGTTTAATTTTGTGAACCATTAATAAATTACATATATTGTCCTTCATTTTATCAAAATAATAAGTTTTAAGTTTTAAACAAGTAACATCGTTTGTCCTTTATTTCATTTAACTTAATCCAACTCCGTTAGAAATTTATTATTGACTATTTTACCCTTTTGATAATATATGTTGAACCACTTTTTAACACATAAATAAAGCAACTCAAAAACACACATATTTGAAACACCAATATGAAAATGATACTCAAAGTCAAAGTGGGTTTGCATCCGTCGTGTCGGATTTTTGGTCCGATTTATTGAAACAGTTTAGGGTTTTTATATTTGGGTTTATGAAAATAAAAATTAATTGTGACGAATTGAATTTGCAGGTTCATGTGTTTGTGAATATAGTTTCATATTTGTAACTTTTAGATATGAGTTTGTGTGTTTGTGTCATTTCTGGTAACATATTATGGAGTTTGATTATTGGTTGAAGTTTGATAGAGTGTTGGGTTTAATTTTTTTTAATGATGATGGACCGTATAATATTTGGTTGTGAATGGTGGGTGAAATACATGGAAAATTGGTGGTTCTTTAATTTTATTTTCTTGTTTCTTATTAATGGATTTTATAATATTACAAAAATATTTAAAACAATTAATATTGAATCCATATAAATACTCACAACCCTTAAGGACTAAAAGGGATATCAATTAAAAGGGTAAATTAGTCAACAATAAATTTTTAACGGAGCTAGGTTAAGTTAAATGGTGTAAAGGACAAACGATGTTACTTGTTTAAAACTTAAGGATGAAGAGTGTGATTTTTAAATTTAAAGGACAAAACTTGTTATTTCGATAAAACCATAAGGACAATCCATGTAATTTACTCTAACTCTTCTTAAGTGTGACTTGAGATAGAAAGAAAGAACAAGATGGGTCACTTATGAAAGTGTATATGGTGCATTTTATATATTCATTTGTGGTAGTATTTATACTAGTAAATACACTATTGATTTACCAAGATTAGTAATAATACAAGACAAGTATGTAGATTAGTAATAATACAAGACAAGTATGTATGGTAAATAGTTTTATGGATTGGACATAAATGTTGAAAATGTGAGCATCCACTTGTAATAGCAATAATTCATAATACTCCCCATTTGATGACACATTTTCAAACCAGAGCTCAACCGTAAAAATACTACCTCGTTAAAAACCATGCAAAAGAAAAACCCAATGGGAAAAAACTTTAGCTAAGGGAAAAAAAGTGCAGTGTATAGTTGACTCCCCCTCATTTAGACATTCGTAAACTGTTACGTACTATGCAAGTATCTCATTCCAATATCATAGACATGCTTTCTGAAAGTTGCCGATAGGAAGTGCCTTCGTAAAAAGATCTGTTGAATTGTTGCTAGATTAGACATATTTCATTTCAATCTGATCATCCTTTATTAGGTCTTGTGTGTATGAGAAAAATCTTGGTGGTATGTGTTTAGTTCTATCACTCTTGATATATCCCTCCTTCACCTGTGTGCCTTCACCTGTGTGACACAAGTTGCATTATCTTCATAGATAAGAGTAGGAGTTTTGTCTATCTCTAGTCCACAAGAGGTCGTAAAGAGTTGTGTCATCGATCATAACCATTCACACTCTCTACTAGCTTCATGTATTGCAATAACTTCATCATGATTTGAGGATGTTGCAACGAGAGTTTGCTTCTGAGAACGCCATGAAATTACAGTACCTCCATTCATGAATACATATCCAGTTTGAGACCTAGATTAATGAGGATTAGATAAATAACTTGCATCTGTATAACCACTCAACCCTTGTTTGGAATTGTTAGAATAAAATAAACCCAAATTAACAGTCCCTCGAATGTATCGAAAAACGTGTTTGATTCCGTTCCAATGTAGTTTGGTGGGAGATGAACTGAATCTTGCTAACAAATTAACTGCAAAAGAAATATCAGGTCTAGTGCAATTAGTAAGATACATAAGAGCTCCAATTGCACTAAGATATGGTACTTCAGGACCAAAAACTTCCATTTTCTTCACAAGGGTGAAATGGATCATTGTCAATGTTGAGTGATCTAACAACCATTGGAGTGCTTAAAGGATTTTCCTTGTCCATATTGAAACGTTTTAAAATCTTCTCAGTATAATTTGATTGATGTACAAGTATTGCATTATGCATGTGCTCAATTTGTAAACCAAGACAATATTTGGTTTTTCCAAGGTCTTTCATTTCAAAATCTTTGTTTAAAAGCACAACTACTTCATTAATTTCAGTGGTTGTTCCAATAATGTTTAAATCATCAACGTAAACAACTATGATCACATATCCAAATGTTATTTTCTTAATAAAGACGCATGGACAAATAAGATAATTTGTATAGCCTTTACTTATCAAATAATCACTCAAGCGATTATACCACATCATTCTAGATTGCTTTAAACCATATAAAGATCTTTGTAATTTTATTGAGTACATTTCTTTGGGTTTTGTACTTAATGTTTAAGGCATTTAAAATCATTTTGGTATCTTCATATAGATATCACTATCTAGTGATCCATACAAGTAAGCTGTAACAACATCCATGAGACGCATTTCTAAATTATTAGAAATTGCCAGACTGATTAAATATCTAAAAGTGATCGCATCCATAACATGAGAATATGTTTCATCGTCATCAATCCCCGGTCTTTGAGAAAGACCCCGAGCCACAAGTCTGGCCTTGTATCTTATAATTTCATTTTTCTTATTTCTTTTATGTATAAATATCTATCTGTACCCTACAGGTTTCATGGATTTGGGAGTGATAACAATAAGTCCAAAAACATTACGTTTATTGAGAGAATTTAATTCAGCTTGCATGACGTCTTTCCATTTAACCCAATCATGTGTATTTTGACAATCAATAACAGACTGAGGTTTGGGATCATCACTTTCATTCATAACCTCACATGCAACATTATATGAAAATATTTCATCAATGTTTTTCATTTCGTTTTGGTTCCATACTGCATGTGTATTTTCATAATTGATTGCAATCTCTTTATTGTTATCATTCATTTTCTCTACTGGAGAAATGATGATATTTTGTGTTTCTTCAAGAACACTTTTCTCATGATCATTTGCATTCTCTGCACCTTTTCTGGATTTTATCTTTGGAACCGATTGGTCTTCCACGCTTCAAGCGTGTTTTAGACTCTTAAGTGACTTTATCGTCAGATTTTCCATCTAGGATCTCAATTCGAGTTGGAGCGTTAACAACTGTTATATATGATTTGGTCACTTTTTTTGTAAAATGCACAGGGTAAGTGATTTGCAATTTGTTGCAAGTGCATAATATTTTGAACTTCTGTTTCACATTGTTTGGTGCGAACGATCAAGATGCAACAAAGAAGGTTCACACCATGAAACATCCTTTTCTTGGATTTTCTTTTCTCCCCCTAATGTTGGAAAAGTTGCTTCATTAAATTGGCAATCAACTAGACGTACTATAAAAACTTCACCTGTTAGTGGTTCAAGATATCGTATGATTGAAGATGTTTCATATCCAACATATATTCCTAACCTCCTATGAGGCCCCATTTTTGTACGATGTGGTGGAGCAATGGGAACATATACAACACAACCAAAAACTCTAAGGTGAGAAATGTTAGGCTCTTGCCCAAAAGCAAGTTGCATGGGAGAGTACGTGTGATTAACACTTGGTCTTAAGCGAATCAATGATGCAGCATGTAAAATTGCATGACCCCATATTGATACAGGTAGCTTTGTTCTCATTATCTAGCTATTAGTTGGAGACGTTTAATCAGTGATTCCGCTAAACTATTTTGCGTGTGAATATGAGCAACTCGATGTTCAACAACAATCCCTACAGACATACAATGGTCATCAAATGCTTGGGATGTAAATTCACCAGCAATATCAAGTCTTACCTTTTTAAAAGTGTAATAAGGAAAATGTGCTCTTAACTTGATAATTTGAGCTAGAAATTTTGCAAATGCCACATTACGAGTTGATAGTAAGCAAACATGAGACCATATACTTGATGCATCTATTAAAACCATAAAATATCTAAATGGTCCACATGGTGGGTGAATTGGTCCACATATGTCACCGTGAATTCTTTCAAGAAACACAAGTGATTCATTTTTCAACTTTAAGTGGTGATGGTCTCACAATTAATTTTCCAAGAGAACATAATGTGCATGAAATCATTGAACCTGATTGACGTATCTTATGATCCTTCAATGGATGTCCATGAGTACTTTCAACTATCCTTCACATCATTGTTGATCCTGGATGGCCTAATCTGTCATGCCATAAAATAATTATTCCAAGATTACTATATTTTTCTTTCACTACCATATTTGATTCCACCACATGTATATGTGTATAATGTAAACCAGAATGAAGTCTTGGTAGTGTTTCTAGAACTTTATTCTTTTCAACAATATGCATATATTTCTCATGACCTATAGTCTCTGTTTGAGTATCATATCCATTAAGGTATATGTCACTAAAACTCAATAAATTTCTCGACGACTTTGGAGAAAATAAAGCATTATTTAGCAAAAGCTTTGTACCATCAGGTAACATAAAATTAGCTTTTCCCATTCCTTCTATAAAGTCTACAGGACCTGATATAGTACGAATGGTTTCTTTTGAAGGTTTTAGTTTAGAGAAATATTTCTTAGTTTTTAGTATAGTGTTTGTGGCACCACTATCTGATATACATAGATCTCTAACCTTTGCTTGATGTTGTATTCTAGTGGAACTCATATCAAACTTCAAATATTAAAAATAAAAAATGAGTCAATTAGATAATAACAAAAAGTCCATTTAATGCATACATATTACATGGAAGATAAAAACAAGTTGAGATATTGAAAAACATAGTTATAAAAGAGAAACATATTTATGGGAACATAAACATAGTTATTAAACATAGACTTAGTAAATAGTGGTCATCAAGCCAATCAGGTTCTGCCTGGTTGGTAAGGGGTTTTCCTGATGAAGGAGAGGTCTCGAGTTCGAGCCTCTCCAGAGGGTTTCCTCTTGGGCGAAGCATTGAGGGGGTGGCTGGTAATGGTGGCACAAAGATACTCCATTACTGGCCCGCAGGAGTTGCTGTTCCAAAAAAAAAAAAAAAAAAAAAAAAATAGTGGTCATCAAGATCCATATCAATCCAAAAGGTTAAGGTTAACATTAAGCTCAATTTTAGTAAACTCAAGATCATCAATAAGGTTTACTTCAATATCTTTTCCTTTCAAGGATTATTTTTAGAGTTCACAGAGGTGGTGAGGCGTTTAACAATTTTTAGACCAGTGTCCTTTTACATCACATCTAAAACAAGAATCTTCATGATTCTGAGAAGGACATGCTTCATCACCATGATTTGTCGTTTTGGAATTTTTTGTGGTTGAAACCTTTTGTTTTGGGGAGCATGGTAATAATTTAAACGCCCACGCCCAATACCACGACCATAAGATTGCCCTCTACCAAAGTTTTGGTTTCGACCAGAATTATGGTTGTGGCCATAAGGATGGTTTTGGCCAAAATGTCCACGTCCCCGTTTACCATATTATTTTTGGAACCATCTCTGTTTGTAGTATTTGCTTCAAGCAATGCTAATGATCATGTAGGATGGGACTCGATATTTTTCATCAAAAGTTCATTGTTTTGTTCAGCGACGAGGAGAAATACATTCAATTCAGAATATCTTTTAAAATTCTGCAACCTATATTGTTGTTGTAAATTTATATTTGATGCATGAAAGGTGAAGAATGTTTTCTCCAACTTTTCTTCCTCTGTCACACCATGTCCACAAAATTGAAGTGTTGAACATATTCTAAACAGAGTGGAGGTGTATTCATTTATTTTTTTAAAATCTTGGAATCTTAAGGGTGTGTTTAGATGAAGAAAACTAGGAGTGTTTTCTAGAAAAATTTTCAAAGAAAACATAGAAAACAGAAAACGTGTTCAAATGTGATTTTTTCTAAATCATTTTCCATGAAAACAGAAAACTCAGTTTTCTAATTTATAACTACACTTAGAAAACTCACTTTTATAGTTTTCCAACTATTTTTCACTTCTAAAATGGAAAACTCCTTGTGTTTTCCATTTGACAACTAAACACATTTTCAAACTTTTTAAATGTTTTCTAGAGAAGAAAACTTTTTTTGTGTTCTTGAAAACTAAAAATGGAAAATTAGAAAACGTTTTCTATAACTAAACGCAACCTTAGATTTCTCCATTCATCCCTAGCAGATGGAAGCAATACTTCCTTTTGATGATTAAATCTTATTTCAAGACCATTCCATAAAATGTATGGATTTGTTATATTAAAACATTAGCTTTCGCTTTGTCTAGCGATGAACATTCATTGTCTGCTTTTATGGTATCTAAAATACTCATGGATTCAAGATGCCTCTTGACCCTTGCGGTCCATGTCATATAATCTTTGCCACTTATATCAAGTGCTTTGAATTCAATCTTTTCAATGTTCGACATATTGTAACTATAAGAATTGGACAAATATAAAATATTAAAATTAGAATCCATATATATCAATGCATAATGAAACACACAGAAGTGGAAGAACAACAGTTACAAGTATGGTTAAGGAAAAATAAAATCCGCCCCATGGTAGTTGAACATGGGAATGATCGATAACATAATTAATACAATGACGAAAATTAAAAGCGGATGAATCATCTTCAAAAGTTTTTAAACCAAATGAATTTGAGAAAGAGAGAATTATTTTGTGAAAAATGATAAACCAGAGTTCCCAGTTTATAGTGAAAAATGTAGTCGTTATAATGTCGTTAGTCGTCGTTTATAGCCGTTATGTAACCGTTGTAATTTATTAATATAAAAACGTTTTTAATTAAATCATTAAGAAGAATAATTAATATATAAATTAGATTAGGAAAAGTTTACAAAATAAAACATGTTTAAGAACAATAAAGCTAATAACCTTATATTAAACTATGAGTTAATTACATAAATCGTCCTTATGATTTACTTCAAATTACGGATTTCGTCCATAAGTTTAAAACGTTGCATAAATCGTCCACTTTTGGAAACTAATTACGCTTTTCGTCCCTAATTTCTAGCGGACATCCATTTTAGGGACGAAATGTGTAATTAGTTAACGATGATTTTAACGGAAAATTTTAACGGACATCAATTTTAGGGACGAAAAGCGTAATTAGTTTCTATAAATGGATGGTTTATGCAACGTTTTAAGCTTTGTGACGAAATTCGTAATTTTGGATAAACCATAGGGAAGATTTATGTAATTAGTTTTTTTTTTTTTTATATATTATAAAAAGAAAATAAAATTATTTTGTTGTTTTACGAGTGTTTTGCATATAAACGGAAAACATAACATATAAAAAAATCTTCTGTTTTTTTTTTCGTCCTATTTTACGCAATATTTTTAGTTTTTTTATATATTAAAATTATTTTATTTTTAATAAGGTTTTTTCACAATTACACAGTAAATGTTTTATCTAACTTCACATTTACTAACATAATTAATAACTTTATATTAATTTTTTTATAAAAGTTATATGTTCATTGTTAACATTTTTTTTTCTAAATATAATTATTCGTGTATTATACGGTTCAATAAGCTAGTTGTTAATAAAGAAAGATAAATGGAGAAAAGTGTTGGCTCATATGACTAACTCTCCCATAATCCTATGAAGTTTGTTGTTTCTTGAAGCAGATAATTAAATTTGTTTTGTTGGTCCAGGAATACGATTGGGTTGTTGGTAAACAATACAAACCAGTGTAGTTGGCTGTTGGAGTATATATGCATATACTCCCATTTGCGGATTTTTACTTCAACATTGGCAAAATTGATTCTTGGGGTTTAGGTAAGATTTGATGTCTCAACTATCATCTTTGATTTCTTGAATGATTAGTTCCCGTTTTAGTCTAAGCTTTTGTTATTGCATTATGACAATATCTCCTTGTAGTTGTTGATAATATAAAATCAAATTTCATATTAATTTTTCTTTATCATTTTGCACTAAAGGTACTTATTTGAATGGTCATAATGTATAGTTATTAGTCTGTTAGGACTAGGTTGAGATAATGAACTTGTTAATTATTGCAGAGTATTTTCAGAACGATTTGGTGGATACTATTCATTTTATGGAAAAAAGTTAATTTAAAGGATAATGAAGAGAAGGATACATTTTTCCGTAAACCTCCAACTCTAGCAGAGCAGTTGCCTCGTGAAATAGTGCTTAAGAAGGTATTGTATTTTTTTTTTGTAAAGTTGTATTAGTATTATAATGCCAAATATTATATGCACCTGCGTTGACTGGATTTTTGAAAATCGGTGCTTGGCTTTCAGCAGAAGAAATCAACAGAAATGTCTTACCAACTTCCGCTTCCAGTGACCGTGCGATTAGAATCGGTCTCTTGCAGCATATTGATCAATAGGGGGAGTCATTTCCTGCCCAAGTTGTTGATGAGCAAGTAAGAATCTGGTACTACAGTTAGTGGAGGCAATATCTACCCTTTTTTTTGTAATTGGGAAATTGGGTTGTTTTAAATCTCAAACGGGTCAAATCAACATAATTAGATCAAATGGTTTGACAGTCATGATAGTCAAGTTTTACACAGACAACCTTCTAAGTCTTTTTATTTAAAGATTACTATTGTAATAATATTGTTTCTGTAATCAAATTTAAACATTAACTATTTATAAAAGTTCAATAGGGTAGACAAAAACTGAAAAAATATTTGCTGGTCAACCCGGTCCTTTTTGACCCGTTACCCAAACTGCCTCACCAACCCATCTTTTATACCCGTAAAAATAGCTTTCACTTGTGAACAAGATAATTTGTTCGGTCTCTTTCCTCAATATTAAGAATTTGTCGTACTGCTTGTGCACAGGTTTACCCTCACATCGCCACTGGATTTTCAGACACATCTGGCTTTCTGCGTGAATTGACTCTCAAGTCCATGCTTGTTCTTGCTCCAAGGGTATCTTCACCTACATCCTCTCTGTATTCTTTGTTTTCGTATGAAATTATTTAATGTTTGCCAGTCACCAAGATGTTATGGTTTTTGGCTGTATATGATCAAGTGTTCTTCACCATATATTCCAGCCACATGTTTAAGATGCACAAGGGAAAAGTATGATGCACATGTGATTTATGTCCACAAATTTAATCATAGTTTGAATTTTGATGCACACATTTCATTAATGTGTGCCTGCAAATGAGTTCTTACGCTTCTTACCCAAATCACATATCCATATTGACCTTGCTGGTTTATTTTAATTTTCAGTTTTTGTAGTTCCACACTAACTAATGTATATAAGAATAGGAAAATAATTATAGCAGAGATATGGATGTTTTCTCTGTTGTAGCTTGTAATGTGCATTCCGTTTCTTTTTTCAGTGAATTAATTTTATTATGATATGTTGTTCGCGGGTTTAAGAAATTGCATCTCATTCTATTATTGGTCTTAACTTGCAGTTATCGAAGGATACTTTATCTGCGTCACTTTTTGAGCATCTGTTAAAAGCTCCAGGTAATGAATCTATTGGCTGTCGTACTTTTACTATCTCTCTAGTTGGTGTTTTCTATATTGTATAGACTCTATGTGGTGCTAATATTTTTACTTCAGATCTGCAATGTTTATGCTTTTTCACTTTTGCAGATCGTATTTTCCCTAATGTTGTTGCACTGATCATTGATTCTGACAGGTTATTATTCTTGCTTTAGAAATAGGACGGTAATTACTATAAATCGTGACATAATCGTATACAAGTCGTTGATAGTTAATATCAAATTAAATAAAAGGTTGATACGGGTGTGGCTTTGGTAATAACCTTTTTACGAGATACTCACGTCTCACAGAAATGATTTAGAGCCTACCAATACCGATGGGGAATACAATCCACTCATCTTGTCATCTCTACTTATTCGTCATAGTCATCATCTTGATTTTTGTCATCATGATCATGATTGTGCTGATACATCTTCTGACTAGCAAACCTGATATATGACATCATCTGCTGCAGTGATGTTTGGTTAATGGCCTACGAAGCAATTGAAATTTTTTTGCAGATAGTGAAGCAGTTGCAAGTAAAGGTGTGTATTCTTGTGTCCTGTTCTCCTTTCTGTAAATGTCTTAATTCTGTCTCGTACTAGATGTGAACTGAGAAATGTGATAAAAGTCTTGGGTAAACACTAGAGAATAACTATTTAACAATGAATTTCATTTACACCTTTTGTTTTGTTGTAGACTAATGCTGGAGATAACACTGTGCGTACAAGCCCGGGAATGTCATCACTTCCAGGCAATGAAAGTCTACTTGGGTATGATGCCTATCAGATTCCTTATGTTTATAATGTCATCTAATTTGTATCTGACCTGTCTGTCTATTACATATTCAACGCTTGAAATACTTGATTATAATAGAAGAGCTAAAAAAAGGGTCAAATGGGCAGACAGTCGGTGGAAGTGTAATTTTCTGTTTGCTTTATTATAAATGTTTCTGTTATCGTAATAATAATGGGCACACAAATTATCTTCAAAAATTTTGGACAAAAACCAAAAGTTAAGTTCTACCTGACCCGCCCATTCCCCACCTCTAAACAAATACAAGGAAACATGTCATGTTGGCTTCAGTATCCTTATCCTAATGTCTATAACGTAGTCAATCTCAAAAGCACGAAATTTTTTTATCGTAAAGGAAGCCTGTGTTATGGAGTATTTATTTCCACACAATCCGGGAATCTTTCTAATTTCTTTTGTTGTCAACCAAGTAGTAATATGATTTCAATCTGCCTCCCAACACCATGTAGGAAAAAGAGCTGATTCATACACCAGTTTTCTTAGCATAACCCTCTATTTTTTAAATGTTGACCATTTTATCTTTATAATTTTTTTTAGCCATGCACCACTTTTTCTTCTTCTCAGAACTAGTCATTTCTTTCACCTCCCCATATCTTCCACTTCAATCAGTTCCATCACCGACCCCTCACTTTCCACCCGCTCTTGCTATCAGTTTTTTATTTCTAAAGCATATACCATTTTCTTTTACCAATTTTTCTTTCGTTGCTTCACTCTTCAAGTGTCTAAAAACAATCTAACATCCATGTACAATTTGAGTGGATCAATTGATTTGTACTCTATTTTGCTTGTTCCCATTTAGTACAACTGCTTCTTGAGATGTCTTCTGGGATTGTGTTTTATTCTTAGTTTTTAGCTTTTAATTAGATGGTTCTCATTTTGTAATCTGTGGAACTTTTTTGATTCCCACTTGTATTTATGATTGGCCGGGGAAAAAAGAATATAATTGGTAAAAGAAAAATAATATTTAAAATTGGTGTTTGCTATGTTAGGATCAAATACCAGAGTAGCAAAGTAGAACAGTTGAACAGAAAATGAAAAACAAAAAGAAAAGTTAAATTAAAATAAGCGTATAATAGTCGATATATAACAAGAGGTGATATATAGATTAAACAGGCGGTGTATAGAACACCTTTGATTAGGAAAACCAAATTGAAAGATACTAAAAGTTTTAATTGTGTCCCTGACAGGAAATCTTATATCTCGTGTAATATGATGCAGATGGGCTACGAGCTCTTTATCTATCAAAGGAAAACCTTCTGAACATACTTTATATTTGCCTGCAAGTTCCAGTGCACCTAGTATTTCTGATGTTGTCAATGCCAGATCAGGTACTATCTTCCATGATTGCTTCCTCTTTATATTTGGCAATTTTGACCCATTTACATATAAATAGCTGGATTTTTTGGTGTAATATTATCTCTAACTGGTCAGACGGGTAAAAAAACTATTGCTAAAAAGGAAACGGGTCGAAATGGTCAAATAGATTTTTTGTCTATGGGGCCGCATCAAATCATTAAATATCACTTTAATAAATATAGATCATAATCCGCTCTAGTTTGTAGGAAATCTGTTCAAACTTGTTTTGGATCCGTTATCGTAGTAGTACTTATATGTACTTACATTATTGCCATATTTGCTACAGTTTCAAATTTGAGACCATATTAACAACATATGTGAACACAAATGACGATGAAGACTTTCGGGGTTTGATTTCTGCCACTTCCCCAAAAGTAGTTTCAGAGTCTCAGACTGTGACACTATGGATTTGTTAATCACCCCCATGTTGTGCCATAATAAGTTAATAGCTCTTATATATCGAATTGGCTGCAAAGTCAATTTGCTATTTTACTTCTTATTGAAAATTACAGTAAATAATAGCAGATAAGTTAGGTATGTTACCATACTGCTATCTTATTGTCTCACATTAGATAAGAGCTGATATAAGATTTCTGGTTTGATAATTGCCTAAATGTTGAATACATATAGACACTTATGAGCCTAATTCTTATCGGACTTTAAATGAAAGTATAATCTGATTGTATGTGCCTAATTGTTCAAAAGGTTTTATTTGTTATCTTCTCTTAATATGATGGATCCTTCTTATTTATTAAACTAAACCAGATTTAATTGAGAAGAGAGGATGCGTAGGGGTTTTGACCCATGATGTATTATTTACATTTTGTATTGTAATATCATCCATCCATGATTTGTATACATGTTTTTCTATGTACTACCTTTACCCATGTTTGTCCGAGTTTTTTGGTCTTGTCTAAAATTTGAAGTTCTGCTTTAGCTTGTTTGTCTAGCTTATTTTATTTTAACTGTGCGTCCTAATTTTTAACCTATCATTATTTTATGTTTTTTCGAACTAGCCTCAATTCCCATTGTTTTTGTTGAAATTTCTTCCCCATTAATCATTATTTTTGTTGTCCACATAAGTGCTACATAAGTGCTGGTGATCTAATATTTTATTATTTGTGACTTTAGTTTCTAATAGCTCATTAAATTCTGTTAAATATATCTTAACCAATTTATATGTATTAGGTGACAAAATAAAATGAGACCGTTGCGGTCATAAACAAAATATATGTCGACTTCATGTACCCTTTATGTCATAACTTGATATCAAGATATAATCTGTTCCGAGAGTCTATATTGGTCTAGCAGAAAGTGGCAAAACTACATGTTTGTTCTGGATTGTCATTAGATGCTTAGATCCTTGGCGTAGCTGCTGAAAAATCATTAATATCAATATGCAGTTAGGCGAGTCCTAATAGTTTGTTATCTCTTCATTATCGGATAGCATGTGCTAATAGAACCTTAGTTACTGTTAGACATGAAAAAGAAAGATAATGTATGAAGCTCCACATATGTACTTTGTAAATAGAAAAAGTAATAATTGAACAATCACAGGCTACTCTGTGTTTGAATTGCATGCTAAAGTGTAGAGTCGCCTCCGCATACTTTGTCAGACCTTGTTTGTTGATATTATGTGCATATTTGTTGATATTATACTAACATTTGGATTAACTATGATCAATTTTTTGTAGGTGAAAAAATAAGATATACAAGAAGCAGTATTTTGAATGCTAAAAGGAAACGTAAGAATAATGATAAATAGCATTTATTAAATTGATCATTTTATTACCAACTGATACTAATGTATATGTTTAATCTTGTTAAATTTGTAGTTGAAGACATTGGCTGTAATGTAACTGAGAAGAAGAAAAAGATAATTGAAGATGTTTCTGATTCGGATTTTGAGGATGTAGAAGTGATAAAGAATAAGAATAAGCGTAAGATCACGGGAAAAAAAAAAGATAGAATCTGAATCAGAAGATGAAGAGCAGAGTATAATACCTTTCAAAAGCAACAAAACTCGAACATCACCTAAACCATTGTACGATGCAATGAGAGCTTTGAGTCCGGAACAAGAAAAATGTATTAGAAAAATGGGTTTTGGTAAAATGGTAAGATTTAATCTAGAGGGGATACACTTAAAGTTAGGTTATTTTCTAGTTGATAAGTTTGATGAAAAGAATATGGTGGTAAACTTAACCCAAGGGTCGATTAAAATAACACCAAAAAGTGTACACGCGATGCTAGGAATACCGTTAGGAGGAATAAAATTTAATGGAGATTGCATTAGTGAAAATAAGTATCAGATAATAGGTGAATGGAAAAAACAGTTCAACGGCAAAATATAACAGCGAGGGAAATAGTCGAGAAGATGGTTGACAGTGAAGAAGCTGACCGGAATTTCGAGTTGAATTTCATAATTTTGTTTGTGAACACTATGGCGGAATGTAAGACAAGGGGGACGTGCAGTGTAGATATTCTTCAATATATATACAATGATACGTTGTTTGATAAGATTGACCGGTGTGAATATGTGTGGTCGTGTTTGAAGAAAAGCAAGATTGGATGGAAGAACGATGATAGTAAGAGTTACTATGCTGGACCGCTCACATTACTAACGGTATGTTAAATTATATATATAATACCATATTCTAAGATATATATTTTTAGAGTTAATTACATATATCGTCCCTATGGTTTACCCCAAATTATGGATTTCGTCCCTAAGTTTAAAAAGTTGCATAAATCGTCCAAGTTTAGAAATTAATTACCCTTTTCGTCCCTAATTTCTAATTTGCACCTGTAATTGGGGCAAATCTTAGGGACCAAATCCGTAATTGAGGACAAACTTTAGGGACGAAATCCGTAATTGGAGCAAATCTTAGGGACGAAGAAGGTAATTAGTTTCTATAATTGGATGATTTATGCAACTTTTTAAACTTAGGGACAAAATCCGAAATTTGAGATAAACCTTAAGGACGATTTTTGTAATTAACTCATATTTTTATTTATCAGTTTTATTTAATTGAATAATGTGATTACATATGATCACGTTTTATTTCTAATAAAATGATAAAGTAACTAATAATTATTATATTTGATATGAATTAATGTTATGAATTAATTTACGTGCTCGTTAAAAATAATTTTTCAAAATTGAACACGAATATGTTAACCAGAATATAAAGTATTAACACTTTCACATTGAATGTTAGCTTCACATTAAATTTGGTACAAGCTGATATGAAGCTAACATTCAAATGTGAAAGCGTTAATACTTTATATTCTCGTTAACATATTTGTGTTCAATTTGGGAAAGTTATTTTTAACGACCACGTAAATTAATTCATATCAATATAATAATTATTAGTTACTTTATCATTTTATTAGAAATAAAACGTGATCATATGTAATCACGTTATTCAATTAAATAAAACTGATAAATAAAAATATATATCTTAGAAGATGGTATTATATATATAACTTAACGTACCGTTAGTAATGTGATCGGTCCAACATAGTAACTCTTACTATCATCATTCTTCCATCCAATCTTGCTTTTCTTCAAACACGACCACACATATTCACACCAGTCAATCTTATCAAACAACGTATCCTTGCTTATATATTGAAGAATATTACACTCCACGCTCCCTTTGTCTTACATTCCGCCATAGTGTTCACAAACAAAATTATGAAATTCAACTTGAAATTCTAGTCAGCTTCTTCACTGTCAACCATCTTCTCGACTATTTCCCTCGCTGTTATATTTCTGCTGTTGAACTGTTTTTAACATATACTTATTTTCACTAATGCAATCTCCATTAAATTTTATTCCTCCTAACGGTATTTCTAGCATCTCGTGTACACTTTCCGGTGTTATTTTAATCGACACTTGGGTTACGTTCAGCACCATATTCTTTTCATCAAACTTATCAACTAGAAAATAACCTAACTTTAAGTGTATCCCCTCTAGATTAAATCTTACCATTTTACCAAAACCCATTTTTCTTGTTCCGAACTCAAAGCTCTCATAGCATTGTACAATGGTTTAGGTGATGTTCGAGTTTTGTTGCTTTTGAAAGGTATTATACTCTGCTCTAATTCAGATTCTATCTTCTTTTTTCCCGTGATCTTACGCTTATTTTTATTCTTTATCACTTCTACATCCTCAAAATCCGAATCAGAAACATCTTCAATTATCTTTTTCTTCTTCTCAGTTACATTACAACCAATGTCTTCAACTACAAATTTAACAAGATTAAACATATACATTAGTATCAGTTGGTAATAAAATGATTAATTTAACAAATGCTATTTATCATTATTCTTACGTTTCCTTTTAGCATTCAAAATACTGCTTCTTGTATATCTTATTTTTTCACCTACAAAAAATTGATCATAGTTAATCCAAATGTTAGTATAATATCATAATATCAACAAACAAGGTCTGACAAAGTATGCGGAGGCGACTCTACACTTTAGCATGCAATTCAAACACAGAGTAGTAGCATGTGATTGTTCAATTATTACTTTTTCTACTTACAAAGTACATATGTGGAGCTTTATACATAATCTTTCTTTTTCATGTCTAACAGTAACTAAGGTTCTATTAGCACATGCTATCCGATAATGAAGAGATAACAAACTATTAGGACTCGCCTAACTGCATATTGATATTAATGATTTTTCAGCAGCTACGCCAAGGATCTAAGCATCTAATGACAATCCAGAACAAACATGTAGTTTTGTCACTTTCTGCTAGACCAATATAGACTCTCGGAACAGATTATATCTTGATATCAAATTATGACATAAAGGGTACATGAAGTCGACCTATATTTTGTTTATGACCGCAACGGTCTCATTTTATTTTGTCACCTAATACATATAAATTGGTTAAGATATATTTAACAGAATTTAATGAGCTATTAGAAACTAAAGTCACAAATAATAAAATATTAGATCACCAGCACTTAAGTAGCACTTATGTGGACAACAAAAATATTGATTAATGGGGAAGAAATTTCAACAAAAACAATGGGAATTAAGGCTAGTTCGAAAAACATAAAATAATGATAGGTTAAAAATTAGGACGCACAGTTAAAATAAAATAAGCTAGACAAACAAGCTAAAGCAGAACTTCAAATTTTAGACAAGACCAAAAAGCTCGGACAAACATGGGTAAAGGTAGTACATAGAAAAACATGTATACAAATCATGGATGGATGATATTACAATACAAAATGTAAATAATACTTCATGGGTCAAAACCCCTACGCATCCTCTCTTCTCAATTAAATAATCTGGGTTAGTTTAATAAATAAGAAGGATCCATCGTATTAAGAGAAGATAACAAATAAAACCTTTTGAACAATTAGGCACATACAATCAGAATATACTTTCATTTAAAGTCCGATAAGAATTAGGCTCATAAGTGTCTATATGTATTCAACATTTAGGCAATTATCAAACCCAGAAATCTTATATCAGCTCTTATCTAATGTGAGACAATAAGATAGCAGTCAGAGAATGATACCCTCTGAGGCTGAATATGAATACAAGTATGGTAACATATCTAACTTATCTGCTATTATTGCTATTATTTACTGCAATTTTCAATAAGTAGTAAATTGACTTTGCAGCCAATTCAATATATAAGAGCTATTAACTTATTATGGCACAACATGGGGGTGATTAACAAATCCATAGTATAGCTTTGACATTATAAACAGAAAGGGTAAAACTTTAGAGCAGTGACAGAAAGAGAAAAGCCTCATGTGTGTTCCGTTCTATGGGTTAGTATAATATCAACAAATGTGCACATAATATCAACAAACGTACATATAATATCAAATACTTTCTGTTAATCTTTTTATAAAAATTAAGTGACAATAAAATAGGGACCGGTTACCTTCTGTATTCACATGACAATCTTCGATTCCAATTCTACTTCTTGTAATCCTCCGTTTTTCACCTTTTACAAATAATTGTATATATTACATAACTTCATATGTCAAAGAGTAAAGGACGATTAATAGCTACTAACCAAGAATTGATGATTCAATCACATCACCCTTTGTCTGCCTATCTGCTGTTATCATGTCTTCGGTTTCATTGACGCCTTAAGAAAAAGTAAGTTTGTTCAAAATATGTCAAATTATTTCCGAAATAAACTCTACATTTTATACCTTTTTCATGCTCATTTGTAATCACTACATATTCAGGTTCATTTCGATATTCCCTGACCCACTTTTCGAAGATATTTTTCAAATCAGTTACGTATTTCAGCGACACATCCTTGTACTCAGTAGCATTTTCGTCAAATTGTTACATAAAAATTAAAAATCATATTAATAATCAAAATCATATTACAATATAAGAAATCTAAGACTCTTAATATTAAAAAAGTTTACCATCACGTAATCATCCCAAACTATCATATCAGTTCCAAAATCCCAAGTGAACATTTTTAGCTTGAGAATGTTGTTTATGTCACTTAACATCTTAGTGTAGTGACCAAATCGACGTCTTAGATCTTCATTCCCAAATTGTAGCTTGAATGTCTTGTTAAACAAAACAGTTATTTCAGACAAAATTGGGCCGGTTTCTGCTGATGACCATTTAACCAACTTATTATGTTTCTCGTATTTGATTAACAAATCAGAAAATAAGGAATCCATTTCTTTTGTCCACTCTATATGAACCTTTTCCATTTTTTTTTCTGAACAAATGTCTCTACCTAGATCACCACAAATATAAACATCTTATTAATTTGTTAGTATGTGCACATTTGTATATTAAATTTTCAATCGACCTCATGAAAGACAACTCCGTTCTAAACAAGTCCTTTTTAGCTATATTGGATCATTAAATACGCTCACAAACCTTGTTCCTGTTCATCATAATTGTAGCATATTACAAAAAAAAAAAAAAAAAAAAAACAAATTATCCCCAAATTAAGAAGGGAAAATGCACTGGGTGGTCATTGTACTACCTCAAAAAATCCGTATAGGTCATTGAACAAAATTTTCGTCTATCTACATCACTATACCGCAAGTAACCTTTTAAATTATAACCTTGACTTTAAAAAACCGTTTAAATAGATAAGTTTGATGACCTGCAACCTGTTGGTAACCGCCACGTCATCGGTTTTATAATCTCTACTATTCCTCTAGTCTCTCTTCTCCTCCTGCTACCTTCTTCTTCTTGCTCAACCACAAATCCATGGTATCTCTCTTTTTTTTTCAACTAAAAATAAACCAAAACCATCAAATATTGTTGTTTACATTATTTATTCAAATCAAAACCTGCCTAAAGTTTCTCATCAGCAGAATAGAAACAAATGGCAAAAGCACGAGTGGAGCCATTAGAGATGGATGCCACACCTCTAATCAATTTTCTGGCTCTGCCGGTTTCTCAAAGAAGGTCTTTCTCACCCAATCAAATGGCTGCAATTTACACAAATTATACACATTTGTTAGATCAGCTTCACCCAAATAGGGTTCAATTAAAATAACAAAGTGAAGATCCCAATTTAAAGTTCATCAATTTGAAAAAGGTGAAAGAAAAAGATACAATCTCAATCTCAAACCCAAATGAAAAAAAAATGTTAATCGGAATCGTATGGAATTGTCGGTTTAATTAAACGTCATTTCTCCACTTACGGTACTGCAGCTTACAATTTCATACTCATGTCTGCTTACAGAGGCGGAATCGATTCATTCGCGGTTATCGGTTTATCCTCAAAATCAATGGTCCCTAAATTTAGGGTTTTGCAATTTAGGGTTCTGCAAATTAGGGTTCAATTAAAATAACAAAGTGAAGAAGAAGGTAGAAGGTAGCAGGAGGAGACGAGAGCATGTATTCTAGGGTGAAGAAGAAGGTAGAAGGTAGAAGGTAGAAGGTAGCAGGACGGTTCAATTAAAAATGAAAGAGAGAGACAAAATTAGTGGGGGTGACGTCACCGGTTTTTGACCGGTAGTTTGAAAAAAAGTGGTTTAAATAAACGGTAAAATGCGGTATAGTGATGTAGATAGACGAAAATTTTGTTCAATGACCTATACGTATTTTTTGAGGTAGTACAATGACCACCCAGTGCATTTTCCCAATTAAGAACCCTAAAAAATCTATAAACCTTTTCGTCTTAAGTATCTGAGAAATTAAGCTGCGATTTTTTATTGTTATATAGACGAAATCAGTGTTTATCTTCACGACCAACAAAATCGGTTATGGAATTTTGAAATTGATGGTTAATGAATTTCTAAAAACACGGAATACATATCTTCCCCTAAATCACGATCTTTTTTTTCAAATTTGATATATAATTAGTATTTAGAAATTTACATTTGAACCCGTTTTAATTAGATATAATATTAAAATTAGTCAATTTATTTACTATAATGCCATTGAACAATCTCAGCCTTAGATCATGATATCTGACGGTTAAAAGGGAGTAGGATTAAGCAAAAAGTTTCAAATTTGTAAAAAGTTGAAGAAGCAATGTGGGGGCGACATTTAAAAAAAATTAATTTTTTATTTTTTAATAAAAAAATAATATTTTTTTATTTTAAAAAAAAGAAATCGAAAAAAAAAAATTTTGAATTTTTTTTTGATAACGTTATCTGCCACGTCATATGATGCACCCAAAAAAATATGATACACATTAATGATGCACAAAAAATATGATTCACATTAATGATGCACACAAAAAAACTAAGATATTCAACTATGATGCACACATAAATGTTCATCATAGGTGTGCATCATATTTTTTTCGTACATAACTTTTTTCGAGCTAAAAAAAAAAAAAAAATTCCTCGAAAAAAAAAATTTCAATTTTGTTTCTTTTTTTAAATATTATTTTTTTATTAAATTTTTTTTTTTTCCAAAGTTGTCAGATGTCATTCCCACATTGCTTCCTCAACTTTTTACAAATTTAAAACTTTTTACTTGATCCTACTCCTATATATATATATATATATATATATATATATATATATATATATATATATATATATATATAATAGTATGGAGCCCGCGCTATGCGACGGCGGCGGCGATGAAGTTAATTTCGAAAAAGAAGATTTGTTGGTCAGTCCATGGCTAAAGAAATGAAATTGAAGTTCGATACATTGCGCTAATGATTTCGATTGTTTCTCGGTCGTCATGTGATATTAATATAGAAACATATATAATATAAAACTGTATTGGATTTATATTCAAAAGGAGTAAGATTGGTATTTATAAAAAAATTAAAACGGGAAAAATTGAAAATTTTCAAAAATTTCAAAAATTTCGAATTTTTTTTTAGAAGTATTCAAAAATTTTGAAATTTTCATCAAACTTTTTGAAAATTTTGAAAATTCTTAAACTTTTTGAATATTTTTAAAAAAATTCGAAATTTTTTAAAATTTTTAATTTTTGCCGTTTTAATTTTTTTATAAATACAATATTACTCACTTTATTCAAATGGAAGTTTTAAAACTTAACATTTAAATATTATAAATTTAAAACCAATTTTATATAATTTAAAACTTAACATTTAAAGATTTTATCGAGTTTAATCAGTCAAATAAAAGTTTTGAGAACATCATTTGAAACTGATATTAAAACTACAACAAATAAAGAAATAGTATAAAACTGTAAAAATTATTTGGCTCGGATTAGTTAAAAATGGCTACAACACCTAGTTGCATTAGATGTCATCAAGTAGTTGTCATGCAAAAAAACCGTATATTATGATATTGATCAAAAAAATCCGACGAAATTATCATAGCCTCACCTCTATTTGTTACATTTTAGTCAATCATCGACCTCATATTTTTAGTATAATCATTGGTCTCATAATGTTATCAAGTCATCGACATGAAAGCTTCATGATAAAGACGGATATAAACCGTCATAAACATAAACATACCGACCAAATATAAACCGTCATAACCATAAACATACCGACCAAATATCTTAACTATATCTATTTGTTACATTTTAGTTAATCATCGACCTCATATTTTTAGTATAATCATTGGCCTCATAATGTTATCAAGTCATCGGCATGAAAGCCTCATGATAAATACGGATATAAACCGTCATAAACATAAACATACCGTCATATACATAAACATACCGACTAAATATAATCCGTCGTAATTAACATACCGACCAAATATAAACCGTCGTAAAAATAAAGATACCGACCAAAAATCTTAACTATATTGAGATAGAAAAGTGAGTGTAAACGTACCAAGATCCAAAGATCCACCAGCCACCCGGATCCACCAAAAAACCACCACTAACCCTCGCCGGAAACACCACAAACCACAGATCTAGAAAGCCTTCAAGATCTAGAAAACCCACCGTGAAAACATCACAAAATCCACCGTGAAAACATCACAAAAACCACCGTGAAATATATCAAAACAACAAACTCCGAGAAAGCCACATATCTAGAAAAGAAACACACTCACCGTACTTAAGATAGGTCGGTTCCGGCGGAAAATTTTAAGGTGGTTTAGGTGAGGTGAGGTGGTTCCGGCGAGGGTTTCGGCGAACATTTTGTGAGAGAGGTCAGAGGGTTTAGAGAGAGAGTGTGGGTTGTGTTGTGTGTGTGTTGTGTTGTGTGTTGTGTGTCTATGTTGTGTGTGTGTTGTATTGTGTGCATAGATTAAAACCAAACTCTTAAAGTCAACCTCTTAAACTCTTAAAAGTCAAAAAATGCTAAATGCATTATAATGTAGTAATAGATATTATATGTGTTACTTAGTTTTTATCAATAATACAAAGAATGAGAGGTTTGATGTTGGTATCTCGAATAAGTCTTCTCATATTCCTCGTGTCTATAGTGGCAGAAAAGCACATGATGATGACCTTACAAAGCCGGTCAAACCATTTAGTCAGGAAAAGGTAAAGGAAGAGCAAGTGAAGATGAAGATGAATATGAATATGAATTTGAATATGTAAATGATAGGTTTCCCTTTGCCACTCATGAAGAATATATGAAATCAAAGATGTTATGGGATTGGGAACCGCCTAGTGGATCCTTAAGCTGGTTAAGTAGTTTTTTACAGTTTACTTTCATTTCAATGTTATTAGCTTACGACCTTGTTATTTATTGTTCAGTTGTAGATGACGGGTTTCAATCTATGTCTCCCCTACCGATGGTGAGCTGACTGATGCGATTTTCACATTATCATATTTATTTCTTCAATTTGTATTATTATTATTCAGAATTATTAATAACTTTGAATGCATAGGAACAAAATCCAATTATCTTCTTCCATCCATAGTGTGGTTCCTCCAAGATGTCTAGATTCAGATTTCGAGCCCGAGTCTTCAGAGAAGCAGTGTCAGATTAGTGTGTTGTTTTATGTAATGTGTTATTAGTTTCTTTTTTAATTTATTGTAACAAATGTTTTAATTTCCTTCCAAGTTTTATCTTTCTCTGTATTATAACAAATGTTTTAAAGTAAAGGAAAACCTAATATAAACTGTTTCTCTATCTCATTTTATTTGCTGCCAAGTTTAATCTTTCTCTGTATGTATTTTTTGTCGAACTCCATATATAGTGAGTTCTACTATTATTCTTGATCCATCTATTTTCATGTTTCCGTTACTTTTTATCATTCTTATTCAGTCCTTTTAGAATTTCTACAAAAACGAAACATTTTTCTTTCCATTTCAGTAACCCATTCTGACAATGAAACGATAAAACTTGTCTGGGATGACGTTGTGATGACATTAATGGACCAACGATTCTAGTTAAAAATCTCATATGCGCCAACTTCCTTCTGTAGTTTTTAACCTAGAATAAGGATTGGTGCGGAAAATAAAAGAAGGCGTCCCCTCTTCATCATATTAAAGGGGCGCGGCTTTGTATCATGTCTAAAACTTAGTTGTAGTTGTATTAAAAATAATTATTTTTTTGTCTTCAGAAAAACAGTAAACTTGGGTTCCGTAAAATGGTTCAATGGAATAAAAAATGGATTGAGTATTTTAAATCGAAAATTAATAAAATTAAACGTTTTGAATAGATAACGATTTTATATATGGTGCTGACTTGTTTCCTTCTAATCTATTATAACTAGATTATTGTCCCGCAATAGCGCGGAAAAAAAATAAAAATTGAATCATAAATTTTATATTTATGTAGTTTGAAATTTATTATGAGAAAATAATGTTGTACGTGTAATACATATATACTTTTACGTTTATACACATATTGTTTATAGCTATAATAACATATACACTTTTATCTTTATACACATATTTAGCTATTTTGTATTAGGATATTTTAGAATAATAATAAGGTAAATTATAGTTCAAATTGAACGATTCTATAAATAAATTATAATTATATTTTTTTATTTTAGTAGAGATTGAATGAAAGAGACAATATAATTATGTATTGTAAGAGGGTGTAAAATAAAAAATAGTTTTTGATGACATCATCAATCTGATCTAATGGCTGACATCAAAGAAGTTAACCCATCCAACGGACCTTACTTCGCCATGTGGCATTTAAGGCCCCTCTTTTATTATATATTAAAGATTTGTAGAAGCTAGGTTTGTTTTTTTCATGAAAAAATACCGCATATTTTCCTCTTTTATGAATGAGAAATTGGTCCTCATTTTTTTAATTAGTTTCACATCTCATAGAATTGTAACTTGTTTAAAATTATTTAAAGATCACATATTAAAAACATGGTATTTGGAGTTTAGAACGTTGTCGTGTTGGTGAACCAATAATTTTAAACGTTGATGAATGATTTCTCTTCCGTGAGTCTAATTTGAAAGTTAGTAACGCTTGGAGTAAATTACATTTTTGGTCCTTGTTATAGTGAATTACAAGCACAATATTTCACATTTTAAAAAAATCCTCAATTTATTTTTGTTATTCATCAAAATGAAATGACTAAAATGTTATGGGCTTCAACTTTCTAAAATATCCATCTGAATTTTATTAAATGTTTTTCATTTTATTAATAAAATTCAGATGGATATTTTAGAAGTAAACAAGTTAAACGCCAAATACTTGTTAAAATATTTTGCTCAATTTTATTACTTTACTATTAAAAACGTTTTTGTTAAATACTTTAAAATAAAACGTTTTTGTTAAATGGTTCACATCAATTTTAACAAAAACTTTCTAAAATATCGTTTTCTGACTCTTTTCCTCCTGATCATGTTAATCTGTCAGGATCAATACAACTCATGTAAACCAACACGTCGAATATAGATCTTGATCTATCAAAGAAGTTTAGCAGCGGATAAACACTTTGATATTACAAGTATATTGAACAAACAAATATTGTTTTATTGATAATATAAGAACAATAATGATTGTCGAATTACAAGCCTCAATATATTACTCTTAAGAACGAATGAATAATATACGTGTTTTTCTTAATATAAGGATCTATGCATATATAGACCTTGATGCTAACATAGCTAATCTAGGAAACTACTTTACAATACCAATTGTATTATGACTGCAATTACAATTGCATCATAATCACAATTGCTATATTTAAGGAAGAGATAATTACATAAATAATCAATAATTATCTAAACTACACTTGTAGTAGTAATGAGTTCCAGCAGTAGTAACCACCAGTTATTCTTCAGGAGTATTATCAAGCAGTAGTAACTGTCTTTGTCTTCAAACATTATTATCTTGAGCAGTATTAACTAGCAGTACTAATGAACAATATTAATGAAAATAAACTATTAATCTAACAGTTTAACCCCAACAATCCCCCCTAACTTGAACTTTGATATATCATTAAAGTAACAAGTTTTAACAACAAGTTCATTACAAAATGATGATTACAAAATTCTTATTTACTCTCTCTCTTCTTAGCCTCTCTCTCTCTCTTCCTTTAGCCTTTGTTGTTCTTCATTTCTTTGAAGTACCATTCTCCAAATTAAATCATTTGCCATCTGGGAGGTTCTTAGTGCAAACAACTTTATGGTAATCATCTCATGAAGAGTTCCAAGATCCAAACTGTATCTTCTATCAACCAAGAAGAATCTCATAGCACCATGTCTTCTAACAATGGAATGAACTCCACTTCTTTCATATAAGTACCATATTTCAACTGGATTATGTGCTCCTCCTTTATGAAACACAGAGCTCACCATTTCTTCTTCAGGAGCAAACATCCCATTCAACCAGTCAAGTGCAAGATCTGTGCCTGTACAAGTACCTCTGTTTTGAGAATACTTTCTAACACAAATTTCATATAATTTCTCCACATCTTGTCTTGAGAAATCTCTTATCATCCTGTAGAAGGCTGGCATGACATACTTCTTCTGATCAGCACTTGTCACCACATATCTTGTTTTGTTTGCACCTCCAACATATTCCCAATCAATTATTTCGAGAAGATCTACAGCCAAAGGTTCTACATGAATCCATTCTTCATGAACAATTAAGGCAGAATAATCATCAGGTGATATCTCCACATCTCCCTCTTTCTCCACAATGGATGAAGGATTAACCAAGATGAATTGATTGGAAGCAGTAGTTGATTCTTCAATTTTCACCTCAACTTGAGTGGTTTCAACTTCAACTGGCCCCTTTTCTGCAGTAGTAGAAGCGGTTGTTGAAGCTTCCATTCTTGGCTTCTTGCTAGGTAATCTTGAAAAAAATGACTTCTTTCTTTTCTGTTGTTCACGTAGACTAATAGGTTTAGATTGAAGAGGATTTGAAACTACCTGTCCTTGTGGTGAAAATGCCACGAAGGTATTGGATATGGATAAAAGCCGGTGTTGCTAACACCGGCTTATTATCAACTTTTGACTGACAAGTGTAATGAGTTGTTAAGGGGAATCAATGCTTTCACAGACTTTATTTAAGGCTTGTGAGATGTGATCATAACACTATTTCACCTAGTGGTCCAGTCACCTTGTTATCTGATAAGATAAGATAAAAATCCTGGGTTTCAACATGGTCCAGTAAAAATGCCACGTAGGTATTGGATATGGATAAAAGTCGGTGTTAGCAACACCGACTTATTATCAACTTTTGACTGACAAGTGTAATGAGTTGTTCAGGGGAATCAATGCTTTCATAGGCTTTATTTAAGGCCTGTGAGATGTGATCCAAACACTGTTTCACCTACTAGTCTAGTCAACTTGTTACAAATATAAAGGACTATTTTCATAAGGGTTTTTAATCTATGAAATGTTTTATTTAATGTTTTTGTTTTCGAGTTTTTTTTTAATGTTTTATAGGTTTTATAACTCTATAAGACATTTTTTTTGTTTTCGAATTTTTTTTTTTTATGTTTTTGTATTTTTTAAATATCTATAAGACATATTTTTTTTTAATGTTTTTATAACTCCATAAGACATATTTTTTTAAATATCTATAAGACATTTGTTTTATGTTATTGTATTTTTTTTAATGTTTTTATAACTCTATAAGACATATTTTTTTATATGTTATGGATTGAACACAAACAAATATTAAAACACGAAACAAAACTTAAAACACAAATAACATAACTATTTATTAATAAAAAAATCATACATATAAAAATACAACACAATTTTGAAACTCTAGCGACGACGGGGAGGTTGTGGTAGAAGATGACTGCCCGTTCCACATCTGGTTGGTTGAGGGTTCCTGGTTGGTCTTCTACGTCGGTCTTGACAGCGTCTTCGTTTTGTGCGTTGGATGGCTGGTTCGTATCTATGTTTTGTGCCATGCCAAAATCACCAAAAATTTGAATTTGAAACGGGCTATTATCAGCATAGGTAGACCGGCATGCAACCATGTCAGTATCAGGGTCTCTTTGAAAATTTGGTTGTACCCAGTTACTATACTCCCCAAGAATATTTGGTGACAACGAAAGCTAGGTAGGGTCAGGGGTAGGGGTAGGGTGAGGGGTAGCAAGCAATTCATTGATCATGTCTAGGCAGTACCACTACCACCAGGCTGAAAATCCTGCCCATACTGGGAACCACTACCACTAGCCTGATACTGCTGCCCCTTACTCAGGACCACTCCAACCACCCTGAAATTGACCTCCATAATGGGGTTGAGACCCAGTGTACCCTTGAGGAGTTGGGGGACGTGGATAATAAGCAGGTGGGGGGAAAGCATATTGTTGAGACCCGTAATTCATCCGGTCCGAATTATGTCCATATCCCATAGCTTGAGTAGGGATTTGAACAAAATCCTGTCACATCTCGCTATTTGTAACGACCTGGTTTTCAAAAATCACGTTTAACAAAAACTTTTTATGTATCCATAAGTAACACAACGGAAAAACGTTACTAAAACGTGATTAGCGGTTCATAAAACTATTTCATTAATTAAACCATTCGTTACGTAAAACTCACATTAATAAAAATATTAATCATTAATTATTTGGCAATGATAAACAGTTGGGGACATCGAGCTACCCCATGTAATCCCGCCTCACCAAGCACGGCTAAAGCCACCTACGAGCAAAAGACACATTTGGGAAAAGAGTATCGGCTAAAGCTGGTGAGACAATATATAGTAAAGACTATTAAAACATTTAATACAAACAAACTTCGTCTTTACAAATTCCCAAACCATACCCACGATCTCACAAGCAGAGAAGATCAATAAAAATCAAGGATATAATAAACAATGCATACGAAATTAATTGTCAACATAAAGTTAATTTCTCATTTAATGCATTTATCACTTTACTAGGGTTCATCACAAGCCCTAAGTTTTCAATCCAGTAGGGTCCCATATATGCCCTAGAAGCTACTACCCCGTATATATCTAAACATATACGCGCAAGATAAGTAAAATGATTAATGACAAAGTATAACAATACTTCTAAAAGATAGTTGCGGAAGTCGTATATCTCTAAACATATACGCGCAAGATAAGTAAAATGATTAATGACAAAGTATAACAATACTTCTAAAAGATAGTTGCGGATGTCGTATATCTCTAAACATATACGCGCAAGATAAGTAAACTATTGATTGAAATAGTGTATAACGACTACTTGGCATAATATAACTTAAGTGTTTACACTAAACCGATTAACCAACCGCGAAGCCCCTTACCCCACACTATCTACGAGGAGTATCCATGATCAAAGTAATATGTACTTAGACTGCCATCTAAGTAAGGAATGGTTATTTCCTAAGTATCGATACCCATAATTACTAGACGACTTAAATAAGCTAATAGTGTGTTACAAAAATTGGGCATTAATGTTATTTCAAAACTGATAGTAGTCACTTATGGGTAGTTATATTCTCCTCAAGAGTCATGGTTGTTATACAATCAATCAAAGTTCATACGAGTGCCGAGTGTGGCAATAAAATGTATTCGCATATAAGTATGTAAAAGTTTGGTTCTCATGCTTCCCCCAAAAAGAGTTATTTAAAAACAGTAAATAAAAGTGGGGATGTAACTCACGGTTTTTTAGTGACGAGACGAGTGCGAAAAGTGGTCGGAATGCTTCAGAATCATGGAAATCTTAAAGTTACACCAAGTTATCGAATAAGTATGATTTTTTATGAGTTATAACATCGTTAGTCAACGAAAATGCTTATAATATAAGTGCCGTGTTTAAGTTTAACAAAAATCGGGCAGCGCTTCCGCGCTATAATTTTTAAATCAAATTTTTCAACACTTTCCCGCTTAACGATTTACATATCAATAATTTATATAATTACACCAAACACAATGTTATGTAAATATGTTCAATTAGTCCCTTTATACACAATTTTAAGCTTATTACAGGTTATTTAACACGGTTTGAAGAAATAATCTCAAGATTACGTTTTATAGCCGAAACGACCATTTCCATGAATCTGGTCTAGGAATGCTTCGCATTCAGGGAGGAATGCGTCGCATTCCTTGACATAAAATCGTTTTTATGCTCAAAATGGTATTTTGATGGTGGATTTCGACATGCAACGATAGATACATCCAAATACTTGATGTTTTACAGTTTATCTTGGGTTTTTAACCACAATATCAAAGATCTAAACATCCATTTTATAAAAACCCGTTTTTGTATAGAAATAGTCATGAATCTTCATAAAAACTTGTTTTTAGTTGTTTGATCATACATGCAATGGGTTAATCTTGTAAAAACAGAAGATTTAAAAGAGTTATACCGAATGGATGATGATTTGATGAGATTGAAGAGTTCCTTTGGTGATTTTAGCCCCAAAAATGCTATAAAATCGTTTAGATAACCCAAATGGATGATTACTTGCTTCCTTCTGTGATTATGAACGATTTTGTGGTGTTAGAAATGGTGATTTTCTGTGATTTTTGTGTGATTACTTGCTGTAAATGAAGAGGAAAGAGAGAGCTTTTGGAGAGTGTTTGTATTGAGAGAGAGAGAGAGAGAGAGAGAGAGAGAGAGAGAGAGAGAGAGAGAGAGAGAGAGAGAGAGAGAGAGATAAAATGTGTGTGTAGGTGTGTTTGATGTTATGGTGACTTAAAAGTCGTGTAGTGATGTCTTAAGTTAGCTTACTGGACCATAAAGGGATTTTGACAATGGTTAAAACCGGAGTTTTTGGTTTGGGTCCGTTTTAGATAAGTTATAAAAGTTTACAAAAATTGCTGATCTGCACCCCAGATGCGGCGCATTTGGGCAGATTCTACAAGTTTTTCGTTTTTCGTTTTTCGTTTGTTTCATCGTTAAGCATTTTCGTTAGTTGAAAGTTTACGATTAGTTTAGAGATGAACTTAGGCAAGTTCACTAAGTGTTTTCTTGGTATTAGGATCCATTTAATGATTCCGATTTCGATTCCGACTCACACATGTTTACGGTAAAAGTACAGTTAAAGACAATAACAGATATCTCAAAGATATAGAGTACGAATATCACCTGAATTTTAGACGGATGTCACCAGTTACGCTACGTAACTACAGTTACGCTACGTAACTACAGTTACGCTACGTAACTACAGTTACGTTGGCGTAACTACAGTTACGTTGGCGTAACTACAGTTACGCTACGTAACCACTAACGTAACAAACCTAATGCGCAACTCTTTATCAACTTCATCTTCTCCATTTAAAACCAACGAGTAGCAGAACGTATATAAATCAGTTATAAACTCAAATAACAAGTTATACCTCGATAAAACGAAACAGGTATCGATTCGACCCGAAATGAACCACCGCGAAACCAGCTTTCGCTTATACCAGAATGATCCCCTTGACTCCAGGATTGCAAACATGCTTTCCGTTTATTTATTCGACAAGAAATGAACACTGAATCGCCGTCGAAAGTTATCCGACTTAAACTTTCTTATTTTCTTTCTTTTTCTCTAACTCCTCCCGTAACACTCACACATGAACCCATACATATTTTTCTTTCCTTTCTTCACACTTAAGAAAGGTATTTAATTTGAAATTTTCATATATAACCTCCAACTTTGTCATAATGACAATTTTGCTATTAATACAAAAAATCTTAACCAAATTAGTCCTTTTTGACCACAAACTTAACAACTTAAGTTCTTTTTACATAAAACTTATTCCAAATATAATCCTTAAATGTTTTTGGGTCGTTACAATTCTCCCCTCCTTAAAATGATTCCGTCCCAGAATCAATTTCAACATAGACGGGGAATATCAAGACTTAATATCACTTTCTATTCCTCAAGTCATATTTGAATTCAAACAATTTTTAAGTTTATATCTTATCTCAACGAAGATAGCTTACAAGAATTACTGCTATAGAAATTCAAATCTTATCATGAACTGCTATAGAAATTCAAATCTTATCATGAACTGCTATAGAAATTCAAATCTTATCATGAACTTCTTATATCTATACTGATCTCGCAAAGAAAATTCTCTCTCTTAAAGACTTGAATCTTTTCACAAAATACTTTCAATTCATTCTTACCTTTTTTTTTTTTTTTTTTTCTAGTTTAAATTAAAACTAAGGTATAGCTTCACCTCTTAATTTACCTTAGCCAACACAATCATTACTTCAACAAGGTTAGACTCAAATTCCAATACTAACTTCCAAGGTTGATAAACAATCTTTTACACTTTATCAATCAAATCTTACTAATTTCATTATTCATGTCTCTCTAACTTCCAAGGTTGATAAACAACTTCTATTTCGCTTTTCCCGGACACAAATTTTCAAAACTAGATTTCTTAAATCATAATTTGCTTCTAATTCACATAGTTAAAGAATCAACTTACACGAAGTATTTCTAAAACTTATTATGATAATAACATAAATTTCCTCATCGATTCATTACTTACTTCTTACAAAATCTTGCAATTAAATCATAATTTCCCATACTCCACAATGATAATCAATGTCGAATCTTAACAATAAGGATTTTACACAGGACAATAAATACCTTTAAAACTTTATGTTTTTCTCTTTAACACTTTCTTATAAAAGGACAACAACCTATACCATTCATGTCACATATCATTACAAAATTATTACTATATCTCACATGCATAGTATATATGACAACTCTTCATAATTGAGTAGAATTCTTCACACAACTAAGAACTCGAACTAACTATACCTGGTTCTAAAAATTATGTAAAGAACATCTTGCCTTTCCGCTCTTATATTAAAAATAACTTGAGCACAAATCAACCTTAGAGAAATAACGACTCCTCTATCACAATTCTTTCAATCACTCATCCTGAGTAATGGATATTTACACTTAACAATATCTTTAATCAATATATCTAAAAAATCTATATTCACTTTCTATATACCGGCCTTTATTACACAAATAGTTATGGTACTATTTCAAAGTGAGAAACTAAATCCAACAATTTAAGCAATTCCTAAAACTGCTTTATCATTTCTTACAATTCCGACAGACCTATACAATAAGATACCTTCGCAATAAATTTCAATTCCGAAAACGTATAAATGTTTCGAACTTAGATGAACATCTTTCACTTTCAAAATTTCCTCGTATCTTTCGATGGAATAAAACGTAAATGATACACATTCATTCTAAACCCTCTTTTACTTTCATTAGAGAAATTTTACTAAATTCTAGTACTTAATCCTCTCTGTGCTTAACGAAATTTTGCATCTTTCAAAGATATACTTACCATCTTCTTGTATACACAATTAAACACGATCTCAAAATAATCAATTTATACTAATCATTAGATCAATTCCACTAGAGATAAAGATATAGAGAAATAACTTTTCCTCTATCATCTAAAATTTAAGGTGCCTTAATTGAATAACTCACTTTCCGGAACAAATCTAATCTTAGATTATATTTCCGACACAATATTTCATATAACTTAACGGGAAAATATCTAAATAATTTCAATATCTTTCTATAAGATCTCGTAAAAAAAATCAATCGCCATATCAAAAACACTGATGTCTATCAGACTAAGAAATATAAAGAAGCATTCTCCTTTCAATATCTTTGGAATAATTAATCGACTTATCACATCATTTCTCCTGACATTCATCAGAATGGAAGATACAAGAAACATCACCCTATTAATATCAATAGAACATATAATAACTTATCTCATCATAACGGATTTCTACCGTTATACTTACCTCTAGAGCAAATTTCATCGAAATATATGGTATAACACACTCGACTCAAAATTCAAAGATACCAAATATCTACTACTGCCATAATAAACAAAACATTAAATTCATAATTCTTTCTTTTCAATCATTAGCTTATCTAAATCAGGCTTCTTACATCGAGGCACACAATGTCTTACCTTCCAATGTCTATCCGTCTTATATACAAATAACATATCAAACTTTATGTTCATCTATAAACATAGCAACACTTAACATCGATTAATAACAACTAACGGATCTTTACCTCTTTCAAATTCGAAGGGATTACAATATAATCTTCTTATAAATATTACATTTCAATTCGAGTTTTATAGCCTCCTAGTTGCTCTACTAACTCGGAAGATTCTAAAGACGTCACTCTCTTTATGCACCACCTATGCATTTCCTATAACTTGACTACAATAAAAACACGAGTACTTTTAACGAGCATTAACGTTTACAAAATTCTTCTTCTTTAATCAATACCAGAACATAAAAAAATAACGGAAACAACTACTATTCTAGAAACGAATAGCATCAACATAAAACTCTCATCACACACCCTTCCCAACTTAGGTCAAGGTTTTCCCTTTAAAATTTTTGAACCGCGTCTTTGTACGAGTCTGAACACTGGTCTATGTGCTCGGTTCACTCGCAACGCGGCTCTGATACCAACTTGAAATGACCTGGTTTTCAAAAATCACGTTTAACAAAAAACATTTATGTATCCATAAGTAACACAGCGGAAAACATTACTAAAACGTGATTAGCGGTTCATAAAACTATTTCATTAATTAAACCATTCGTTACGTAAAACTCACATTAATAAAAATATTAATCATTAATTATTTGGCAATGATAAACAGTTAGGGACATCGAGGTACTCCAAGTAATCCCGCCTCACCAAGCATGGCTAAAGCCACCTACGAGCAAAAGACACATTTGGGAAAAGAGTATCAGCTAAAGCTGGTGAGACAATAAATAGTAAAGACTATTAAAACATTTAATACAAACAAACTTCGTCTTTACAAATTCCCAAACCATACCCACAATCTCACAAGCAGAGAAGATCAATAATAATTAAGGATATAATAAACAATGCATACGAAATTAATTATCAACATAAAGTTAATTTCTCATTTAATGCATTTATCACTTTACTAGGGTTCATCACAAGCCCTAAGTTTTCAATCCAGTAGGGTCCCACATATGCCTTAGGGGCTACTACCCCGTTCGCTACTGCCACATTTCGCCTAATATTATAAATATTGTGGCGCGACTCCTAATCTTTATAATACCCCGAAATGCAGGCTTTCACTACTCCGACTTAGCATATAAATGCCTTGTCGTTAAGGAAAGGATCCGCAGTGCGTCAATGACCAACACCTCCCCATTCCCACATGATGTTTGTCGTTGACCTCACGGGATCAAGACATCACTCCAGTATGAGCCAACACTCAGTACCACGTGTTGCCAAGGAGGTCTAGAATTCCTCGCAACTATCCTGACCCAACGATCAGAACTAAAACACAATGGCTAGCACTTTCACCTAGTCAATGGTACTAGGTCTCAACATAAATCTACGAGCAACTACGACTACCCGTAATCAAGTCCTCTTATGCAAAACTAAGGCATACTCCTTATAATGCATGAATAACAACACAACAATCATATAATCATATATAATTAAAATATAGATGTGTACCTCATCGCATTGTACACCACTAACATGAGTAGTTACAACCACTCATGTTTAAGGCTTTTACCAATCAACTTTCACATAATTTATTTTGCATGAAAAATAAATTATAATAACATTAAGGATACAAATAGTTAACTACTATGTGTTATCCAAACATACGGGTAGCTACAACCACCCGTAATTATCATTTATGGGCAACCACGTGTTAACCATACCACATAATTCCGTTATTCTGTTATGGTTCATCTTTATTTAATCAAAACATCTTCATAAGTAAACGACATCGTTTACTAACAAACATAACTTTCAACACATCTTTTAAAACGTTATACATCTTTCAAAAACTTTAATTTATTTGTAAATCGTATTGTACTCACCTTAAGTTTCCAATCCATAAGCAACGTCCTCGCCACACTTGTCATGATCAACCTAGTTAGATCATAAGATGCCCGTTAATAAGACCGTAAAACTCACAACGATCAGCGCTTAACTAGCTTAACGGGAAACTAAGAACTTCCTTCCGACCACTCAACCGCCCGCTGAGGAGCACCAGCCGGGGCATTTAATACGCAACTTGCACAACGCTAAACTAGCCAACACCTCAACGAAACTGTCTTTTATAATGTATTTTGATGTCTCTATCATTACATATCGAAATCTACCATCAACAGATGAAATTACAACACGAAACTGATTTTTGACATACTTGAGGAACTGATCACAATTACGTTAACGTAACTACAGTTACGCTACGTAACTACAGTTACACTACGTAACTACAGTTACGTTGGCGTAACTACAGTTACGCTACGTAACCACTAACGTAACAAACCTAATGCGCAACTCTTTATCAACTTCATCTTCTCCATTTAAAACCAACGAGTTGCAGGTTATGCAACTCAAGAAAACTCAACAAAACCTTAATATTAAACTACCAAAACGTATATAAATGAATTATAAACTCAAATAACAAGTTATACCTCGATAAAACGAAACAGGTATCAATTCGACCCGAAATGAACCACCGCGAAACTAACTTTCGCTTATACCGGAATGATCCCCTCGACTCCAGGAGTGCAAAGATGCTTTCCGTTTACTTATTCGACAAGAAATGAACACTGAATCGTCGTTGAAAGTTAATCGACTTAAACTTTCTTATTTTCTTTCTTTTTCTCTAACTCCTCCCGTAACACTCACACATGAACCCATACATATTTTTCTTTCCTTTCTTCACACTTAAGAAAGGTATTTAATTTGAAATTTTCATATATAACCTCCAACTTTGTCATAATGACAATTTTGCTATTAATACAAAAAATCTTAACCAAATTTGTCCTTTTTTGACCACAAACTTAACAACTTAAGTTCTTTTTACATAAAACTTATTCCAAATATAATCCTTAAATGTTTTTGGGTCGTTACACTATTACCTACTCCACTGTCCATGTGATGTTGTGCACGATCGTGGATTTCCTCAATGCCTCGTTCTGCAAAATAAATGTAAATATATTAATATAATATACAAATATATATCATATATATATATATATATATATATATATATATATATATATATATATATATATATATATATATATATATATATATATATATATATATATATATATATATATATATATATATTAAAAATATATAATACATATAAATAAATAAATATAATATAAAAATTTAAATTTTATATAATATAAAATAAGTAAGCAAAACATATTACCTGAGTTTGTTGAACACCACCCCATTCTGGATACACGTTAGGAGCGTTTTGTGCAGTCGGAGACGTGATAAGTAATACAGTGCGTTCATAGAACCACTGCATATAGCCCGGTAGAACACCGCCTCCTGCTGGTCCAGAAAATTGATAGAGATTTGAATGTCTACTATTCCAACACCCTACCTCAACCTCCTTCTTTTTCATCCAGTCTGTACCTCGTCCTCCCGTAAACTTACCTTCGTGGATTTTCTTGTGTTTTATAACTTTAAATATGTACAAATCATCAGGAACCCCTTGTACGTATGCAAGCTGTCTGCATACTCTGTTCGGTACATGAGGTTCGACAACATTCCAAAAGACAATCCATCCAATGTATTCCCATAACTCGCTATCATTGGTGAAATCACCCGGAAGTTTCCCCAATACCACACTATATAGACACCATATAAACTGGCCCTCTTGCAAGGCGGTGAAAGCAGCACGATATGTAACCAACACATGAGCCGGTGTGGTAGTGTGACTAAAGTGCCGATTCCACCTAATATTCAAAATAATACTCGTAAAAATTTAATTGTAATATTCGTAATCTAAATTAATCAAAATAATACTTATAATAATAAAAATATAATGCTATAAATATTACTTGCTCCCATAGCAGTGTGGGTACTGAATAGGTGATCCCCTAATAAAATACGGGCCGCAATCTGTGGTATTCTCTCCCAGGCCCAAAGCTGGAGTAAAATTGACGGGCCCTGAATACCTTTCACGTCCTTCTTCTCCGCAGCATTACACAGTTGTCGATGCAAAAACGAAAATACTGCACTGCCCCAGCTTTTTCTACAAGCTTCAGAGAGCTTGTCTAAGTTTTTGAGGTAATTCAGCGAAACATCGTACGACCGTGAATTACTAAACAGGTGCCCACCCAAAAGAGCTAAAATAAACACTCTAGCTCTTTGTTTATAGCTTCTTTTACTCCTCCGGCACGGTGTTTGAATTTCCTCTATTAGAGTACGGATTTTTACTCTACCAGCATCAACTTCATTCAGGTCTGGGACAAACCCCAGATAGCCATCACAATCACTAAGCCATTCATCCTGGCTTTTGCACTCCCATTCTCCAGATACCACCGGTTCGTTTACAGGCAAAGCCCACATAACTTGTATGTCCTGCAACGTAACAGTGGCTTCACCGACTGGCGACTGGGAAGTGGAATGTATGCGTCTCGGGACGCCACCTTTCGACCAAAGCGGTAGTTAGAGCGTGGTCTATTTTGTGATACCTGGTACGTAATACACCGTCAAAACCAGCACTTACTATCCACTTTCTAACACCATCTTCAATTTCATCGGTGTGGTCCCAAAGTCCCGCATCACATCGTCTCGCTTTTATTGTTTCAAGCGGATCTTGCTGACCGTTGAATAACCGAGCAGAAAGATGGTGCTCACCGTCTTGTAAAAACAACAAACTAGTGTTTCTAGGGGTTGAACTTGCTCCAAATTGCGCCATTGTAAAGACGGGATTAAGAAATTATATGTGTGTGAGTTTCGGTGGAAAATGTGGGAGAAATTATATGTGTGTATTTGAGTTTTATGTGGAATGTGTGAAAACCGGCGTGGTATATAAAGCCTCTATAAGCCGGAGTTGGCACCTCCGGCTTATACACGTGGCACAATTTGATTGGCTGGTGGATAGGTTAGTGACCGTTGCATGTAGGTGGCAGAAAAAGCACCATAAGCCGGCACTCACACCTCCGGGTTATGGTGTGAGTGGGTTATCTACGTGTAAAGGGGTGTGGTGACTGGGAAAGGAGAAGGTGGAATATCGTCGTGGCAGTACACGTGGCATAAGCCGACGTTCCCAACGCCGGCTATACCACTTTTACAAATTTTCGCCGGTGGCGTCCATCGCTGCTAATTCCGGCGTGTATTCGTCCGTTCCGACCAAAAAATCTAGATACTTGCATGTTGTCCTATGGTAGTTACTTTAGTACAAATCTAAAAAGATACGTTGGAGTATACTTATATATGTAGATTTTGTTTTATTTAAGCTTCGGCATCCAAATATTTTATCGTTTCTTTATAGTACTGAGGCTGAAATAATAGATGGCTCATCTTCGAAGGTCACTATATATCTTGTCACTAAACAAATTCGAGGAATTAGGATTACAAAGTAGACAAAGGTACTGCCTCGTTTCTAGTGAATTTACTATATCAATCTTGTTCCCGATTGATTCATTTGATCATGTATTTAACCTGTGTCTACTAGTTTGAGATAAAATGCATGATACTCATTTTTCTTCAGTTGTTTTTATAGGTGCATTTTGGAACTCTCTCTTTTAGGATGTTCTCTCCAATGAGCAGATCCGTGTAGTGAATAATTCATATCGTTGCTTTCTTAAATATCGTTTTCTATTTGACAGGGTCACAATGATGTCAACTCGTTTGTTGTATGCTATGTAATTCTGCAATGCTTTTTTTTCTTCTTTCTTTTCTAACTGTTACTGCTTTCTGACACCAGGGACGAATATTATGCATGGGGTTTGCACCTGATAGTAAAAGTTGTGTGCTTCCTCAATAACGATTGAAAACTTGTGAGTACATAAAGAAAACGGAAAGATTTCTTCGATCAAACAAAAATAAATAATGTGAGGATCGAATCAATTACCAAATGAGATAAATTGATTTAATGATTAAGATCTAACAATCACAAAAGTGTTGCAGCGGATAAACACAGTTTGTAATGAACAAGGTTATGATTAATTGAGTTATAAGTAAGAACAACGTTAAGAACATATAACAAAATTGAATCAACAACGCCTCAATTGACTTGTATTAATTTCAGAGGAATTACAAAATTATTCAATCAACGTTACCATCTCCAATGGTAAAGGAATTACTTAATACAATCCTTGAGGCTACTAAGCTACGATCAAGTACGATTACAATCGAGTAAAACTAATACTATAATCTATAGCCCATACTGTATAAAGATGTTTAATCTCTAATCAAACAGTCCCATCAACTGAATACCAACTCCCAGTAAAGTGTTCTGATTAAGCACGTGAAATGTACTTTAGTTGTTGGCGATCTTCGGTAGTTGAGGATCTTCATCAGCTGTCGTCGCCGATGATTATCCACCTCTACTGATCAGTTGGGGACGATGGGTTTCTACTGATCAGTATGTAGCTACTGATCAGTTCTTCAAAAGACTAGGTACTGATCAGTTCTTAGATACTAGATGCTGATCAGTACTTGGGACTAAGTTATGTGTTTTACTGCTGATCAGTAGACAAAGGCTTATCTACTGATCAGTAGCAAAACACACTTAGTGAAAATTTTCCCAACAATCTCCCCCTTAGTGATAGCATATCCTATGCTCATCACTATCTCAAAAAAAAAAAAACCCCAAAAAAAAGATTTCTTCACAAAAGACAAAGTTGCTTACCTTTTCATCATTGATTGGAAGGTTGATCCTTTGATAGGTACGCATACTTTTCTTTGATTTGACTGTTAATCTTCCAAACAAGCTCAACTGCCTTGCTTGAGGTTGGAGATGCTTTCAGTTTTCTTTTCATTAAAATGCACATCATACCAGGATCATGGTTGTATTTTCTTTCAACAAGGTAGAACTCTGCAGTACCATCCTTCTATGAATGCAGTAGATGTTATTTCTATCATACTGAGTCCATGACACCACCTCAGAAAATATCCTTACCCTGTCATCCATAAACTCTGGTTCAAAGCATATCATGAGCAGGTCTAGAAGAAGGAAGTTAAGATCAAAATCTAGCTTATGTTTCTTCACAAATTTCTTCCTTCCAATACCAAGCATCTCTTTCAGTTCATCTCTTGTCAAAGTGCAGAACAGTCTTTTGTGAAAAGGAAAGATTTGTTCAGAGTTGTCAGCTCTGATCACTTTAACACAATCTTTTCCTTCAACCACCACATTAAACCAATCAGTAATTGGTACAATCTTGTTGAGAGGCTCAGGGGTTTCAACTGCTCCATACTTCACAAGATCTCTCATGTCATGGAAGGTTCTTCTTTTAGAAGCTTCAAACTCAACTTCAATCTCCTTCCTTGATAGACCCCCAGCAGATGATGATCTTCCAGCAGCTGATGATCCTGCAGCAGCTGATGATCCTGCATCAGCTGATGATCCTGCAGCATCTGTCGTTTTTATTTTGAGTGGCTGCTCAGGACTTTCATCATCATTTTTTTCTTTGGCCTCTAACCTCCTTCTCTCCTCAATTTCCCTTCTTGCAGGCACATCTTGTAGGTTTTGAGACACCTTAGATCTTATCTCCCCACTTCTATTTCTCTTAAGAAGACCACTTGGTGCTCTAATTTTGTTGTCCCGGGCCTCCTTCAATCTTCTTTCCAGTATGTATTGTTCCTTTTCTTTCTTTAACTTTTCCTCCCTTCTTACTTCTTCATACCTTGTCACCAAGGTAGTGATCTTCATTTTTTTTACTGACTTAGGATTTGCTCCTCTGCTCAGCAAGTAATCAATGAATTTCTTTCTGTCTTTCTTTTGTTTGTCAGTATCCTCCTTTGTGTTGACAAATTTCTTTTTCTCATGCTTCTTGGATAACTTTTCCTTCTTTTCTGCTTCCTTCAACATTCTCTTATCTTCTGCAGCCCATTCTTCTTGCATTTTGAGGGCAAGTTCTTTATCTTTTTCAAGTTGAGTTTCTGCCCTTTGGACTCTTTCTTTAAGGACAACATCCAGCTCTGCTTCCTTTCTTTTCTCAGCTATAATGATCTTTTTGGCTTTAGGTTGGTCTTGGGGTTCTTTAAGCTTTACAGTTTTGGACCCAACCTTTCTTTGTTCTTTCTTTTGCTTCTTCCTTTCTTCCTTCTCTTCACTCTCTCTTATCTTTTGAAGTGCTGCCTTGGCTTTTTCATGGTTCTCCTTTGTCAGCTTAGATGGATCCTCAAATCTAGAGAGATCTTGAGTCCAAGTATCTACCTTCAGAGGATGTGGAGAAAATGTTGTTTCAAGAGCTTTATCATCTGCTGGAGGGGCATCAGTAGATGCAGAAGCATCATCAATAGTTGCCTGCTGATCAGTAGGCTTCTCCCCCTTATCCTCTTCAAAAACAACCATTTTCCAGTTTTCTTCTTTTTCAGCAGCTGATGGTTAAGATGGCATTTCAGTATTTTGAACCTCAGCATCTAGAGTTTCAGTACTTGGCTGATCAGCAGCTGGCTCATCAGTAGTTGGAACCTGAGTGTCACACCCCGCTAAAAGCGGAAACACGGGATGTTCCAGTTATTAGATCAAGAGTCAAATGTTACAACATTACAACCAATAAACCAAAACATCAAATTAAATAGATCATGCCAATTGTAACAAAGTACATCATAAATTCAAAGGCGATGAGACGCCAAATACAATACAACTTCAAAAGACAACAACAAACGGATCGTCATGGAAATTACATAAACAAGATATATTAAAATTCCACAAAAGCAAGCGATCCAGAAACAACTATGGCATGATCAATGGAAATCCTCAATTTCCTGCAAAGCGTTAAAACGACATCAACAACATGTTGGTGAATTATTCGCAATTTTAAAGTAAAAGTGACCCATCGACAAGTTTCAATAAACATCACAATTTCAAATACCATATCTCAAATCTTTTCATTTCAAACCATATCTTGTTTTCAACCCTAGTGAGGATACCATGCTTAGATTAGTTATACATCGAACCTTGCCAGTCCTAAAGACGCAATTCCTAAGGCAGTGTCAACCAAAGGCAAACAGTTTAATCAAGTACGGTCATAACACCCACACATAGATACCTACTGAGGGATGAGGGTCAGGCGATATAACCCATATAGCTATATATATGTAACCGTTGGGCACGAAGCTTAACGAGTGTATAAGACACCCAATCTAAAGCAGACCTATTCTACTAGGTAAACAAGATAATCATAATATTTCGCATACGCAAACAGTTTTAAAATACGCTACAAGATGATCAATAACATTCCGCATACGCAGACAGTTTTAAAATACCCAATAAGATGATTAATAATATTCCGCATACGCAGACAGTTTCATAAAATACGCTTTACAGCCCAAAAATAGTAAGACAAGGGCTACGAATAACTCACAATACAATTCCAGCAAATCTCGGGTAAATAATCACAGGATCACAATTCCACCGTCTAAGTGCCTTAAACAACAATAATATAGTCTCAGTATCTCTACAAGTATAGTTCGGTTTAGCCTTGTCGGTTAAGATTAAGTTTAATATAACATTCCAACGTTTAAATAGTCGAATAAGGATGACGGATTAAGAAGACGATGTTCCGCGCCAGAAAAGGGCCGATCGGCAAGATATCGATCTTTCACGTCCACAACGACCGTTGGAAACGAGTGATAACTCCAAGTCGAAAGGAATATTAATACCAATGTTCAATATAATGACCAAGATTAAGATGTTGACTTGTAGAAGTCAAAGGTCAATTATGTTGACTTATGAAAGTCAAATGTCAATCAAGTTGACTTATGGAAGTCAAATGTAAATCATGTTGACTTATAAAAGTCGAATGTTAATTTTGTTGACTTATTAAAGTCAAAATCAATTTAAAAGTCCAATTTGACACTTTGAAGTGTTTTCATACAAAAATGTTTTGAGTAAAATGTCTTTCAAAACCATTTTATAAAATTTGCCGCAAAACATATTTTGATGAATTAAAACAATGATCATAAATGTGGCGAAGTTTAATATATCGCAAAAAGGTTGAAAATATCCTTTTTAAGTAATATGATGACATTTGTGATTGCGTTGGTGTCTTTGAGTCCAAAGACAATGTTATTGTAAAATATGTTACTTTGTATACAATTTATTTATATAAGTGTTTTAGTGTCGTAACAAGTCGTGAGATGAAATTTCGGCAGCGCTTCCGCGTCATAAAATATTAATCCAAATTTCATTCACTTTCCCGCTTAACAACAATTTCATTCTCATAATACAATATACGATAATAAGTTAAATACGATACTTTGATTATATTACTCTTTAATATATTTGTCCAAAAATCAATCCAATCCGATCAAATACGACGAGTGTTGGTCTAATAATTATCCTAACCGTTTTCAAGGCTAAAACCGAATAACGAATATAATGAATCGAAAGATTTACAAGGATAACAATTTATACCGCAAACACCCGCTTGATTTGACAAGGATCTGGAATCAACAACTTCAGTGGTGTAGTGATGAGTATATCCGCCTCCAAAACACAAGACAACCACCGAAACTTAGCAAAACGAAAGATTTGAACGGACAGACTGATCCAGCCGCCGGCTGAGAAAATCCAGCCGCCGGCTGAGATAATCCAGCCGTCGGCTGGAGGCTGACAGACAGCTCAAGATTTTTGTTATTTTATCGTTTTTAAACGTTTTCAAGAGTAATTTCGGTAGATTTCGACATGCAAGTCATAAAACTTTAATAATATCCATAGATTTCTTCAAATAACATCTTTTTATATCAAGATCTTGGTAAAAATTTATAAAATTTATGTTCTTAGTTAAATCGCCATAGAAACTTTTACAAAACTCATTATTTGATCTTAGATTAGACATGCATGTGTAAGAATATGTTTAAAACAGTGGGAAAAGTTTGTTATACCTCAAGAAAAAGGAAAATATGATGATCTAGTTCACTAGATGGAGTTTTGGGAGATTAAACCCGGAAATGATGATAAAAACGAAACACACCACCACTAGATGACCACCTCTTGCCTCCTTTGATGAATAGAACCGATTGTTGTGATGTTTATGGTGTTTATTTGGTGACTATTTGCTGGAAATCACAGCAAGAGTGAAGAAGATGAAGAAAAGTGGAGATAGTTTGAGAGAAAAGGAAGTGGGTGTGTGTGTTTTGTGATAATCAAATGAAAGAAAATGGAAAAGGTAAGTGTTAATATCACCTAGGAGACTGGATTTCTGCAATAGGGGAGGTCCAATCGGGTTTAGACACTTGTCCCAATCAATTTTCATGCAAAAATGACTCACCAAGACCTGTCCAGACCACTCCAGCCGTCGGCTGGCTGGATTCAGCCGCCGGCTGAATCCCTGCCAGCTGCTGGCTGGTCGGCAGGCTCTGCAGACTTGTTTTTGACCGTTTGAGAGTTTCGTTCATCGAAAACTCCCGATTCTTTTTGCGTTGAACTTAGAATTGTTAATACTTTGATTTAATTTATATTGGGTTCATTTAATATTTTATTTTCACTTTCGATTTCGAGATTCGCACGATTTCGGTAAAAGAGTAAACAAGAGTAAAAGTGCGATAACTCGCGGATAAAGGATCCGACAACCGACAAATTTGGCATAAACCTTCTAACTTATATTTATGAGGATACTAACTAATTGGCACTTAGATAAAATAAAATTATTACGTCTCGGGGACGAATTTGCAAATACAGAAAACCCGATACTTAATAACAGTAAATCGTGAGCAAAACAAAGCGAAATTCCAGGGTCAAAACATTTGCGAATAATATATAAATAATAACGGTAACATAAGCAAATCAAATTGACGGGACGTCACAGCCTCCCCCAGTTAAAAGAATTTCGTCCTCGAAATTATTAAAGAGCATCGTTAGAAGAAAATGGATCCCAAATTCCGCCAAGTCCAAAGCGTACGCGCGTCGCGATCGAAGATGACGCGAGAAAAAAAAATCTCATCAATAAGCAATCTAAAAGGTTTCTCTATTCGGTAATCTTCTCGAATAGGCAGGAAAAGTGCTGTCTTAGTCAGCCGATCCATGATAATCCAAATAATATATAATCCTCGGTGAGGGCCTCCTGATCCAACAACAGGCTCTCTAGTGATAACGGTATGCAGATATTCTTCTCGAATCATATAACCTCTGCACGGTGTGTCGACAACCAATCCATGCTCATAATAACGTCGAATTCACCTAAGGCGATCGGAATCAGGTTGATAGGAAAAGAATGGTCATCGGAACTAACACAATAGGTAAGACGTACTTCGATAGCAGGTAAAACTCACCAACGGTACGCTCTATTTCGAAGGAAGACGCCAAGGATAAAGCCGTGCAAATATCGAAATATTAAAAGCATTATATACGAAACTCTTCGAAAGATGAAATAAAATTGGAGATCAGTAGAATTTGAGAGATACTGACTCGGAAACTGTTAACAATAGGAATTACGTTCCGGTCTTGCATAATTTATTCCAAACTAGGCGTAGTTGGCCAAATTACGCGTAGTTCGTAATGAACCATGCAATTGCGGAATAAATCCACTAAAGTTTAAAAGTGCACGAAACGATTATTAGCAAGTCGAAGCAAGGTGATGGCTTAAAATTTGAATTCGAACTCCTCGGAATCACACTCGTAGGACAACCTCGTCTCGTCGACTTCTTTGCAGATAGGAGCTTCCTTCGGTTCCAACGCAGTAGGGCGTACCAAGGAAATGACATACAAGGATGCGAAAAGAGAAGTGTGCAATCCGACGATAATAAGACTAAGCATCAAATATCAAAAAGGATAACTGCATGTTGAACTTAGATAGGAGAAGTATGTGTACCGGCTGGAGCTAACTCGGGGCAGTTGGCCTTAAGATGCTCTGGAGATCCACATTCATAACATTTTCCCTTCATGGTCTTACAATACCTCCCTGTGTGACCAAGTTTCTTACATTTATCGCAATTCCAACAAGCCAACTCCCTAGCGTGGTGACTACCACACTGATCACACTGTGGAGGCCCACCTCTGACATTCGGAGCCACTACTGCATATGCTTGCACATCTTGAGGAGTATCCTGCCTCCTAGGTCTCTTCTGCGAATCCCCATAACGGTCTTCACCACCCCGTTTCCCTTCGGAGTTTAGCTTAACAATCATCGGGGGTAACTCACCATCCCGACCGCATTCTGAGTCAAAGTAATCGCAATTTCCACCGCGCTCTGAAATGTGCTCGGTTTGCTGGATAGTACACTCTTACGAATTGCTGGGGGTAATCCGTGAGTGTAGCGACCTATACGTTTAAGCTCCGGTCGGACCAAGTGCGGCACTAGCTGGGACAGAGCGTGAAAACGCGAAGTGTACCCTTGGATGTCTGACCCCACCATGGTCAAGTTCCATAACTCATCCTCCAACTTCTGAATCTCAGATTCGGGAACATACTCAATAATCATCAACTCCTTTAGTTGCTCCCAAGTCATCTTGCTGATCTCAGCTCGGCCTCGCACATTTACGATTGAATTCCACCACGTCAGAGCCGTTCCTTGAAATACAAACGCAGCAAATCGGACTCGATCTTTGTCCGCACAGTCAATAGCATCGAAAATAGATTCCATCTTTTCCATCCACTGGAGCGTTCCAGTCGCTCCCTCATTGCCTCTGTACTCTGGGGCCTTACAGCTCATAAAAGTCTTCAGCGTGCACCCAGCGCGTTGGGTCGAGCCCTCTGCCCTACCTGATCCAGTAATCACGACTTCGGGTCCCTCATTATTAACAACCGGCTCAGGACCCTCATTGTTGACAACCGGCTCGGGATTTCCAGAACCCGAACCACCACCAGTTCCTTGGGCTTTGCCCTCCTTCAGTTGAGCTATAAGCTCGGGCATCATTGCCGCTATCTGTTGAGCAATCATCTGTGCCATGTCAGGATTTGTATCATTCTCCACATTGTTCCTTCTCGCATTGGACGCATTAGCTCTCGCGTTCGAAGCATTATTTCTCGCGTTCGAATTCGCGGTATTAGCCCTCGCGTTCGAATTCGCGGTATTCGCTCTCGCATTCGCAGTAGCACGTCGCGCGGAACTTCGTGTCGCAACTCTCCTCGTAGGCTCCATCGTCCTAAAATAAAAGAGGAAAAGACTCGATCAGCAAATGTGTGCAACACAAAAACAAGGCCAAACGCCAAAACACAACGCGAAATTAACACGTATGAAAAATAGTGCACACATTGCAATCAGAGTAAAAATCGATTTAAAAGCCTATGGTCATAGTCCAAGTGATTTACTCAGTTTAAATCACCCGGTTCGCTATAACCTTTGGCTCTGATACCAACTTCTGTCACACCCCGCTTGGAAGCGGAAACGCGAGATGTTCCAGTTATAATATCAAGAGTCAAGATTACAACAATATAACCGATAAACAAAACATCAAATTAAATAGATCATGCCAATTGTTTCAAATACATCATAAAGTCAAAGGCGATGAGACGCCAAGTACAAATACAACTCCAAAAGAGATAACCAAACGGATCGTCATGGAAATTACAATAACAATATAAATTCAAATTTCCCAAAGCAAGCGATCCGAAAATAAACTATGGCATGATCAACGGAAATCCTCAATTTCCTGCAAAGCGTTAAAACGACATCAACAACATGTTGGTGAATTATTCGCAATTTTAAAATAAAGTGACCCATCGACAAGTTTCAATAAACATCATAATTTCAAATACCATATCTCAAATCTTTTCATTTCAAACCATATCTTGTTTTCAACCCTAGTGAGGATACCATGCTTAGATTAGTTATACATCGAACCTTGCCAGTCCTAAAGACGCAATTCCTAAGGCAGTGTCAACCAAAGGCAACCATTAAATCAAGTACGGTCATAACATCCACACATAGATACCTACTGAGGGATGAGGGTCAGGCGATATAACCCATATAGCTATATATATGTAACCGTTGGGCACGAAGCTTAACGAGTGTATAAGACACCCAATCTAAAGCAGACCTATTCTACTAGGTAAACAAGATAATCATAATATTTCGCATACGCAAACAGTTTTAAAATACGCTACAAGATGATCAATAACATTCCGCATACGCAGACAGTTTTAAAATACCCAATAAGATGATTAATAATATTCCGCATACGCAGACAGTTTCATAAAATACGCTTTACAGCCCAAAAATAGTAAGACAAGGGCTACGAATAACTCACAATACAATTCCAGCAAATCTCGGGTAAATAATCACAGGATCACAATTCCACCGTCTAAGTGCCTTAAACAACAATAATATAGTCTCAGTATCTCTACAAGTATAGTTCGGTTTAGCCTTGTCGGTTAAGATTAAGTTTAATATAACATTCCAACGTTTAAATAGTCGAATAAGGATGACGGATTAAGAAGACGATGTTCCGCGCCAGAAAAGGGCCGATCGGCAAGATATCGATCTTTCACGTCCACAACGACCGTTGGAAACGAGTGATAACTCCAAGTCGAAAGGAATATTAATACCAATGTTCAATATAATGACCAAGATTAAGATGTTGACTTGTAGAAGTCAAAGGTCAATTATGTTGACTTATGAAAGTCAAATGTCAATCAAGTTGACTTATGGAAGTCAAATGTAAATCATGTTGACTTATAAAAGTCGAATGTTAATTTGTTGACTTATTAAAGTCAAAATCAATTTAAAAGTCCAATTTGACACTTTGAAGTGTTTTCATACAAAAATGTTTTGAGTAAAATGTCTTTCAAAACCATTTTATAAAATTTGCCGCAAAACATATTTTGATGAATTAAAACAATGATCATAAATGTGGCGAAGTTTAATATATCGCAAAAAGGTTGAAAATATCCTTTTTAAGTAATATGATGACATTTGTGATTGCGTTGGTGTCTTTGAGTCCAAAGACAATGTTATTGTAAAATATGTTACTTTGTATACAATTTATTTATATATGTGTTTTAGTGGTAACAAGTCGTGAGATGAAATTTCGGCAGCGCTTCCGCGTCATAAAATATTAATCCAAATTTCATTCACTTTCCCGCTTAACAACAATTTCATTCTCATAATACAATATACGATAATAAGTTAAATACGATACTTTGATTATATTACTCTTTAATATATTTGTCCAAAAATCAATCCAATCCGATCAAATACGACGAGTGTTGGTCTAATAATTATCCTAACCGTTTTCAAGGCTAAAACCGAATAACGAATATAATGAATCGAAAGATTTACAAGGATAACAATTTATACCGCAAACACCCGCTTGATTTGACAAGGATCTGGAATCAACAACTTCAGTGGTGTAGTGATGAGTATATCCGCCTCCAAAACACAAGACAACCACCGAAACTTAGCAAAAATAAAGATTTGAACGGACAGACTGATCCAGCCGCCGGCTGAGATAATCCAGCCGCCGGCTGAGAAAATCCAGCCGCCGGCTGAGATAATCCAGCCGTCGGCTGGAGGCTGACAGACAGCTCCAGATTTTTGTTATTTTATCGTTTTTAAACGTTTTCAAGAGTAATTTCGGTAGATTTCGACATGCAAGTCATAAAACTTTAATAATATCCATAGATTTCTTCAAATAACATCTTTTTATATCAAGATCTTGGTAAAAATTTATAAAATTTATGTTCTTAGTTAAATCGCCATAGAAACTTTTACAAAACTCATTATTTGATCTTAGATTAGACATGCATGTGTAAGAATATGTTTAAAACAGTGGGAAAAGTTTGTTATACCTCAAGAAAAAGGAAAATATGATGATCTAGTTCACTAGATGGAGTTTTGATGGAGATTAAACCCGGAAATGATGATAAAAACGAAACACACCACCACTAGATGACCACCTCTTGCCTCCTTTGATGAATAGAACCGATTGTTGTGATGTTTATGGTGTTTATTTGGTGACTATTTGCTGGAAATCACAGCAAGAGTGAAGAAGATGAAGAAAAGTGGAGATAGTTTGAGAGAAAAGGAAGTGGGTGTGTGTGTTTTGTGATAATCAAATGAAAGAAAATGGAAAAGGTAAGTGTTAATATCACCTAGGAGACTGGATTTCTGCAATAGGGGAGGTCCAATCGGGTTTAGACACTTGTCCCAATCAATTTTCATGCAAAAATGACTCACCAAGACCTGTCCAGACCACTCCAGCCGTCGGCTGGCTGGATTCAGCCGCCGGCTGAATCCCTGCCAGCTGCTGGCTGGTCGGCAGGCTCTGCAGACTTGTTTTTGACCGTTTGAGAGTTTCGTTCATCGAAAACTCCCGATTCTTTTTGCGTTGAACTTAGAATTGTTAATACTTTGATTTAATTTATATTGGGTTCATTTAATATTTTATTTTCACTTTCGATTTCGAGATTCGCACGATTTCGGTAAAAGAGTAAACAAGAGTAAAAGTGCGATAACTCGCGGATAAAGGATCCGACAACCGACAAATTTGGCATAAACCTTCTAACTTATATTTATGAGGATACTAACTAATTGGCACTTAGATAAAATAAAATTATTACGTCTCGGGGACGAATTTGCAAATACAGAAAACCCGATACTTAATAACAGTAAATCGTGAGCAAAACAAAGCGAAATTCCAGGGTCAAAACATTTGCGAATAATATATAAATAATAACGGTAACATAAGCAAATCAAATTGACGGGACGTCACACTGAGTACCTGGCTCATCAGTTGTTGAGCCATCATCAGTATCTGGAGCAGTAGGTGGAGCATCAGTTGTTGGGACATCTGCTGCTGGAATGTCAGTTGTCTCCTTTTCATCAGTAGATACTGTAGCTCCATCACCTTTTGAGATTTCCTCCTCTTCAACTGTCTCAATCTCCATTTCCTTTTCAGCATTCTTGTCAACACCTTCTTCAATCTCCTTTTCTTTTTCAACCACAACCACAGTCTCCATTTCCATCTCTTCCACTATACTTTCAACAATCTTTTCAGCCATAATCACCATCTCCCCCTTAGTGGTTGCATCCCCAGCATGCACACCCACTATCCACATTCACCACATCCTCCAAAACCACCACACTAGCCTCTTCTTCCCTTTCTTCAGTTTAAACAACTTGATTTATTTTGCTTACTTTCTTGAGAGCCTTGCCAGTCTTGACTCTTTTAAGCATGGAAGAGTGTGATAGTTTGACAGTCTTAGCAAGCTTGGCCATTTTCCTCTTCAGCATTTTGATTTCTTGGCCTTACTGAAGCACCTTTCCTTCCAAATTGGTACATTTTCCATCAATTCCTGAATGTGCACACTGTTCTCCCCACTCTCATGTTGAGTACCAACATGAGGTAGATCTTGGAACAAAGGAACATTATCAATCCTAGCTTGATCAGCTGAACCCCCCATGGTTTCTTGGCACCAGGGACCTTCACATGAAGGATCAAAAGATCCTTCATAGAGTGAAGTTGCCGCAGATTGGGTCTTAATGCCTATCACCCTGGCATGTGTCACACTAGGTGTAACAACAGTAGGGTGAGCCCTTTCCACATAGTCACCCATCTCCATTGTGACTACCTCTGTGAGGTTGGGTTGGACCTCAGGTGTACCCTTTGAGACAGAAAGATTTCTATAGGCTTCAAAAGATTGAGAATTATTAAAATCACCAGCATCATTGTCATCATCATCACCACTTCCAGTGAAGAGGGATGTGAATCGAAAGGTCGTGGGGATTGGGTTTTCAGTAACAAGGGTTGAAGGACCCCCTTGATCCTGCGTAGGCAACTCTGCATCAGTCATGGTCTCAAGCATGACTGTTTGCGAAGATGAGCCAGTTTCAAGAACTGGTGTACTTGAACCTGGTACAACACGTGGTTCATGAATTGGAGCTGCAGTTGATCAATAGCTTGATCAACTGGTTCATCAGCTGGAACAGATTGTTCAGCAGCTGGAATATCAACATTAGGTTCTTGAACCTCAGGCTCCTCAAGAGCAGGAATGGGTGGAGTAGAAGAAGTGGGAGGTGTGGGTTGGGATGCACCTGGGTTGGATGATCCCTCACCTCGAGAAGTAGATGCAGACACCCCCAACATGGTTGGAAAAAGTGGGGTATTATCGTCACCATCAAAAATTTTACCTGTCTTCCGCATTGAAGTAAAAGTTTTTGAAGAATGTACGGGAGACATGTAAAGGTTTTCATGTAAAGCAAGGTTTTCTATTTCTTTTGAGAAAATTTCTGCCAAGAATCTAGGGTCCATTAAAAATTTACCCTTGGCAGAGAGATTGGATTGCATCCCCTGAAAAATCATTTTAGAAAAGTTAAATACTTGGCCATCAGCTAAACAAGCCATTGCTGTAGCAATAGGCACGGTTATTTCATTCCAAGTACTGTGTTTTGGGGAAATACATGTTTGGATTATGTGGCCAAAAAGTTTCCAGATTCTTGGAAATTGTGCTTTTTGAAAAGTTAAACGTTGGGATACATTGTACCCCATACGGCCCATAATCGCAAGCAAATTTTCTTTAAGGATAGAAATTGTACCTGCTTCATCATCAAGCTGTAGATGATTGCGAATAATGGCTTCTGTGATAGTGATAGGCTTTGTATCAACGGTGGCAGTTATGCAAGGAACGCCATTTTGGTCACCGGCGGCGGCTGTCTCCCAGAATTCTCTTATGTGGAGACTTCGTATTGTAGGGTTTACAGTTAAAGCATGTTTGATTTTTGATCGATTTAAGAAATCAATAAGAGGATGAAAACCCGATGTATCTTTACTTTTAATGAGATATGCCACCGCATTGTGTTGTTCACAGAATTCGAGATCCATTGATGATTATATAGACTTGATTTTACAGAGCTTAGAATTTAGGGTTTCTTAGAGAGGATTTTCTTGAGATTTAGGTCACGATGAAATGAAATTGTCTTGGAGAAGAAGCATTTATAGGTTTTCAAATTATCCCGCGAACTGACTTAAATGCCCTCATCAGTATTAAATGAACACTAGACGACAAGAAAACATGTTATGTCAGCACCCCTTCATATTCTAAGTGTTGATCAGTATGAACCCACATCAGTATGTAGATTTCATGCTGATCAGTATAGTCAATCATCAGTAGTTTCCCGCCTTTTCATCAGTAGTATAATCTTTTCATACTGATCAGTTAGATAAAACTTTTGTACTGATCAGTATTATACTTCGCCTTTCTTCAGTAGTCGCCTTTCTTCAGTAGTCACGCGCTGACTTATATGTTTCAGCTGATCAGTAGGAAAGTTTTTGCAACATGACAAAAACTTTCTAAATTGTTTTCCACAGCTGATCAGTAGAAACATTGAACTTGGAATCCATCAGAAGTTACAAAGTTACATCTGATCAGTAGATCCTTGCATCTACTGATCATCGGTAACAAAGTACTTTGATTTTTCTCCTTTTCTTTCTCCTTTTTTTTTTGTTGGTTAGTACACAGTTCAAAGAATATGCATTGGTTAGAGGTGTACTCAACATTTTACAGAATTGACCAAGCACAGAGACGTTTAATTTTTGAAATAGAATTTAGATTCAATTTTGATTTATCATTCCAATTGAGTTCACAAGAAATGTAAATCTTCCCACATCAAATGCTTTTGTGAAAAGATCATCAAATTGATCGTCCGTGTGAACTTTTAAAACTTGAATTAATTTCTTTTCATTGCAATCTCTAATAAAATGAAAACGTATTTCAATGTGCTTAGTTTTGCTGTGTTTGACTGGATTGTTTATGATGCAAATTGTACTCTTATTATCAATGAAAATAGGAGTTTTAAGAATTGACATACCATAATCCATCATTTGATTTTGAATCCAAAGGACTTGAGAACAGCAACTGGCAGCTGCAACATATTCTGCTTCAGTTGAAGAAGTGGACACATTGGTTTGCTTCTTGCATTGCCATGAAACCAGTCTGGACCCAAAGAATTGACATCCCCAAGATGTAGACTTCTTGTCCATGTTCTCCCCTCCATAATCATTGTCCGTGTAGGCAATTAAATCAAATGGAGACTCCTTTGGATACCACAAACCCAAGTTATGCTTTCCCTTTAAGTATCTGAATATCCTCTTGATAGCAGTCAAATGTGAGACATTAGGATGACATTGGTATCTTGCACAAACACAAACACTGAACATGATGTCAGGTCTAGATGCAGTTAAGTACATCAAGGATCCTATCATTGATCTGTAGAGATGTTCATCAACTTCTTCTCCCATAAGATCAGGTTCCAAATACCTGTGAGTTTCAAATGGAGTGCTTGAAGGCTTGCAGTCCTTGAATCCTAATTTCACTAAGATATCATTCACATATTTGGTTTGGTGAATGAAGATCCCGGTTTGAATTTGCTTGACTTGAAGACCAAGGAAGAAATTTAGCTCTCCCATAGAACTCATTTGAAATTTCTTGTGCATCATCTTCTCAAAATCTTTGCATAAGCTTGTGTTGGTTGAACCAAAAATGATGTCATCAACATAAATTTGCACCAATAATATGTCCTTTTTCACAGTCTTTATAAACAAGGTCTTATCAATGGCTCCCCTCTTGAAATCATTATCTAGCAGATAAACTGAGAGAGTAGCATACCATGCTCTTGGAGCTTGATGAAGACCATATAGAGCTTTGTCAAGCCTATATACCATGTCAGGGTGGTCTGGATCTTCAAAACCAGGAGGTTGACACACATATACCTCCTCTTCAATCTTTCCATACAAGAATGCACTTTTTACATCCATTTGATAGACTGTAAAGCCTTTAAATGATGCAAAAGCAAGAAATATTCTAATAGCCTCCATTCTAGCAACAGGAGCAAAGACTTCATCATAGTCAATTCCCTCTTCTTGAGTGTATCCTTGGGCAACTAGTCTGGCTTTGTTCTTAATAACAATGCCTCTTTCGTCAGCCTTGTTCTTGAAGATCCATTTGGTTCCAATCACCCTTTTTCCATTAGGTAGAATGACCAATTTCCACACTTCTTGAAGTCTAAATTGAAGCAGTTCTTTCTGCATTGCTTCAACCCATCTTGGTTCTCTCAATGCTTGTGTTACCTTCTTTGGCACCATTTGTGAAATGAAGCAAGAAAACAAGCATTCATTCAAGCTTCTGTGAAGTCTTCCCCTTGTTTGTCTGAAGAATTTAAGTCACTTAGAGTTGATCAATTGGATGTTCCCTATTGATTCTTTGAGAAGGATGAATGTCTTGCCCAATGGTTGACTCCAGATTAGTGTCATTTGTCTCTGGAAGACCCCCTTCATTATCAGATGGTAATGACTCATCATATACTGCTTCTCCTTCATCATTCGAGATCGGCTCATTCAATGGAACATCTTCATCCGATTGACTCTCTTCCTCTTGAGATGATTGAACTTCAATTCCTTCTTGATAATTTACAACTGCTTGATTTTGAGCAATGCCAGGAGGATTTGCAGTGTAAATTGGGAAGTACACAAATTCTTCATGTTCTTTGTTTTGGAGCTGATCAGTAGATGGCCTCTGTAGGTGCTGATCAGTAGAAACTTTAGTAGATAGGTATTGATCAGTATTTGCACCTGGTTGGTACTGATCAGTAGGATCCTTTGAACTTGAAGTTTCAGCTGATGTTGTACCTGTTCCTGCATCATTACTGACTACAAAATGATATCCTAAGGATTTTGTTAGTTCATCGATATCAAATAGCCAATCAGGACCACTACCATTAGCATTAAGGTTTTTCTCATTAAAAGTAACATTTGCACTTTCTTCTACAAGTTTAGATTTTATGGTGTAGACTCTAAATGCCTTACTTTGAGACGAATATCCTACAAAGAATCCTACCATTACTTTTCTATCAAACTTTCCTAAATGTTCTTTAGTGTTTAAAATTATACAAGGACATCCAAATGGTTTTAAGAAGCTTATGAGTGGCTTTCTCTTGCGAAAGAGCTCATATGGGGTCTTTGTACATGACTTAACAACTGACACTCTGTTTTGAACATAACAGGCAGTATTGACAGCCTCTGCCCAGAAAGTGATGGGAAACTTAGCATCTGCTAACATAGAACGTGCAGGTTCTATGAGAGTCCTATTCCTCCTTTCAGCAACACCATTTTGTTGAGGAGTTCTAGGGGCACTAAATTGTCTCTCTATGCTTTTCTTCTCACAGAACACGTTCATGTCATGGTTCTTAAATTCTGTCCCATTGTCACATCTTATGGTTTTTACTTTTTGGTTTGTTGTGTTTTCTATCCTAACAAGAAAAGATCTAAGAATTTCTCCTGTTTCATCTTTAGAGTTAAGAAAGAAAACCCAAGTAAAACGTGAAAAATCATCAGTAACAACCAAACAATGTGACTTCTTTCCCATGCTTTGGATATGGGTTGGGCCAAACAGATCCATATGCAACAATTGTAAAATAGAATCATTTGAATTGACTTCTTTAGACTTGTGTGACACTTTGTGCTGCTTGCCTTTAAGACAAGAAACACAATGATCAAAACATGAAAATTCCTTTTGTGGTAGACCTCTTACAAGGTCATTTTTAACAAGTTTGTTCATATTTTTGAAATTCATGTGACACATTCGTCTGTGCCACAAAGAAGACTCATCTAAAGATGCTTTTGATATAAAACAGTGTTCTTTTTCCATTGTTGCATTGGCCATATCCAAGCAGTATACATTCTCTCTCCTTTGAGTTCTCAAAATGATCATGCTTTCATCAATTTTGAACTTAGGATCAAGAACTACACATTCTTTGGTAGTAAAAAGGACAAGGTTCTTACTGTCACAGACCTGAGATACACTTACCAGGTTGTATTTTAGTTCCTTGACATAAAGAACATTGCCAAAGGTCATTTTACCACAAGTCACAGTACCTTTGCCCGTGATTCTTCCCCCTCTAGGATTTCCCCCAAAGACAACATATCCTCCATCATAATCAACAAAGTTTTGAAGGAATTCTCTGTTGCCAGTCATGTGCCTTGAGCAGCCACTATCAACATGCCATAATCTCCATAGTCCTCCTCTTTCAACTGTTGGCTTGCTCTGCACATGAAAATGGGTTAATTCCTTTTAGGGACCCAAGCCATTGTTGTCTTGGGTTGACCTTTTGCATCATTATAATCAAAACGTTTCAAGTAAAGAGTAGATGCATTTTGGGTTTTGAATTTAACATTGTTGGAGGTACTTGTGGAATGATCAGTAGTTTTAATGACATTTTTGTTTGTACCGACCACTCTGTACTCTTTCTTGGTACTGATGACAGTTTTTCCTTTGTTGCTACTGACATCAGTACTTACACCCTTCTCAGTTTTCTTCCTACTGACGACATTTTTTTGTTTGTTGCTACTGACGTCAGTAGTCATTCCCTTCTTATTATTTCTCTTAACAAAGTTTCTACTGACATCAGTAGATACCTTTACTTTAGCATTATTGCTACTGTTTCCAGTAGGAGATTTTGTCTTGGCTAAGTTTCTACGTTTATCAGTATCAACTTTGTTTGAAACCCCTTTCCCTGTTTTTATGAACATTTGATTGAAGTAACAATTTTTAGCAATGTGTCCAAATTTCCCACAGATGTAGCAACATCTGGTTTCGGATTTGATGAAATTGGGGTTTCTTTGTGTCATTAACTTGTTCCAATTTCGTTGATTTCCACGTTGTGGAGATTTAGCGCAATTACAAGAACAGTTTTTTACTTGATTTGACACTCTTGATTTTTCAATCGTCAAAGGTTTTTGTGCAGTTTTAATTGGCACAGGGTTTGATTTTTTAAAGGTCTTTGACGTTGAAGCTTCATTTTTTTCAATTGTTTTGACTTTCAATTTCGTTGAGCTTTGAGAAACCTGTTTGTATGGTTTACTTGAAATGACTTTTACAGGTGTAGAAGAGTTTTCTTTTTCAAAAAGTTTTGGAAACAATTCTCTTACATCCTTTTCACTATTTGATTCTTTGTTCATTTCAGTCTTTGAATTGACGGGGTCTGGATTCAAGATTTTCAAGTCAATACCCTCCGTCTGAATATTATATTCAGGTGTTGTAGGAATATAGTTTTGGTTAAATGGTGGTGACACACAATTGTAACCAATTCTTGATTTTGACTTGCCATGGATTTGACTCTTTAAAATTTCATCCATGGTTTTTGAAGATTTCTCATATTTTGTTATTGAGAGTTTGACTTGGTCACACTCAAGTTTTGTTTCTGGAATTTTGATTTCAATGGCATCAACCTTTTTCAAAGAAGTGTCTCTTTCCCATGTCAAAAATTCAATTTTTTCTTCATATTTTAATTCATTTTGCTTGTAAGCTTTGACTTGGTTTTCCAAATTTATAATTATGTGTCTGTATTCGTTCCTACTATGATTGGAAATTTTTAACTCATCAAAAACCGTTTGGTTGTGATCTCTGTACTCTTTGAGTTGTTTTATGCATGCTGGAGTACATAGTTTTGAAAGTACCTCAGTAGGAATAGAGTCATTCACACCAGCCATCAAGGCTTGATTTGTCACAGCATCACCAACTTCAAAGCTCCAATCAACACCTCCTTCTTCTTCAGTGGTAGTTGTAGTTGTTGTAAGAGTTGTGGAAGGCTTCTTATGGTTGCTTTGATTTCTTTGAAATTCTCCCTGTCTTCCTTCATGGTGGGAGTTTTGTGCAAGTTTCTGAGTACTATCCTTGTATGGACATTCTCTTGCAAAATGACCTGGTTCTTGACATTCATAACATTTTACTTTGCTTTTGTCAAAACCAGCATTGTCATTTATTTTGAAAGCAAAATTCCTTCTCCCACTCTTTTGAATGAATCTTCTTGTTCACTTAACATGGCCATTTGCCATTTAAGGTCCATTTCTTCTAGGTCATCAGCATTGAGTTGTTCCAAGTCATCAAGGATCAACCCTGAGTTCACATGGCTAGCAAAAAATGCTTCTCTAGCTGTGTCATCCATGTTCTCATATCGTGACCCTCTTGAAGTACCACTTCCACTAGCTACAAATCCTTGGTTACAAGGAGTTGCATTAACTTCATGTGCTTTTGTTGACACAAAAGCAATGTTCTGTGGACTGCTGCTTGTTTGACCTTTCTTTGAGTCTACTTCCCCTTCAAACACTCTCAGCTCATTGAAGAGATCATCCAGTTCCATTTCTTCCAAGGCATCACCTTGCCTATAGTTGATGGTGTATGTAATCCATTCTTCGGGAAGGGACCTTAGAAACTTTCTGTTCAACGGGTCTTTTGAGATAACTAAACCCACTATTTCCATTTCACTTGACAGTCTGTTAAATCTGTCAAATATCTGGGTAAGAGCCTCTCCTCTTCCTGCTTTGAAGGCTTCAAACTGCTGATTTAAGACCTCCTTGTAATTTCTTCTAGTGCTTGTATTTCCACCAAATCTTTTCTCTAGAGCCTCCCATAGAGTCTTTGCATCTGTGAACTTGCAAAACTTGTGTTGGTAATCATTTGGAATAGCCAACAGCAAGCTGCTTAAAGCTTGGCTCTCTATGTGTCTTTGTTTCTTTTCTTGATCTGTGGGTGGTGCAACCTCTCCACCTCCAGTTGTAGTGGTTATGGTTTTGTTGCCATTTTGAACCACATCCCACAGAAGATAGTTGGTTTACAACATATATTGATGTATTTTGATTTTCCACATTCTGTAATTTGAAGATGATAGAACTGGGACTCTGTTTGCTTGAACACCATCATTCAAGTCAGCCATTTTGAAAAGATTTTGTTTTTTTTTTTTGTTTTTATGAAGATTCAAACACAGTTGTTTAACCCTTGTTTTAAATTAGATCTAGAGCACCTGAACGCTCTGATACCAATTGTGAGGATCGAATCAATTACCAAATGAGATAAATTAATTTAATGATTAAGATCTAACAATCACAAAAGTGTTGCAGCGGATAAACACAGTTTGTAATGAACAAGGTTATGATTAATTGAGTTATAAGTAAGAACAACGTTAAGAACATATAACAAAATTGAATCAACAACGCCTCAATTGACTTGTATTAATTTCAGAGGAATTACAAAATTATACAATCAACGTTACCATCTCCAATGGTAAAGGAATTACTTAATACAATCCTTGAGGCTACTAAGCTACGATCAAGTACAATTACAATCGAGTAAAACTAATACTATAATCTATAGCCCATACTGTATAAAGATGTTTAATCTCTAATCAAACAGTCCCATCAACTGAATACCAACTCCCAGTAAAGTGTTCTGATTAAGCACGTGAAATGTACTTTAGTTGTTGGCGATCTTCAGTAGTTGAGGATCTTCATCAGCTGGCGTCGCCGGTGATTATCCACCTCTACTGATCAGTTGGGGACGATGGGTTTCTACTGATCAGTATGTAGCTACTGATCAGTTCTTAGATACTAGAAGCTGATCAGTACTTGGGACTAAGTTATGTGTTTTACTGTTGATCAGTAGACAAAGGCTTATCTACTGATCAGTAGCAAAACACACTTAGTGAAATTTGTCCCAACAAATAAATTAAAGCTTGATAGTTGGGTTTGATGATGCTCGAGAGGTGACCTATCTCGTATCCTTTTCTTGTTTCATAGAGGTTCATGGTAACGTATGTTTGCAAAGTGTGGTTGTTACTCAAACGTTGGAGTGGAAGCTGCATGGTTTTGATGCTCTTTCTGATTTTGAGGGGATCAATGAAGTATCTGCAGGGCCAATACTCGTTATCATGAATCGACACAAATATTTAGTATTTTTTATTTTTGAACGGTAGAGTAATTTTATAACATAAAACTGGAAAGTAACTGAGAGAATTTCTCAGCATAGAAATTCTGAGGGAACTGAATACTGGAAAGTACGAATACAGTGCTTATCAACTTCCTTTGCTTAGGGACATGACCAAATAGATTAATGAAGGCTATGGGGTTAAACGCATTCTTAATTTAACGTAACAAAACTTCAACCAGGTGACTTTGACTACTTAAATTTCTATTGTTGGTCCAGCAATACGATTGGCTTGTTGGTATACAAAACAAACCAGTGGAGTTGGCAAAATCGGACTGGCCTTCTATTATAAAATCATCATCATGGGCATTGATTCTTGGGGTTTAGGTAAGATTTTATGTCTCATCTGATTTCTCATTGTCTGAATGATTAGTTCCTGTTTCAGTCGGGCAAGATACACGACCTTTTTGTGTATTAAAATGAGTTTTGTTATCTCATTCAGACATTATCTCCTTCTAATTGTTTGATAGTATTAAATAAGCCAATGGAATTTCATACTAATTTTTTTTCATCATATTGCACGAAAGTACTTTATTTATTATAATTATTTAAGTAATCGTGATTTATATTTATTTGTCGGTTAGGACTAGTTTGACATAATGAACGGATGTTGAAGCCTCCATGTCAAGGCTGATTAATAACAAACACTTTTTTCAGTCGTTTAGTTTATCTTATGTATGTATGGTATCTGTACATCATTTTTTAGACTAATTAATACCGGTTGTTGTCATCACTCATCAGGCTGTCTCATCTATGAATTATTTTCGGGTTTGACATGACCAAGACCGATCAATTGTGAAAAACAGCCTCATTACCAAAGGTTAGCATGCCATTATGGTTTTTGAGACGGTTAAATAATGATGATGAGACAGGTTAAACTAGTAGACACAGGTTAAATAATTCCGTAAACTTCCAACTCTAGCAGAGCAGTTTCCTCGTGAAAAAGTACTTAAGAAGGTATTGTTGTTTTTTTTTTTTTGTGTAAAGCTCTATTAGTATTATAATGCCAAATATTATATGCAGTGTGTATCTGGATTTGCAGTTATTTCCTTTGCTTGGGTCTGCCTTAAAATTTGGTTTGGCTACTGCACCTGCCTTGACAGGATTCTTGGAAATCGGTGCTTGGCTTTCCGCAGAAGAAATCAACAAAAATGTCATACTCTTCTATTATGTGTCTTGTTTGCTGCGTTCCAACTTTTTTTACGCTCTGGTCATTTTTTAATTAATTTTACTTACTTTGGTCTCTGCTGGTATCTGTTCTGAATGTAGGTCCTACCAACATTAGTGAAACTTTTTGCCTCCGATGACCGTGCAATTAAAATTGGTCTCTTGCGGCATATTGATCAATATGTTGAGTCATTTCCTGCCGAAGTTGTTGATGAGCAAGTAAGAATCTGGTAGTAGAATTAGAGGAGGCAATATCGACCCTTTTACTTGTGAACGGGCAATTTGGGTTGTTTTATCCATACAACCTTCTTAGTCATTTTATTTAAAGATTTAGATTATTACGTAATAGTATTGTTTCTGTAATCAAATTTACACATCAAATATTACCCGCCCCTTATTGACCCGTTACACAAATCTGGCCGACCATCCCATCTTTCCCCCTGTAAAAATACCTTTCACTTGCGAACGAGATGATTTGTTTCAGCCTCTTTCCTCAATATTGAGAATGTGGCTGCATGTGTCCAGATTTACCCTCATATCGCCGCTGGATTTTCAGACACATCTGTCTATCTGCGTGAATTGACTCTTAAGTCCATGCTTCTCTCTGTATTCTTTGTTTTTCAGTGAATTCAGTTTGTTATTATTTGTTATTCGCGGTTTTTAAGAAATTGCATCTCATTCTATTATTTGTCTGTTTACTTTATTTTGCAGTTATCGCAGGATACTTTATCTTGGTCACTTTTCATACATCTGTTGGACCCATATTATTTGTGACCCTCATTGATCATTTATCCTTACTGATATGATGACTGACACTAACTGAAATCTGTGTCTAGTAAATATTCGATGGACGTATTTACCTTACCGACACTATAGATTTCCCATTAGGTGATCGGAACTATGAGAGCTTAATGTAAACACTTATTAAACACCAAGGACTAAATGGTACACACTCCTAATTTGAGTGTGTATATAAGGGGACATAATAGACCCTTAGAAGGGTTGGTCATTTTTACACTATCTATCCCTTTTATCCTAAAACAAACACATAGGTGTTTCTCTCTAATAAGGTTCTAACATAACCTTAATTCCATCCTAATACGATCATCTCAATTTGGGAATCATCGATGGCTAACTTATTCAACAACATGCCCGGATCATCTGCAGGTATGTTAAATTTACATGAACCAATCTAATTTAATCCAACATATGGTATCAGAGCCAATGGCTCGTGATTATCCATTGGTTCATGTTTATTTATCGCTTGGCTATTGCTATTATTGATTATGCAAATTATCTGGCCGGCGGAAATCGTTTTTGGATGAAAAAATGGAGTTTTTTGGACCTGCGGCGGCTGGACTGCAACCCTAATTTCGACGAACTTCGTCCGTGCAGATGAAGGCTCATCCGTACGAACCTGATTTGCTCGTACGTACGGATGAAGCCCTATACGTACGAACCTGATTTGTTCATTAGTACGAATCTGATTGGCTCATCCGTACGAACCTTATTTGTTCGTACGTACGGACAAAGCCCTATAAGTACGAACCTGACTTGTTCATTAGTACGAATCTGATTTGTTCATACGCACGAACGTAACTGTTGATCCGTACGAATCTGGGCTAAATACGTGCGAACCTAGGCTTACATCCGTACGAACTTAAACCTTACATCCGTACGAACCTAGGATTACATCCGCACGAACCTGGACTTACATCCGTACGAATCAATACTCATCCGTACGAATATAATCTCATCCGTACGGATGACTACAGAACCCTAATTTGGTCGTTTTTTTAAAGTCTTACTGGTTGCCTTATTTGTAAAAATCGCTCAGCCCCTTGACCCCGCAAAGGGCACTGCCCCTTGACCCCGCAAGGGGGCGCAGCCCCCTTGACCCCTGCTTTTGTCACCTTATTTATATGTGACCTTATTATACTTATGCACTAATATTCATGTTTTCATCTTTTGTTGCCCAAAGGTCAAAGGTGATTCCTATGATTGCATTTTTCCTTTAGCATAATAAACACGTAGGATATTAATTCTGCCCAAAGGTGATTTAATATACTTGTGTGCTTAAAAGGATTCTTATTATGCCTTAAAACACGACGTTCTATTTTGTTGCCCAAAGGTCAAAAGACAAACGTTGTGTTGCATAAACCTTATGCTCATTATTTTACTTAGATATTAGTTATTTCTGCCCAAAGGTGATGTAACATCTAAGTAGAGCCTTACTTTAGCTTATTATTTTGGTGTTTTTTAATAGGCTTACCTATCACTTAGCTTCATTACTAATATGGTCTTAGTCTCAGGAACATTACTATTAGGTCTACTTATTTTAGACATTACTCTAGATCTATTATCTTAAGGGACATTACTTAGTCTGCCTTATATAGCTAACTCTGTCACTATAAAATCTTCTAAAATTTCGTATCATAATCTTAAATCCTCCTTATTCTCCACTACAGTACCAAACTTCGGCATTGAGGCACTTACTGGTGCTAACTTCACTTCTTGGAAGGATCAACTTTACTTAACTCTGGGAATGCTCGACATGGACTATGCTATTCGCCATGATGAACCCGCTGCTATTACTGCTGAATCTACTGCGACTCAGAAAGCGGACTTTGAGAAGTGGGAAAGGGCGAATCGGCTGTCCCTAATGATGGTCAAGAACTCAATTCATCCCAGCATCCGAGGAGCTATCCCTGATAACGACAAAGTGAAAACTTACCTCACATCTATTGAGGATCACTTTAAGGGATCGTCTAAGGCGACTGCGAGTAGTTTAATGCTACAGATGCTGACTCTTAAATATGAGGGTTCTAACGGTGTCCGTGAACACATAATGAAGATGGTTGACATGTCTCACAAGCTTAAGAATTTGCAAATGGAAGTCTCAGATAATTTTCTTGTGCACTTCATAATGACTTCCTTGCCTGCTCGGTTCGACACTTTCAAAGTGAATTATAACGCTATGAAAGATAAATGGTCGATAAGTGAACTGATTGCTATGTGCGTTCAAGAGGAAGATCGTCTTAAGCACATTCAACCTGAAGCTGCTGTTCACCTTACTACCACTTCAAACCCCAAGAAGAGGAAAGGTAACTACAGTAATAAGACTGAAAATAAAGTCCAAAATCATGGTGCTGCTACCTCTGGCCCTAAACCTTCAACAAGCAATACTAACTGCAAATTCTGCCGCTCCAAAGGGCACGGACAGAAAGATTGCTCTAAATTCAAGGACTGGCTAGCTAAGAAAGGTAACATTCTTTATGTAATATTTGATTCCTTTACTACTGATGTTCCATTTAATACATGGTGGGGTGACTCTGGTTCTATGGTCCATGTGACCAATTCCTTACAGGGATTCCTTACAATCCAGAAGCTACAAAAGGACCAAAGAAAACTTAGAGTTGGAAATGGTGATCTCTTAGATGTCGAAGCCATGGGGACTTTAAATTTACATATGAATACCGAAAAGTGTATTAGATTAATAGATACCTTATATGTACCGAGAATTACTCGGAACCTTGTATCTATATCTAGACTTGATCTTGAAGGTTATGTAATTACTCATGGTTGTGGCAGGATCACTTTTACTCTTAATAATGAATTGTTTGGTTGTGGTTTTTTGGATGGATTACTGTATAAATTAGAACTAGATCATAATTTCTCACAATCTTTGTTGTCTCTTAATATTGATGACATAACTAAAACAAAGACAAAATCACCTAAACAAGTAGAGAATTCCTCCACATTGTGGCATAAACGTCTCGGCCACATCTCACGAGATCGCATGACACGACTCGTAAAAGAAGGAATCTTACCCTCTCTTGATTTTAGTGATTTTGAAACATGTATTCAATGCCTCAAAGGCAAAATGGCTAAAGGGAATAAGAAAGGAGCCACCAGATGTTCCAACTTGTTGGAAATAATTCATACTGATATTAGTGGCCCCTATCCCGCATCAATAACAGGACATACATCATTTATTACATTCATTGACGATTATTAACGTTACATGCACCTTTATCTAATTAAAGAAAAATCTGAATCCTTACAAACTTTTGTCGATTATAAAACTTTGGTTGAAAACCAACTTGATCATAAGATAAAAGTTGTCCGATCAGATAGGGGAGGTGAGTATTACGGTAAACATACTGATATTGGTCAAGCTCCTGGTCCTTTCTATAATTTTTGCAAGGAACAGGGCATAATTAACCAATACACCATGCCAGGTTCTCCTCAACAGAATGGTGTTGCTGAAAGGAGAAACCGAACTTTAATGGACATGGTGAGAAGTATGCTCGCCAACACTAACCTACCCAAATTTCTTTGGACTGAGGCCTTAAAAACAGCTGTTCATATACTCAATAGGGTTCCATCAAAATCTGTCCCTAAAACTCCTTATGAGATCTGGACAGGTAGGAAACCGAGTCTAAAATATATGAAAGTATGGGGCTGTCCTGCCGAAGCAAAAGTCTATAACCCTAACTTAAAGAAACTGGATTCTAAAACCCTTACATGTTTCTTTATTGGTTATCCCGAGAACTCAAAAGGTTATCGGTTTTACTGTCCTTCTCACTCTACCCGCATCATAGATACGCAACATGCCACTTTCCTCGAAAACTCAGAGATCAGTGGGAGCACGACAAATCCTGATTTAGATTTGCAAGAAGTACAAGAAGCGGGGGGAAACCACTCGTCGGTTATTATGATTCCTCCGATAACTCCTCTTGTACCCAACGCTGCTCCCGATATACCTGGATCTCCTAATGAACCGGTTGAACCTCCTATGCCTCCTAATCTTAACGCCGAAGAACCGCTTGTTAATGAACCCGTAATTCAGCTCAGGAGATCATCAAGGGCTCGCAGAAACACTAATTTTGATGATTTCGAAACTTATCTGGATGAAGTCGAAAACATTGGGAAACTTACTGATCCAACCTCTTACCGAGAAGCTATTAATAGTGATCAGGCCGCTAAATGGATTGAAGCCATGATTGAAGAGCTCAATTCCATGGAGCGTAATGGCGTTTGGGTATTGGTTCCACTCACTAAAGGATCCAAAGTAATTGGATGTAAATGGGTGTTCAAAACCAAATTAGACCCGAATGGAAACGTCGAACGCTATAAGGCCAGACTGGTTGCAAAAGGCTTTACTCAAAAGGAAGGAATCGATTATCAAGAGACCTTTTCTCCTGTCTCTCGTAAAGATTCCCTAAGGATCGTCATGGCACTCGTAGCTCATTATGATTTAGAGTTACATCAGATGGATGTCAAGACCGCTTTCCTAATTGGTGACTTGCAAGAAGACGTATACATGCAGCAACCTGAAGGATTTATTCCAGAAGGTAAAGAGCACATGGTATGCAAGTTAAATAAATCGATATATGGGTTGAAACAAGCATCACGACAATGGTACCTTATATTTGATGAAGTCGTAAAATCTGATGGCTTCCTAAAGAATCAAGTGGATCAATGCACCTATCTCAAGATCAGTGGGAGTAACTTTATTATCCTTGTTTTGTATGTGGATGATATTCTACTCGCAAGTAACAACTTGGATTTGCTACATGAGTCGAAGCGAATGCTTTCGCATAATTTCGACATGAAAGATCTCGGTGATGCCTCTTATGTTTTAGGTATCGAAATAAATCGAGATAGACGTAATGGTGTTCTAGGTCTTTCCCAAAGGGCTTATATTGACCGTATTCTAGAACGCTATAACATGCAGCACTGCACACCCACTGTGGCTCCGGTAGTTAAAGGGGACGTATTTGGACCTCATCAAACTCCGAGCACTGAAACTGAGAAGGCTGAAATGAGGATGATACCTTACTCATCTGTAGTTGGGAGCATTATGTACGCTCAGGTCTGTACTCGACCAGATATCGCTTACATCGCTGGTATGCTGGGGCGTTACTTATCTAACCCCGGATTAGCACACTGGAAAGCGGCTAAAAAGGTTCTACGATATCTGAAAAGGACCAAAGACTACAAATTAACTTATAGAAGAAGTGACAACTTGGAAGTAGTAGGTTACTCTGACTCTGACTTTGCTAAAAGCAAAGAAGACCATAAATCTACTTCTGGGAATATTTTCATGTTAGCTGGCGGACCAATCTCTTGGCGGAGTCATAAACAGAAACTGACCACAACGTCTACTATGATGGCTGAATATGTTGCTGTTTATAACGCAACCTGTCATGGGATGTTGTTAAGGAACCTGATCAGTGGACTCAAACTCGTCAACTCAATCTCTAGACCATTGAAGCTTTACTGTGATAACTCAGCTGCTGTAACTTTCTCGAACAGTAACAGTTCGACTGGCGCTGGGCTGTATCTCGACACAAAGTATCTGTTTGTACGCGAACGGGTTGAGGAAAATGTTCTTTGTGTTGAGTACATAAGTACACATGACATGCTAGCGGATCCGATGACCAAAGGTCTTCCTCCTAATATATTCGTAGGACACGTGTCGAATATGGGGCTTACAAAAGACTTAATTTAATAGCATTGTTGTACTTATTGGTCATTATTATTTATTAATGAAAATTTTCCTCCTTATTCAGATTTTGTTTGTCTATTATTTACACCTTATGCGCATAACTGTGTTGGACATTATTATAACAAAATTTGTCTTAGTTGGTCTATCATTGCTTATTCAGTTTTGAATTTGAGTCATAGTTTGACTAGTGGGGGTCCTGAGTAGATGTTCTTCTCTACGACTGTACTTATCAACTATGATTTCGGTTTTAAACAAAATGAGTATTATCTCGTACGGACTTATCAATATTCATAGATAAATGATCTACTCGGTCAAGTGGGAGAATGTTGGACCCATATTATTTGTGACCCTCATTGATCATTTATCCTTACTGATATGATGACTGACACTAACTGAAATCTGTGTCTAGTAAATATTCGATGGACGTATTTACCTTACCGACACTATAGATTTCCCATTAGGTGATCGGAACTATGAGAGCTTAATGTAAACACTTATTAAACACCAAGGACTAAATGGTACACACTCCTAATTTGAGTGTGTATATAAGGGGACATAATAGACCCTTAGAAGGGTTGGTCATTTTTACACTATCTATCCCTTTTATCCTAAAACAAACACATAGGTGTTTCTCTCTAATAAGGTTCTAACATAACCTTAATTCCATCCTAATACGATCATCTCAATTTGGGAATCATCGATGGCTAACTTATTCAACAACATGCCCGGATCATCTGCAGGTATGTTAAATTTACATGAACCAATCTAATTTAATCCAACAACATCTGTTAAAGCTCCAGGTAACGAATCTATTGGCTGTCGTACTTTTGCTATTAGCACTTATTTTCATTATCGGCACAGGTGGATGACGAACCAGCAATCAGAATAAATGCCACCTTACTGCTCGGTAATTTGGCTGATCACCTTTATGAAGGGGTTAGTAATGTTTTTAGCAATTTCTGACTACAATAAAATAATTGAAACCATTGGTACATTTCAGACACGCAGAAGAGATTTGATTCATGCTTTCACTATTCGGTAATTTGGCAGATCACCTGTATGAAGGGGTTAGTAATCTTAATAGTACTTATATGTACTTACATTATTGCCATATCTGTTACAGTTTCGAATATTAGACTCATATCAACATATGTGAGCAAAAATGACGACTAAGACTTGTGGGGTTCTCCAAGGATGGAAGATTTGTTTATGATAGAAGAGATAAAATTCCCAGAAACTCCAACTCTCCCAGAATCTCCTCCTTTACCAGATTTAAATCTGCACCTTATCGGCTTATGAAGATTCACCCTGCTGACCAACAAGGTCAGAGTAGTGACTCAATACCTTGTGACATGTTTTCTAGTATGTTAGTTAAAAAAGACTGATTACGGTTTCTTAGTTGATACATGTTTGTTTCAATAATACAAAAAATCAGAGGTTTGATTAAGTCTACTCATATATTATTCCTCGTGTCTATAGTGACAGAAAGGCAGCTGATGACGTTACAACGCCGGTGAAACTATATAGAGAGGAAAAGGAAGAGCAGAGAAGGAGTAAGGAGAAGGAAGATGAAGATGAAGTTGAATATGAAAATGATAGGATTTCGTTTGCTAATCGTGAGGTATTTATCAAATCAAAGAAACTATGGGATTGGGAACCGTTTTGTGGATCATTAAGCTGGTTAAACAAAGGTAAGATTCTAAAAACAATTTACTGTAGTTCCTTCATTTCAATCTTAGCTTACTTACCCGTTTTTATTATTATTGTTTAGTCGTAGATCCCCTACTGCCAATGAGATCAATGGTGAGTCGACTGATGTAATCATATTTCTTTAATTTGTATGATTATTCATAATTATTAATAACTTTAAATATCATCTACTTCCATCCATAGTGGTTCCTAATATTTGTGCTTCTCCTAGGCTTGAAGAGATGTAAGAAAAACCGCGCTTCATAAGTCTTTTTGTCTATCTCATTTACACTTTCTCTGTATGTATTTTACTTCAAACTTCAAATATAGAAAGTTCTACTATTATTCTTGATCCATCTATTTTCATGTTTTTTCTTTTACTTTTTATCATTCTTATTCAATCCTTCTTTTAGAATTTCTAACAAAAAAATGAGAATACGAGTTCATTTGATAATTACTATGTTCGTTAAATGTTTGTCATATGCATAGGTAGGACTAACCATCGCCCTGGCGGAGATGAAATTCGAGACCCTATATTTAAACTCATTTCCTTTTGAGCATAGTTAGTACGTACTGTCATTTGTAAACTGTGATTGCTTTACTTGTTTTCTTCAAATGCATTATTCCACATTTTTATGAATGAAAAATTAGTCCTTATTTTTTTAAGCAGAAACATGTTCCAAAACAAAGACTTTAATGTACATAACGAAAATGTTTAACTATTTAAATCTAGATTTTTTATTTTCTTCAATTATATTGTTAAACTTATGAAAAAGTTCAGTTGCATTAGTAAACTTATACAATTCTTTTATACTAATGAATTAATGAAAAAGTTTTATATATATTACTAAACTTTTTTGTGAAAATACACTTCAAATAATAATGACATTCGAATTTAAAAATTTAGTAATTCATAACAAATTTGAATATTTCCATATTATATTGGTGATAATTCAGGTAGACGATATTTATTTTTACATATCCACATTTCCATATAAAGAAACTTAAATAATGTGAGGATCGAAACAATTTCCAAATAAGATAAATTGATTTAACGATTTAGATCTAAAACAATTACAACTGTGTTGCAGCGGATAAACACAAGATGTAAGAAAAAGGTTATGATTAATTGAGTTATATGTAAGAATAGACTTGAACAGCATATAACAAAATTGAATCAACAACGCCTCAATTGACTTGTATTAATTTTCAGTGAAATTACAATTAGTACAATCAACGTTATCATCTCTAATGATAAAGGAACTACTTTATACAATCCTTGAGGCTACTAAGCTATAATCAAGTACATATTACAATCGATTAAAACTATACTAAAATCTATAGCCCATACTCTATAAAGATGTTTAATCTCAAATCAAACTGTCCTACCAACTAATTACCAACTCTCTGTAAAGCGTTCTGATTATGCACGTGAAAAGTACTTTAGTTGTTGGTGATCTTCAGTAGTTGAGGATCTTCATCAGCTGTCGTCGCCGGTGATTATCCACCTCTACTGATCAGTTGGGGACGATGAGTTTCTACTGATCAGTATGTAGCTACTGATCAGTTCTTCAAAAGACTAGATACTGATCAGTTCTTTCCATCTAGAAGCTGATCAGTACCTTGGGACTAAAGTATATGATTTACTGCTGATCAGTAGACACAGTCTTATCTACTGATCAGTAGCAAAACATACTTAGTGAATTTTGTCCCAACAATCTCCCCCTTAGTGATAGCATATCCATGCTCATCACTATAACAAAAACCCAAAAATTTCTTCAAGAGAGAATGAAGCTTACATGGAATCCCTTGACAAGTAAGGATATTTCTCTTTGATTTGGCTGTTGATCTTCCAAACAAGCTCAACTGCTCTTGATGATGTAGGAGATGCTCTCAGCTTTCTCTTCATTAAAATGCACATCATGAGGGGATCATGGTCATATTTCTTTTCAATGAGAAAGAATTCTGAAGTACCATCTTTTCGAGAAATGCAGTAAATATCATTTATATCAAATAAGGTCCATGATACTACTTCAGATAATCTCCTTACTCTTGAGGCCATGAATTCTGGTTCAAAGCATATAGAACAAGGAAATTAAGATTGAATTCTCCCTTTTCTCTTTTCCCATATTTCTTCTTGCCAATGTCAAACATCTCTAGCAGTTCAGCTCTTGACATATTAAAAAACAGTCTTTTGGGAGAGATGAAGGTTTCTTCAGAATTGTCAGCCCTAATCACCTTGAGAAGAGATCTTCCTTCTACCTCCACATGGTACCAATCAGTAATTGGCACAATTTTGTTAATAGCCTCAGGAGTTTGAATGGCTCCATACTCAACAAGATCTCTCATTTCATGAAATGTTCTTGTGCTTGTAGCTTCAATCTCATCATCAATTTCCTTCTTTGATGATCCTCCAGCAGTTGATGATCCTCCAGCATCTGACCTCTTTCTTTTCAGTGGCTGCTCAGGACTTTCATTTCCTTCTTGGTCTTCAACCTCTATTTTTCGTTTCTTCTCAATTTCTCTCCTTGCAGGCACATCCTTTAGATTCTGAGACACTTTGGATCTGATCTCCCCACTTGTATTTCTTTTGAGGAGACCACTAGGAGCTTTCTTTTTAGTGTCATGAGCCTGCTTCAAGTTCCTCTCTAGGATGTACTGCTCCTTTTCTTCCTTTATCTTCTCCTTCCTTCTCACCTCTTCATACTTTGTCACCAGGGTAGTAACTTTCATTGATCTTACTGATTTAGGATTTGCTCCTCTGCTTATCAAGTAGTCAATAAATTTATTTTTGTCATCCTTTAGCTTGTCATCTTTTGCTTTGGCTGGTGACATTTTCTTCTTCTTTTCTGCTTTTCAGCTTCCTCCCTCATTCTCTGATCTTCTGCAGCATACTCTTTTTTCATTTGCAGGGCAAGTTCTTCATCTTTCTCAACTTGAGACTTGACTTTTTCAAATTTTTCCTCAAGAGCAGCATGCAGCTCAGCCTCCTTCCCTTTCCCAGATATATTAGCCTTTTTAGCTGTAGGTTGGTCTTGGGGTTCTTTAATTTTCAGAGATTTAGACCCAACCTTTCTCTGTTCTTTCTTTTGCTCCTTCCTTTCTTCCTTCCTTTCATCCTTTTTTATCTTCTGAAGCTCTGCCTTGGCTTTTTCCAGATTTTTCTTTGTAAGCATTTCTGGACTGATCATTCTGTTTAGATCATGAGTAAGAGTGTCCACTATTAGAGGATCTGGTGCAAACACCTTTGCAAGAGAGGCAACTTCAGTAGATTGATCCTTCTTTGGAGCTTCAGAAGCTGATGGAGGGACATCAGTAGATGCAGAAGCAGCATCAGCTTTTACATCTTCATCAATAGGCTTCTCCCCCTCAGCTTTCTCAAAGACAACCATCTTCCAATTTTCTTCCTTGTTAGCTGCTGAAGGCTCAGTAGATACAACTTCAGTAGTTGGGGCATCATCTGTTGGAGTATCAGCTGCTGGAGCATCAGTAGCTGAAGCATCAGCTGCTGGAGCATCAGTAGCTGGAGTATCAGCTGTTGGAGTATCAGCTGCTAGAGTATCAGTAGTTGAAGCATCAGTAGGAACCTCAGTAGATTAAGTTTCTACTGTAGCTTCATCAACTTTCAAAGTTTCCTCCTCCACTACCTTCTCAACTGAAATTTCCTCCTCATGAGCAATCACATTCTCCTTCTCCTTTTCAACCACAATCCCATTCTCCATCTCCTTTTCTTCCACTACCTTTTCAGTAATCTTTTCCATCTCCCTTTCAACCATAATCTCTATCTCCCCCTTAGTGGTAGCATCTTCATGCTCACCACTAATCACCACCAATGACTGATCCTCTTTTCTTTCTTCAGTCTGAACAGCCTGGTTCACAGATATGACTCTTTTGTGAACCTTCCCATCCTTGGCTCTTCTCAGCAGGGAAGTGTGTGATAGTTTGTCTGTTCTAGCAAGTTTCACCATCTGCTTCTTCAACTGGCTTATCGTTTTGCCTTGCTTTTTCACTTTTTCCTCCAACATGGTACATTTATCCGTCAATTCATTGATTTTCAAACTGTTCTCCCCACTCTCCTGTTGAGTACCAACAGAAGGTAGATCTAGGAACAAAGGAACAGTATCAAGCCTAGCTTGATCAGCTGAACCCCCTATGGCTTCTTGGCACCAGGGACCTTCACATGAAGGATCAAAAGATCCTCCATAGAGTGAAGTTGTCGTAGTTCGGGTCTTAATGCCTATCACACTATCCTGTGCCACACTAGGTGGAGCAATAGTAGTGTGAGCCCTTTCTACATAGTCACTCATCTCCCTTGTGACTACCTATGTGAGGTTGGGTGAGACCTCAGGTGTACCCTCAGAGACTGAAAGAGATTTATAAACTTCAAAGGTTTGAGAGTTTTCAACATTGACATCATCATCATCATCACCTCCAGTAAATAGAGATGTGTATTTAAAGGTTTGAGGGATTGGGTTTTCAGAAACAAGGGTTGAAGGACCCCCTTGAGTCTGCACATGCAACTCTACATCAGTCATGGTCTCAGGCATGACTGTTTGTGTAAGTGATCGAGCTTCAAAAGCTGGTGTACTTGAGCCTGGTACAACAGGTGGTTCAATAAGTGGAGCTTCAGTCTGATCAAGAGTTTGATCAGCTGGAATTTCAGCATGAGTTACTTGAACCTCAGGCTCCTCAGGAGCAATAGTGGGTGGAGTAGAAGAAGTGGGAGGTGTGGGTTGGGATGCACCTGGGTTAGATGATCCCTCACCTCCAGAAGCAGAAGATACCCCCATCATATTTTGAAAGAGTGGGGTATTATCAGATGCAGTAAAAATTTTACCTATCTTCCTCATTAAAGTAAAAGTTTTTGAAGAATGGAAGGAAGACATGTAAAGGTTTTCATGTAAAATGAGGTTTTCCACTTCCTTTGAAAAAATTTCTGCCAGAAATCTAGGGTACATCAAAAATTTACCCTTGGCAGTGATATTATTTTGCATCCCCTGAAAAATCATTTTTGAAAAATTGAATACTTGGTTTGTAGCCAAACAAGCCATTGCAATAGCAATAGGCACGTTCAGTTCATTCCAAGTACTGTGTTTGGGGGAGATGTAGGTTTGGATTATGTGGCCAAAAAGTTTCCATTGTTTTGGGAACAATGCTTTTTGAAAAGTTAAGCGTGTAGGGGGTCCAGTGTACCCCATACGACCCATTCTCAAGCAAATTTTCTTTAGGAATAGAGATTGTACCTGCTTCATCATCAAGCAGTAGATGAGTACGAATGATAGCTTCCGTGATGATGATAGGTTTGGTATCAATCACAACATTTATACAAGGAACTCCGTTTTGTTCACCGGCGGCGGCTGACTCCCAGAATTCTCTAATGTGGAGACTTCGAATTGTAGGGTTTACAGTTAAGGCATGTTTTATTTTTGAGCGATTTAAGAAATCGATGAGAGGATGAAAACCCATTGTATCTTTACTCTTCATGAGATACGCCACCGCATTATGCTGTTCACAGAAATCGAGATCCATTGATGATTGTTTAAGCTTGTTTTTCAGAGCTTAGAAAAGAGGGTTTCTTAGAGAGGGTTTTCTTGAAAGTTGTGTAAAAGTGATGGACTTGGCTCGCAGTGAGGGAGCATTTATAGTTTTTCAAATAATCCCGTTAAAGGACTTAAATGCCCTCTATCAGTATCAATTGAACACTAAAAGACAAGAAAATGTTGCGTCAGCACCCCTTCATATTCTAAGTGCTGATCAGTAGTAACCCACATCAGTATGTAGATTTCATGCTGATCAGTAGAGTCAATCATCAGTAGTTCCCTTCCTTTGCTTCATCAAAATAATCTTCTCATACTGATCAGTAAGATAAAACTTTTGTACTGATAAGTATTTCGCTTCGTCCTTCGACAATAGTCACTTGATGACTTGTATGTTTCAGCTGATCAGTAGGAAAGTCTTTGCAACATGACAAAACTTTCTAAGTTGTTTCCACAACTGATCAGTAGAAACATTGAACTTGAGTTCCATCAGTAGTTACTAAGTTACAACTGATCAGTATTTCCTTTCATATACTGATCATTAGTAACAAAGTACCTTTTTTTTTTTTTTTTTTTTTTTTGTTGTTGTTTGTATAATACATATATAACTAACATATATACTACTATATTTACAAAAGGTTTTCACACATTGACCAAGCACACACAAATTTTGACTTTGAAAAGAACATGTTCAGTTTTCATTTATCATGCCTATTGAGTTCACCAAAAATGTAAACCTTCCCACATCAAAAGCATTTGTGAAAAGGTCAGTAAATTGATTATCTGTGTGAACTTTTTCTACTTAAATAAGTTTCTTTTCATTGCAATCTTTTATAAAGTGAAAACGAATTTCTATGTGCTTGGTTTTGTTGTGTTTGACTGGATTATTTATGATGCAAATGGTACTTCTATTATCAATAAAAATAGGAGTTTTAAGAAATGACATACCATAGTCCAACATTTGGTTTTGAATCCATAGAACTTGAGAACAGCAACTGGCAGCAGCAACATACTCAGCTTCAGTTGATGAAGTAGACACATTTGTTTGCTTCTTGCACTGCCATGATACAAGTCTTGACCCAAGAAATTGACATCCCCCAGATGTTGACTTTCTGTCTAAGTTCTCCCCTCCATAGTCACTATCAGTGTAGGCAATAAGCTCAAATGGAGAGTCCTTTGGATACCACAAACCCAAGTTTGGTTTTCCTTTCAAATACCTAAAGATTCTCTTGATAGCTATCAAATGAGAAACTTTAGGATGGCATTGATACCCTGCACAGACACACACACTAAACATGATGTCAGGTCTTGAAGAAGTTAGGTACATTAATGAACCTATCATTGATCTATAGAGGTGTTCATCAACTTCTTCACCCAGCAGATCAGCTTCCAAATGTTTATGTGTTTCAAATGGTGTGCTTGCAGCCTTGCTATCCTTGAAACCAAACTTCTCTAAGATATCCTTCACATATTTGGATTGGTGAATGAATATTCCAGAAGGGATTTGTTTGACTTGAAGACCAAGAAAAAAGTTTAGTTCTCCCATAGAACTCATTTGGAATTTCTTGTGCATGATCTTCTCAAACTCTTTGCATAGACTATTGTTGGTGGAACCAAATATGATGTCATCTACATAAATTTGCACCAATAAAATATCTTTCTTCACAGTCTTGATGAATAAGGTCTTATCAATAGCTCCTCTCTTGAAATCATTCTCCAGTAAGTACATAGAGAGTGTATCATACCATGCCCTAGGAGCTTGATGAAGACCAGATAGAGCTTTGTCAAGTCTATATACCAAGTTTGGATTTTCTGGATCTTCAAAGCCTGGAGGTTGACAGACATATACCTCCTCTTCAATCTTTCCATACAAGAAAGAACTTTTTACATCCATTTGATAGACTGTAAAGCCCTTGAATGATGCAAAAGCTAGAAAGATCCTAATTGCCTCCATTCTTGCAACAGGAGCAAAGACCTCATCATAGTCAATGCCCTCTTCTTGTGTGTAACCTTGGGCAACTAGTCTGGCTTTGTTCTTGATAACAATGCCTCTTTCATCAGTCTTGTTCTTGAAGATCCATTTGGTGCCTATTACCCTCTTTCCACTAGGTAATACCACCAATGTCCAAACTTCTTAAATTCTGAATTGAAGCAGTTCCTCTTGCATTGCTTCAACCCAGCTTGGTTCCTTCAGTGCTTGTGACACCTTCTTTGGTACAGTTTGAGAGATGAAACACACAAACAAGCATTCATTTAAGCTTCTATGTAACCTTCCCCTTGTTTGAACAGAAGAGTTCACATCACTGAGAAGTTGTTCTAGAGGATGAGCCTGATTGATCCTTTGTGGTGGAAGAATGTCTTCAACAATGGTGGAGTCCAGGTTTGTATCATTTGTTTCTGGAAGACCTCCCTCATTTTCAGATGGCAATGATTTATCATATACAACCTCATCTTCACCATTCAGCTCTTCATCATCTTGACCTTCATCCTCTTGAGTTGAAAGGTCTTCAACTCCTTCTTAATCAACATTGATTTGATCTTGAATGACACTTGGAGGATCAGCAGTGTAGACTGGAAAGTACACAAATTCCTCTTTTTTCCTTTTCTTGGTGCTGATCAGCAGTTGGACTTTGTAGGAGCTGATCAGTAGAAACTTTAGACAACAACTGATAAGTAGATTCACCTGGTTGATACTGATCAGTAGGAACTTTGGAACTTGAAGTTTCTACTGAAATTTCACTTGATCCTGCATCAGACTTGGCTACAAAATGACATCCTAAAGATTTTGTTAGTTCATCAATATCAAATAGCCAATCAGGACCACTACCATTCTTATTCAAGGTTTTCTCATTGAAAGTAATATTGGCACTTTCTTCTACAATTTTGGACTTAATGTTGTAGACTCTAAAGGCCTTACTTTGAGTAGAGTAACCTACAAAGAAACCTTCTAGGACTTTGCTATCAAACTTGCCTAGATAATCCTTAGTGTTTAAGATGGTACAAGGACACCCAAATGGTTTTAAGAAGCTTATGAGTGGCTTTCTCTTGTGAAAGAGCTCATATGGGGTCTTTGTAACAACTTTAACAATGGATACTCTGTTTTGAACATAACAAGCAGTGTTGACAGCTTCAGCCCAGAAAGTAATGGGAAACTTAGCATCAGCAAGCATAGAACGTGCAACTTCTATGAGAGTCCTATTTCTCCTTTTAGCAACACCATTTTGTTGAGGAGTCCTAGGGGCACTAAATTGTCTTTCTATGCCTTTACTCTCACAAAACACATTCATTTCTTGATTTTTAAATTCTGTCCCATTATCACATCTTATGGTTTTTACTTTTTGGTTTGGTGAGTTTTCTATCCTAATTAAGAAAGACCTTAGGATTTCTCCTGTTTCATCCTTAGTATTAAGAAAATAGACCCAAGTAAAACGTGAAAAGTCATCAGTAATAACCAAACAATATGATTTCTTTCCTAAGCTTTGGATATTTGTGGGGCCAAATAGGTCCATGTGCAACAATTGTAAAATAGAATCATTTGTATTGATTACTTTAGACTTGAGTGACACTTTGTGCTGCTTTCCTTTCAAGCAAGAGACACAATGATCAAAACATGAAAATTCCTTTTGAGGTAGACCTCTTACAAGGTCATTCTTTACAAGTTTGTTCATGTTTTTGAAATTCATGTGGCACATTCTTCTATGCCACAAAGAAGACTCATCTAAAGATTCTTTTGAAATAAAACAATGTTCTTTTTGCAATGTTGCATTGGCCATATCCAAGCAGTATACATTATCTTTCCTTGGAGTTCTCAAAATGATCATGCTTTCATCAATTTTGAACTTAGGATCGAGAATGATACATTCTTTTGTTGTAAAGAGTACAAGGTTTTCGTTGCCACGGACCTGAGATACACTTACCAGGTTGTATTTCCGTTCTTTGACAAAAAGAACATTATCAAATGTCATCTTACCACAAGTGACTGTACCTTTACCAGTTATTCTCCCACCTCTAGGATTTCCCCCAAAAGCAACATATCCTCCATCATAATCAACGAAATTTTGAAGGAAGTCTCTGTTGCCAGTCATGTGCCTTGAGCAGCCACTATCAACATGCCATAATCTCCATAATCCACATTTCTCTAATGTTGGCTTGCTCTGCACATGAAAACGGGTTAATTCCTTTTAGGGACCCAAGCCATGGTTGTCTTGGGTTGACCTTTTGCATCAAGATAATCAAATCTTTTTAAGTATAATGATGATGCATTTGGAGTTGTGAGTTTAACATTGTCAGTGGTACAGGTGGAATTATCAGTAGTTTGGATGGCACTTTTGTTTGTACTGACCACTCTGTACACTTTCTTGGTACTGACGACAGTTTTTCTTTTGTTACTACTGACATCAGTAGTGACTTTTGTTTTGGCATTGTTTCTACTGATGTCAGTACTCACAGCTTCTTCAGTTTTTCCCTTAACATTGTTTCTACTGACGTCAGTAGGAACCTTTGCTTTGGCATTTTTCCTACTGTTGTCAGTAGTAATTTTTGCCTTGGCAACGTTTCTACTGTTATCAGTAGGAACCTTGTTCAAAGTTCCCATCCCGTTTTTATTGAACACTTGATTGAAATAACAATTTTTTGCGATGTGTCCAATTTTTTCACAGATGTAACAACATCTGTTTTCCGATTTAACAAAATTGGGATTTCTGTGTGCCATTAAGTTGTTCCAGTTTCTTTGATTTCCACGCTGTGGAGTTTTAGAACAATTACAAGAACAACTTTTGATTTGATTTGACACTTTTGGTTTTTCATTCGACAAAGATTTTTGTGCAGTTTTGATGGGCACAGGTTTTGATTTTTTTTAAATCTTTGAAGTTGATGCTTCATTTTTCACAATGGTTTTGGCCTTTGATTTAACAATTTCAGTCATTGGTTTAATGATTTTCACATGTGCAACAGATTTTTCCTTTTTAGTTTCATCTTTCTCAAATAATTTGGGAAACAAATCTCTCACATCTTTTTCACAGTTTGACTTATTTGTTATTTCATCCTTTGAATTGATAGGGTCAGGATTCAAGATTTTCAAGTCAATATCCTCTTTTTGAATATTATATTCAGGGGTTGGAGGGATATAGTTTTGGTTAAATGGTGGAGACACACAATTATAACCAATTCCAGATTTTGACTTTCCATGAATTTGACTTTTCAAAATTTCTTCCATTGTTTTTGAAGACTTCTCATATTTGGTTATTGAAAGTTTGATTTGGTCACACTCAAGTTTGGTCTCAGCCATTTTGATTTCAATGGCATCAACCTTTTTTAAAGCAGTGTCCCTTTCCCATTGCAAAAATACAATTTTTTCTTCATATTTTTGTTCATTTTGTTGGTAAGCCTTGACTTGGTTTTCAGAATTTATGATTATATGTTTGTATTCGTTCCTACTTTGGTTGGAAATTTTTAACTCATCACAAACCGTTTGGTTGTGATCTTTGTACTCTTTAAGTTGTTTTATGCAAGCTTGAGTACATAGTTTAGAGAGTATCTCATAAGGAACGAAATCATTGACATTTGCCATCAAGGCTTGATTGGTTATGGCTTCACTAGCTTCAAAGCTCCAATCATAACATCCTTCGTCTTGAGTTGTTGTTGCAAGTGCTGTGGAATTATGCTTTTCTTGACTACTTTCGTTTCGTTGAAAGCTTCCTTGTCTGCTTTCATTGTGGGAGGTTTGAGCACGTTTCTGGTTGCTTTCTTTGTTGGGGCATTCCCTTGCAAAGTGACCAGGTTCTTGACAATCAAAGCACTTCACCTTGCTTTTGTCAAAGCCAGCATTGTCATTTCTTTTGGCTGCAAAGTTCCTTCTCCCACTTCTTTGTATGAACCTTCTTGTTCTAACACTCAACACGGCCATCTGCCATTTGAGATCCATCTCTTCCCGATCATCAGCGTTTAGTTGCTCCAAGTCGTCTAAGATTAACCCTGAATTGACATGGCTAGCATAGAACGCTTCTCTAGTTGTGTCTTCATGATTTTCATGTTGTGATCCTCTTGAAGAACTACTCCCACCAGCTACAAATCCTTGTTCACAAGGAGATGCATTTACATCTTTTGCTTTTGTTGACACAAAAGCAATGTTTTGTGGAGTGCTGCTTGCCTGTGGCTTCTTTGATTCAACTTCTCCCTCAAACACCCTCAACTCGTTGAACAAGTCATCTAGCTCCATTTCTTCTAAAGTATCACCTTGTCTGTAGTTGATGGTGTAAGGTATCCATTCTTCAGGAAGTGACCTTAGAAATTTTCTGTTCAAGGTGTCTTTGGAGATAACCATACCCACTATCTCCATTTCACTTGACAGCCTGTTGAATCTGTCAAAGATTTGGGTTAGAGCCTCCCCTCTTCGAGCTTTGAAAGCTTCAAACTGCTGGTTTAGGACCTCCTTATAATTTCTTCTCGTGCTTGCATTCCCACCAAATCTTTTCTCCAGAGCCTCCCATAGAGTCTTGGCGTCTGTGAACTTGCAGAACTTGTGTTGGTAATCGTTTGGAATAGCCAACAGCAAGCTGCTTAAAGCTTGACTTTCTATATGTCTCTGCTTCTTTTCTTGGTTTGTGGGTGGAGCAACCTCTCCACTTCCAGTTGCTGTGGTTATGGTTTTGTTGTCATTTTGAACCACATCCCACAGAAGATAATTGGTTTGAAGCATGTACTGAAAAATTTTATTTTTCCACATTCTATAATTTGACGATGATAGAACTGAGACTCTATTTGCTTGAACACCATCATTCAAGTCTGCCATTTTTAAAGAGATTTTTTGTTTTGTTTTGAAGATTCAATCACACTTTTGCTTAACCCTTGTTTTAATTAGATCTAGAGCACCTGAATGCTCTGATACCAATTGTGAGGATCGAAACAATTTCCAAATAAGATAAATTGATTTAACGATTTAGATCTAAAACAATTACAACTGTGTTGCAGCGGATAAACACAAGATGTAAGAACAAGGTTATGATTAATTGAGTTATATGTAAGAATAGACTTGAACAGCAGATAACAAAATTGAATCAACAACGCCTCAATTGACTTGTATTAATTTTCAGTGAAATTACAATTAGTACAATCAACGTTATCATCTCTAATGATAAAGGAACTACTTTATACAATCCTTGAGGCTACTAAGCTATAATCAAGTACATATTACAATCGATTAAAACTATACTAAAATCTATAGCCCATACTCTATAAAGATGTTTAATCTCAAATCAAACTGTCCTACCAACTAATTACCAACTCTCTGTAAAGCGTTCTGATTATGCACGTGAAAAGTACTTTAGTTGTTGGTGATCTTCAGTAGTTGAGGATCTTCATCAGCTGTCGTCGCCGGTGATTATCCACCTCTACTGATCAGTTGGGGACGATGAGTTTCTACTGATCAGTATGTAGCTACTGATCAGTTCTTCAAAAGACTAGATATTGATCAGTTCTTTCCATCTAGAAGTTGATCAGTACCTTGGGACTAAAGTATATGTTTTACTGCTGATCAGTAGACACAGTCTTGTCTACTGATCAGTAGCAAAACATACTTAGTGAATTTTGTCCCAACAAATAACACATTATCATCATTGTTCATGTCAAAATAAACATCATAACAAAAAAGATGGCGATGGTAGTAGCCGATAATTGCTTCGTCCTTTCCGATAATCTTGAATACTACTTAAAGGTCTTGGTATCGTGTCCAGACTAGGCATGTTCAAAAAACCCGAGAACCGGAAAAAGTCAAAGAACTGAATCGGTTTTTGACCGAAATCGAGCCAAACCGTGCAACTCGGTCCGGTCCCCGGTTTCCGAATATCCATAATCCTATCCTTGGTCCATAATGCATGACTGACGAACTTTTTAATTTATATAATTTGGCTTGAGGTGTTAGATTTTGTTAGGCTTCTATCGAGGACCGGCCCTGGTACCCGGCAAACCGGGCGACCGCCTAGGGCATCACGTCCAAAGGGCATCAAAAATCTTTCAAAGTATTCCCACTGGCAATTCGAAAATTAAAGCATAGAAATTAGAAATCGGAAATCACAGTATAAATTTTTGAAGGCATTCAAAGTAACAGACTCACATTATTAATCATCTGTCTTGAATCAGTCATGGGTATATTTAAATGATTCACTGATTGGAACTTTTGCAAAGAAAATCAAAGTCTCATACATTCAAAGAATCAAAGTCGATTGAGGTAACGGGTTCATCGTTTTTGTCTGAGTTCTTTTGTTTATGTTTGATCTTCTTCTTTTTTTGCATATTGTATGGCATTTGAATATGGTCATATTGGTGTTTGTCTGTATAAAATTTCCGTATGTATATATGAACCAAAATATCAAAGCAACATAGTTAAAAAATGAATTTTGTTTCATGTGATTCATTCTGTACAACATTAAGTTTATATTCATCGAAACAAAATTATCATCTATTTCAACTACTCAACCTGCAAATTGATTGATGTTGTATTGGTTCGTAGCCCGGCATCACAAAGGGAGATGACTGATTTCTCGTTACATACTACATACTCAAACAATTAGCAAGTAAAATGTTAAAAGTTTTCATACAATTTACTTGTCTATTTAAGTTTATATTAAATACTAGGGAAGCTTTTGGCTGTGCAAATACACAACCCACGAACTATTTATACTTTGTAATAAAAGCCACAAACCACAATAATCCATTAACATTTGATGACGAGAGATGTTTGATGAAAATTAGAACCCAAAGTAAACTTGTCACATACATTCATTACTCAACAGTTAACGCAAATAGAAATACGCTACAATCCAGTGGTGTTAAGTGTTAATTTATAGCAAGTTGCTAAATATTTGCCACTAAAACAAAATATACTTCAACTACCTATTATGTTTCAGACATTTCATTGAGCACGTATCATGCACTCCCTAGAAACCCAAATAAGATACACATACACCTACATGAAACACATTTGAAAGAACAAACTGTAAAATACCCTTACAAATATTTTATATTAAAATAATAGGCCACACTCTTTAACAAAATAGCATCAGATTACCTTAGTAATTCAATTTTCTGAAGAGCTAATAATAGACCATCAATGAGGAAACATGTGTTAAAAAGTAAATCGTTGAGTCCGATGTAGAAGAAACTTGAGTGTCATTGATATCTAAACGAATGGTTAGAACACTTAATAGCAATTAACAAAAGGTATCAAATTTGCGAGTTGTCATTGATATCTAAACATGGAAATGTAAGCATTTTGAGAACTCACAAATTTGATTAAAATCTAATGAAAAAAGATGGGCCATAGTGCATGGCAAGGATGTTGCAAAAGTTTTGTAATTCATCTACCTAATGTCAACCTCGTAAAACGATATATAGCACGGCATATATACCAAAAAATATATAGACCGAACAAATAACCCGTAAGAGTTGTATATTGAAGCGTACAAATTGCAATACCTTTTCTCCCTTCTATGTGAGGAAGTTTAGATAAACTTTTTAAACAACATAAGTTACAAAATATTCATAAAAATTTTGAGTATTATGTATGAGAAGCCAAAAAAGAAGTTGGTAAATTACCTTTCTTCTTGAGCCAATAAACAAAGTTTGAGCTACTTTTCTTTCAAATTTCAATTTACTAACATCGAAAGCCGGAGAAAAAAACTAACGAAACGGACGACAATGAAAAAAACTGATAAAAAGATTTTAGCATAACTTAAAGTAAAAATATTACCCTTACATGTATCTATTGATTAATTTAATACCAATAGAATATAAGGTAAGATTGAAAGAAAGAAAGAAGCACATGTCTTGCTCCCATCACTTCTATACACCAAATTTATTCAAATCTATAAATACCAAAATGAAAAAATTCCATTAGATCAAAATCATATAAAGTATATTGAAATAGTAGATTTATTGAAGATTCCAAGTGAAAGGAAAAAAAAACAAATCATTAAAGTAAGTGTATGAAAATCGAAAATTTACTGAAGATCTAAATTACTTTTTCATGTATGAATTTAAAAGCACAACCAAAATGTTCACATCAACTCGAAAGGTTTAGTAACATCTGGATATAAACTCCAAAAAAATCGAGCATAAATATCATCGTCTGGATAAACATCATCGTATGGATCTAAGCCTAATAATTAATCATTAGAAAATTGTCACCATCACAATAAACTGTAGCTAAAAATCTCAAATACAAACATGTATCCATAAAAATAAAATAACCAAAGCTTACTTACATATTTGATGGTAATACTAGTGGTATTACAAATTAGAGAGAAATCAGAGATACAAGTCCTTAAGAAGAGTATTTGAGAGAAGATAATGATAAAGTATGGTTGTCTTCTCATTCCCACATATGTTGCGTATGGGGTTGATTTGGTGGAGAGAAAATGGGCAATAGTGATCACCCATTCACCTGACAAGGTGAAGCTACACGTTATTAAACCCAAACAATTTCTTTTTTTCTTTTTATATTTTTTTTCATATAACTTTTTCAAGACCTTATGTGTCCTATTATAAACAACCTATATAGGTAGATTTTGTAAATAAGGTAGATACAACGCATATCATTCAAAAAATAACCTTTTTCCTTTTTTTTAAGAAATAATTAGAGTTAATTACATGAGTCGTCCCTATGGTTTGCACTATTTGCACTGGTCGTCCCTATAACTTTTTTATTACACCACTCGTCCCTAAGTTTGAATTTTGTTTCCTGGAGAGTCCCTATTTTGGATGTCACGTTAAGTGGGCCGTTAAGTCTTATCATGTGAGAAACATATGAGGGCAAATTTGCCTTTTTACCACCATCTTTCCCATTTACATACCACCAACTCCCCAAATTTCTAAAAACCCTAATACCCACAAATCCTTAATTTTCCATATCACCATTTCAAAACAATTCAATCAAAACACAAATCAAAAAACACAAATATAATCTGAAAAATCTAATACACACAAATCCTTAATTTTTCCAATCACCATTTGATCATGAAACAAATGATTTGAGAATAAAATTAAGAAGGTAAAACTTTAACTGATCTATAAATTGATACAACAAATGGTGCTAGTGGAAACCATTTAATGCTTCTTTGCCACAATTACTACTCTGTTCCTTAAATTTCTTAAATTCTTTCAACAAATTCCTCCATTTATCCGTACACATTGTGGGTGATCTATCAAACCCTTTTTCCCTCATTTTTAACGAAATCTGTTCCCATAAATGTTTGTTTGATTTCGATGTGTTGAAATGGGGATTGAGAATGTGTCGGAGTGTGATTAAGGTTAGGGTTTCTTCTTTTGTCAATGTTTCTGCTCGTTTTTTTGGTGGTGGTGGTGGAGTGGTGGTTCCTTCGTTGCTGTTGGTGGTGTCTCCGGTGCCGGTGTCGGTGATGATCATGTTGGTGGTTTGTGGTGGGTAGAAGTTGATTGGGTGGTGGGGTTTTGGAGGGGAAAACATTTGGGAAATTCGTTTAAAGTTTTACTTAATTTTATTATCGAATCATTTGTTTCATGATAAAAGGGTGATTGGAAAAATTAAGGATTTGTGTGTATTAGATTTTTCAGATTATATTTGTGTTTTTTGATTTGTGTTTTGATTGAATTATTTTGAAATGGTTATTGGAAAAATTAAGAATTTGTGGGTATTAGGGTTTTTAGAAATTTGGGGAGTTGGTGGTATGTAAATGGGGAAGATGGTGTTAAAAAGACAAATTTGCTCTCACATGTTTCTCACATGATAAGACTTAACGGCTTACTTAACGTCACATCCAAAATAAGGACTCTCCAGACAACAAAATTCAAACTTAGGGACGAGTGGTGTAATAAAAAAAATTATAGGAACGACCGGTGCAAATAGTGCAAACCATAGGGACGACCCATGTAATTAACTCAAAAAATTAATAGAGTTTATACTTTATACTGGTATATTACAATTGTTAATGTTAATGTTTATTGTTAAAATGTGATTCAGTAACAGTACAAGAGGTATGGACCTTGGAGGTTGCATGATTTTACTGGAATTAATAGAGAGAATGTCACAAATCGTCCTTGTGGTTAGGCTGTTTTTCACATATCGTCCTTTTCAAGAAAAGTTAGCACAGATCATCCTTTTGTTTTTCAAATTTATCGTCTGTGATCCTTCCGTCCAAATCCGTTTAAATTAATCCGTTAAATGGCCCCCACATGAGGGTAAATAAGTCTTTTTAGGTGTTATCTCCCCCACCTGACCATTGTTTCAATTAAATTCAAATTATCCCTCTTTTTCGTGCCCTAATTTTTCAATCGACCATTGACACAAGAAATCAACCATGGCAGAGGATCCTTTTCGAATGCTATTTCGAGATAAAAACTTAGATGCTGAAAACCCTTTCTCAAGACGTTCGTTACCGTTGGAAAGTGATCCATGTCTTCATGCAAAAAGAATTATTGTAGTTGGAAATCCAGTGAAAATCGATACATCATCATCCGCACAAAGATCTGATCAGATTAGCATAAGAAGCTGGTTGGAGAAAGCTCCACCGCTTAACAGATTCAAGGTACAGTAATTCTCTCTTCGTCCATGGTTGTGAAAAGTATTGATGAATCATCTTTTTCCTTCATTCGTGTGGTTGCAGGTTCCAGTTGAGGTTGAGAGGTTGATTGACAATTGATTGACAATGATATGTTCAAGTATCTATTTTACAGGTACTTTCTTTGTCCAGCAATCACATATCATAGGTTGATTATGGCTACAGGGCTTTCTTTATCTAACCGAATAAAGCTATATTACTATGCTGATCCCTATGAGCTAGGCAAATGGGCCAGCCTTTCTGCTGTTTAATTAGTGATTTTGTAAAAAATATATCATTCATTGTTGTAGATTTCTATTTTTTGTTTTGTATTATTGTATCCTTGAGGGGGAATTCACGGTAACATAAACAACGAGAGTTGTAATTGTCCTTAATTATAAACATGATTTTGGTTTCCTTTCAGAGTAGTCGTGTTTTGTCATATGTTGGATATGATTACACTGCAGGGGGAGGGCACTTTTGTAATAAAAAGGGGGATAATTTGAATTTAATTGAAACAATGGTCAGGTGGGGGAGATAACACCTAAAAAGACTTATTTACCCTCATGTGGGGGCCACTTAACGGATTAATTTAAACGGATTTGGACGGAAGGATCACAGACGATAAATTTGAAAAACAAAAGGATGATCTGTGCTAACTTTTCTTGAAAAGGACGATATGTGAAAAACAGCCTAACCACAAGGACGATTTGTGACATTCTCTCGAATTAATAATGTGTTTAACGTCAAATAAGTAGCCATTTGTTTGGGGCCTAAGAGCACCCGGAGTGGGGGAGGTTCTGGCCTCGTTCTCAACCCACAACGACCGTTGTGGTCGTTCTCCACTCCGGGTCCCTTCGTTGTGGAGCTTCGTTGTCGCCGTCGTTACCACCACAACGATCCGTTATGATTTTATTTTTTTTTTTTTTCCTTTCTTTTTCTGTTTCTTCTTCCTTTCTTTCTTCTAAATGTTTTTTCTTTTTTCTTTCTTTTCAATTTTCGTTTTGCTTTCTTTTTCAATTTGACTGTTTTTTTTTTCTTTGTTGCAGGGAAGGGAAGGGAAGGGAAGGGAGGAGGGAGAAGAAAGGGAGTAGGTGGAGATTTTAGGGTTTGATTTTTGTTTATATATGTTTTAAAATTTTCATTTTTGGCCTAATGTTTGTAGAGTTTGTATTTTTTATCCTTAATTTTTCAATTTTGGTATAATGTTTTAGTTATTTACGTTTAGATTTATTTTTAATTATTGTATTGTAATTTTTTTTTAATTATTGTATTGTGTGTTTTTTTTAATTATTGTATTGTATTTTTATTTTAATAAATGTATTATTTATTTTATTTAAATCTTTTAAGAAAAATAATAAAATAATAAAATAATCCCACAACCCACCACAACACTCCCTATCATAACAACTCACAACCCTCATTCTCACTGCCACGTCATCACCTTTTTCCCCACAACCCACCACAACCTCATTGTCACTCATTATCACTCCGAGTGCTCTTATAGATTTGGAGGTGTACATTATGAAATAGTGGGGTTTTTTTTTGGTTAAAAAGGGGCATTTTCTAACGTTTTGTCTTGGGCATCAAAAAGTTTGGCACCGACCCTGCTTCTATCTCTTTAATTTACTTTTGATCCAATACGTTTGTAAGTTGTAATAATAAAAAGATTGTTTTGGTTACATAACAAAATTTATTTTGATATATTACACTTGATTTTCTATAAATTAATGTAAAGTTTTAAACAATTCGATGAGGGAACTTAAATGATTGACACTATAATGATGGATGGATGAATGAATAAACGATCTAAGTCGCTTATTTTTAGTATATTTATTATTTTCGTTTTAGTTTTTGAGATAATTATGTTACTTACTTTTGTATTATCTAACTTATTTAAAGGTGCGTGTGATACAATTTTTATTGATACGGTTGACATTTTGTTATAATTTGTTTTAAGTAATTATTGGTCTTAACATTGATTGCCAATTGATATGTTTACAGAGATGAAATGCTCCCTTTTTAAAATAATAGTTGCATACGAATTGTATGTTTACAAACTTTTTGTTCCATTTGATAGGAAAGAAAACCGGAATATTTATTTGTAAACATCACATGGGGATTAATTCGGTTTTTGACCGAGAACCGGCATACCGCAGTGCATTGGACCGACTCTAGACCTGAAATTTCCGACTCGATTCTTGGTATGTGTTATTTCCATTTGTTGGTTCGATGCGATTATGGACCTTTGGACACCCAACTCCACATGTATTTTGTATCCCTAAGTTTTTGCTATTTACAAAACAACCCTTTCTAATTCATAATTTTAATATTTAGAATTGAGTCAAAACTCATTTTTAAATTAAATTATCTCACAAATTGTAAATCATTAGACGAAATAAATTACAATTTTGCGATCGTCCTGATCAACGAAGTGATGTTGTATACTTTCGTCGATCTTTTTTTTTAAACTTCGTCGGTACTGCAATTGTAAATATAAAATCACATTGTTTTCCTCTCGGATGTCGTGTTTCAACAAATGAATCCACCTCCGCTACCAACACCAACCATGCCTAGCTCATCAAGTCATAATATTTCTATGTCGAGCATCCAAGTGAACCCCGCCTTTTCATGACCGCGATATTGTCCGCTCTGCCAGCAAGGCTCACGGATTTACTTTTGGTTGAGCTTCCGAGGGGGTCACCCATCCTGGAATTACTCTGGCCCAAGCACGCTTAACTACAGAGTTTCAAAGCTCTGCAGTGCCTGTAGCCACCAAAACGCGTCGTGTCATGAAAGACTAAAGGTTTACTCATATAACCAGCCTCACTCTTGTGCACGAGGGTTGTGGGATTTTCCTAAGGTGTCACAAACACCCCAATTGGGACTCAACGTCCTCTTTGAGGTTTGCCCCACCATCCCAAACGTCACAAGAGTGGCTCTGATACCACTTGTAACACCCCGCCTATTCATGACCGCGATATTGTCCGCTCTCCCAGCAAGGCTCACAGATTTACTTTTGGTTGAGCTTCCGAGGGGGTCACCCATCCTGGAATTACTTTGGCCCAATCACGCTTATAGTTCTGCAGTGCCTATAGCCACCAAAACGTGTTGTGTCATGAAAGACTAAAGGTTTACTCATATACCCAACATCACTCTTGTGCGGGGGGGGGGGGGGGGGGGGGGGGGGGGGATGTAGGATTTTCCTAAGGTGTCACATAAGTTTTTGTTCGATATATTAGTAGGTACGGCTAATATCATCTAAATTGTTTTCCGAAACTGTTTATAACGGGTCACATGACTTTTTCTGTTCATTTCTGTGATAAGTCGAGAATTTTCGGTGTGTGTGGAATTTGCCACGAATAGGATTATATATATATATATATATATATATATATATATATATATATATATATATATATATATATATATATATATAGGATCTGGATCCGGTGAGAAATGCATTTTCTGTGAGAAACGTGAGAAAGTACATTGATTCAACGAAATTTCATTTCGATTCAAAGTTTTCGAAAAATAAAATTCATAGAAAGTGTGAATCGAAGTTAGAATTCTTAATATAATATCTATTTTAATGGATATATTAAATCATAACTACATAAAAATGATATTTTAAAAAGTATAAAACTTTGAATCAAAATAAAATAAAAAAGTTGAATCAATGTCTTTTCTCACCTTCTCACCAAAATCCCATTTCTCACCTCATCATATATATATATATATATATATATATATATATATATATATATATATATATATATATATATATATATATATATATGTTAGGGTAAAAATAAGATAGTAATAAGAAAAAGTGAGAATAAAAATTGCAACTCTTCATAAAGTCGAATAAAGACTCGTAACCCTTGATGCTGACTTGATAAAAGGAAAAGACAGGGGGAGAGTCGGTAAAAGTAGAAAATTCTTTAACCCTTAATGCTTACTTAATAAACGGCAAAGACAGGGGGATGATTTCGTGTCATAAACACCTCATAAATAAATGACTAAATGAATGAATAAATACTATACGTATTGGATATTAGTTTTCGAACAAATGTCGTGATTTTGGGGGCACAGTGTGTAACGAGGTGCAAGCAAATCTTATATATACCTAAAACGGTTATACACGTACTCACAAATGAGTGTGCATAGCATCAATACTCGACATGATCCAATTTTCTAGTTTAGTTAATAAAATTAAGAATAAGGTGACATTTTCCTATAAATACTGAGAGTTCGATGACACTTTGAGGGGAGTTCGGAATTAGCAAAGTGTAAGTATAAGCGGGACTCCGTATAAACAGATTTAAATAAATAATCGAAAGATTGCTTATATGATGTCGATGTTCTATTTAAGAGGAAAAATATACTAATAATCGGCTGATTCGTATACTCCACTTCTAGCGATATGATTTTAAAAGCAAACGATTTCCTGTCAAAAAAGATTTGACGTTTTTAGGTTGCTAAAGTAGTGTATATACCTTATAGATGAAAATTACAAAAAGATTTTGCGTTTCTAGGTTAAGAAAATCAACAAAAATCCAAAAAGATTTTATTTCTATGTTTATTTTCTTCGTCGTCACGTATCCTACAAGATTGTAAGGTTTTGTCAAGTGTTTTCTGAAAAACTAAAGATTTTATCAGTTTAAAAAACAAAACACGTGTTTGGAAAGTGTGTGTCTCTGCAAGTAAGGTTTACAGAGTTTATTAGATCTCGAAGAGTTTAGCACTTCCGGGAAGTCAAGACTCGAAGCTGATCTTCATGGAGCCGTGTTGCTTAAAGAAGAAGACTCGGAGCACTATAGATTCAGGATACATCGATCGCAGACTTGAAGATTGTAAGAGATACTTCGTTTGAAGTAAAAAACAACTTTCGATCTCACGACATCAGATTTTTCATTGAAAGTACAAGCTACATCCAAGGAGGAGTTTGTTGGAGCATATTCGTCATTGTTTGTAGTTTGTACTTAGTATAGTAATATGTGGTTAAGTATAAAATGTATATAGATCGAGTTGTAAAGTGTTTCGTAGCATTTATCGACTGTGACGCTCAGTGTTGCGCAGGAAACACTGAAGTGGCGCAACACCACTGTTGCGCGCAACACTATGTTGCGGTTGTGTAACAAGTTAGGGTTTTGGCTTGCCTATAGATACCCCAACTACCAGTCATAAATAAAGTCGTTTTAGAGTGAGAAAACTAGTGTTACGCTAAAGTCCTTGTAATCGTTTGTATTTGATATTATTCGTATTGTAAACCTTTACATTAGATTAATAATATCAATCATTCGGTTATTTGAGTGTTACACGAATATAAAGTCACTTTAAAGTAATCCCTCGACTTTCTAGTGATTGGGTCCAAACCGAGGTCCAAGAAAGGCGACTAACAAACACTCGTAAAGTAATTTACATGTGATTTTAACATAAGTTGTGAATTTTAAAACCTAAAAACATTATATTATGTATAATTCATCTTAGCTGAAAAAAAATCCCCCAAAATTTAATGTGAGATACTAAAATCATATTTAATTTTACTATAAATTATATATGTTATTATTATATATGTAGAATTTCAAAACACGTAATGCAATAACATATATTATTTAATTCTAAATTTGAATCTTAAAACACAACAATATTATATGATGTATAACCTATATAGAACCAGAAAAAAAGTTCGGAGTTTTTTATGACTATTTAGTTTATCATTTTTGGATAATGTTAAAATTCGTAAAGTAAAATTACATATGATTTTAACTTAATTGTAAATTACATAACATAAATACGTTATTATGATATATAAATTTAACTATTTACGAAAAGAAAACCAAGGAATTAGATTTGATACTACTAAAATCACATGTGATTTAATTATAATTTTATAGTAAAAAAAATTTAAACCATGTAAAAATCTCGGGAAAAAAAATTCAACGAAACCATATCGATTGGTTGCTCTATAGAAAGAAAATAACGTTCGTTACAACAGTGTACTTTCTTCGTTTTTTACATTAACGTTTTTTAAGATAATTAGTTTTTTAAACAATATATAACAATTTCTTTAATATCCAATATAAAACATTACAAAAGGAGATAATATATAGATCTTCTTTTTAGACATTCAGGTTTTTTCGGGTTCGAGTCTACTTTGAATGTTTTTGGTATAAAGTTTTCAGGGGCTTTTTATAAAAGCTTTTATTTTCAAAAATAAAAGCTCTATTTAAATAAATTCTAGTTTGGTTAAGAGGGCTTCCCGCTTTTATTTTGAAAGAAAAAAAAAATCCTAAATAAGGATGCGTGTAAGATCGGGTCAACCTGATTAACGTATATACCTATTAGTCTTATTCAAGTTCGTGTCTGGTCAATCATGCTCGGGTATTTTTGACATCTCTAGTTTTGTGGCGTCTTGATGATCATTGTCTATGTTTATTTGCGCAATAGTCGAAACTTGAAAGACTTTGTCGATTAGAAATATGTTTATTCATTCTTTGAAATCCAATATCAAACATTATAAAAATTTGAGGGTATGTGTGTTTGACGTAATTTGTTTGAGTGGGTTTAAGTCGGAGCTTAAGTTTCAGTTTGTTGGACCTTAAAAATAAAAAAATGAGTTAATTAGATAAATCGTCCCTATGATTTACTACAAATTACGGATTTCGTCCCTAAGTTTAAAACGTTACATAAATCGTCCATTTTTGGAAACTAATTACGCTTTTCATCCCTAATTTCTAACAGACGTCCATTTTAGGGACGAAATGTGTAATTAGTTCACGATAATTTTAACGGAAAATTTTAACGGACATCCATTTTAGGGACGAAATTCGTAATTAGTTTCAAAAAATGGACAATTTATGCAATGTTTTAAACTTAGGGACGAAATCCGTAATTTTGAATAAACCATAAGGACGATTTATGTAATTAACTCTAAAAAAATATTTAGTAAAATAATTGGGGATAAAATATTATATAAAAATATATATTTCAATTAATATGATATTTAAGTCATTTTGTTTATAATGAGTCCAAGCTTTTCAATAGCTTATTGTTTCGAAGCTTAAAAAGAAAAACATTCTTATGAAATAACTTTGACTATTTATATATAGACCTAAGTTATATAAGACTAAACATGTTTAATCCATACAAAATATGACAAATGAATTTTCACTACTTATCTCTCTTTATATTAACCAATCATTTTTTCAATTATCCAATTAAATCTTTAGGCCTAAATTTAGACTTATATAGTTACACATTTCAATCATTTTTCAATAACTTTTAAAAAACAATAAAATTAAGTTCCAAAAATCCGTACGACAAACATATATTTTGCATCATCTCCATTAGATTTGATCCGACCATTTGTAATCATCATACAAAAAAAGCTACTTGGGTTAAAACCCCATGTTATTCATTCTGACACAATCTATAAGACTATGCGGTGTGGTGGGCTTTATAAATTGATGATGTGGAGTGATAGAGGTGATATGTAGGAAAGAGAGTGTGATTTGTAGGAAAGAGAGTGTGATGATGTGGAGTGATGAAAATGGGTGGTGTGGTTGTGTGATGATGTGGAGTGATAGAGGAAAGAGAGTGTAATTTTAAAAAGTTGTATATTTATAATTTTTTTTATATAAATGAAATTTAAAAACTTGTATTTTTATTAAAAAAAAACAAACACACACTAAATATGAAACCGCTTTAACAAAGCCAAAACGATCTTTAAGGGCCTTTGTATGGAAAAAATCATAATCATAATATTTATTTCCTCCAACGAGGTAATAATTTATCAACAACAAACCAACTAGAGTTGTGGTCTTTTTGGATGTAAAAGCCCAAACACATAAATCTATCTCCAAACACATAAATCTATCTCTAATTTATCACTCACTTTCTCTCTCTTCGAATCTGCAAACCCTCACTTTCTTTCTCACGATCCAGTTCAATTGAAGTTCATCATCAAGGTAAATCTATCTCTAATTTTTTTGACCGTTATCATCACCTCTCTCCTCTTTCACGCCGTTGATACAACAACGCCTTGGGCAAATTTTTGGAGGACAACGCCCCCACGGTGTGGTCTAGGCGTTGTCGGGGCGTTTTCCGTCCTATGTGGCGGCGTTGTGGAGGTTTTCCACGCCCCACACCTGCTAGTCTAAACAAATGTGATATGTTACTAACTTATAACAACTGGAAAGTGGCAGGCATCTATCCAACCACAAAAACCTTTGTTTTAATTAATAAACATTATAAGAAAAGAAAAAAAACATTCCAACCACAATACAAACATACGCCAAACAGCAGCACACAGATTCGATTCTATGCAACAACCTAAAAATCTATTAAACCATCACCATCATACCATATTTCATCTTATCCACGGAGTCGGGTTATTCCGTCAAAGTTAACATTTTGATTGAAAAAAAGAAAAAAAAAAATGAAAAAGGTTTCATCTTTGCTGATGTTCCATCATAGTCGTAAAATCTTGAAAACAGACAACCCCATCACCATTTTTATCAACGTTACTGATCATCCTAACACATTCTTCTAACGAACACTTTTGGTGTCCTAACAACGATTCAAAAACCGCAAACAGCTCCTCCGCTGTAATCCGACCGTCTTGATCCGTATCGAAAACGTTAAACACGTCTCGTAGTTCATTATCACAAGCTGGAGGACCAAACACGGAGCTAATAGCACTAAATTCCTCAAGAGTAATAATCCCATCACCGTTTCTATCGATTTCGGATAGCATAAGTGTTAACTCTTCGCTGATCATTGGATCGGATCCGAGGATTCGATACAATATCGTTTCGAGTTCTTTCGTTGTGATTTTTCCGTCTCCATCGATATCTATAAACTTAAAAGCTTGTAGTAGTTCAAACTGTACGTCAGTTGAACTCTCCGACCAGTCTTCTCCCGACGTATGAGATTTCGTCGGGAGGACACTGGTCGGGGTAGCTAAACCGCTCGATTTCGAGCGGTTGTTATGACTTGACTCTGGTGATTCATAGGAAGTGAAAGAAGATTGATTCGACTTGGAAACGGAGCGGTTTTTCCTTGATTGAAAAAGCTTTTTGGGGATGATTTTCATGATCGAAAAGTAAGATTATTGTCCCGTTATAGCAATTAAATATGTGGTGGTTGAGGAGAAGAATGGGGAAAGGGATGAGAAGGAGAAAGGAAGGTGAGAGGTGGTTAAATGGAGGACTGGGAGTGAGCTTCCTGGAAGTTTCGTAAGGAGGCAATAACAATGAGTATTTATTGGGGTTGTTCCTTCTGATGCGGACTTTTGATACACGAATTATTTGTTTACAAGTGTTGTCCTGCAATAATTTAAGTATTGACCGTTAAGTTTGTTTAAGTTGGGAGAAATCATAAAAACAAGATATTTAAAACATGTTTTATGAAAACAAAACATGGTTAGCTCATTTAATGCAACATCTGGCTTTTACTTGCTCGCTCAGTTGGTTAGCTTGAATGTAATTGTCTTAGTCAGCTTGAGGCCGAAGTTGCTTCATGGAGTTTCGTCCATCGAAGCTGGGAATTGTTGTAAGGGTGACTTATTTGTCAACTTTTTCACTATCACCTCCAACAAACCAAACTCTACTTTACGTAAAGTTGTCAGAATACGATTAACCTCTGGATTTGAAATCACTGCTTATATACCCGGTATTGGCCATAATTCACAAGAACATTCTGTAGTCTTAGTAAGGGGTTAAGGATTTCAGAATACAAATTTATCATCCAAATAGTAACATGGATATTTCAGGATGACAAACTGGAACTTTTTATTTTACTATAAAAAAAACATAAAAAAATTACCTAACTTAAATCCGTTATCTATAAAATACTTCTTATTCTTAATTTTCAGTTAAAGATATTTAACTTCCTTTATTTAAATTAATTGAATCATGTTTTAGTAATCTAGATAAGGTTTTCTTTTGTTTGCCGATCACCATAACACGAGGTCGTTTTCTTTAACCGCACTTTGTAACCATAAAATTATGGAAAGCAATACAAACTATAAGTTGAGGTCTTTTAAAAATACTTTTAAAATAAAAATACTTTACTATTGATTAAAAATTATTTAAAAAAAATATTTTTTAGAAAGTGAATATTTTTATAAATTAGAAAAAAATAGTCAAAAAGTTGATGTTTTTGTAGGTACTTTCGTTTTTAAAAGTCGATGCATTTTATAAAATATAATGTATTTTCTTATGATTTTGTTTTGTAATTGTCATAATAAAATTCAACTTTACCTAAAAAGTAGATGAATTTCTAGAAAAAACAGAGATGTTTTTCTTTTTTTATAAATAGTTGAAGTTTTCGAAATTTTAGTTCAATTTATTTTATTTTATATAATGTTTTTAAAAGTTATATAAACGAGATTTAGTTTAGGGAATCGTTACACCATTCTTTGATAAAATATCAAATAGATAAAATATCATTTGTCTCTTATAACATCTTTTTAGTTGAGTATTAGATCATTCAGAGTGGGCTCGTTGTGGGCTCGTTCTAGCACTCACAACGAGCGGTGTAGCTCGTTATGACACCGATAATGCTCGTTGTCACACTCGTTGTGGGCGACCGTTGTCACCACAACGGGTCGTCATGGTATTTTTTTTTTTTTTTTTTTAATTGCAACGGTATAAAGATTTAAAAAAAAAAATTAAACAAAATAAACACCAACGGTTATATAACCGTTGGTTTGATAAAAAAAAATATATATATTTTTTTTAAACAAAAAATCACACCATTTCTCAATCTCTTTATATCTCAATCTTTTTCTAAAAACTATATACAACAAAAAATGAGTTCGAATTCGTCAACCGATCACGATGTTACGGATTCGTCATCTTCCGACGCCGAATTGTTAGAAGTTCTAGCCTTGGCGGCACAAGCTGTGGAAAAGAAAAGGCGTTATATCAACCGCGATCGCACCGAAGCAAACGAAAACGTGTTACGACATTACTTCTCCGACGAAAGCCTATACCCGTCTGAATATTTCCGTAGACGATTTCGAATGAGAAGACCTCTTTTCCTCACAATAGTCGAAGGTATATCTAATTACTGTGTAGAACCTTTGCCCGACTATTTTAAATATTTCAAACAACGCCCCGATGCAACGAATAAAATGGGTTTTAGTTGTTTACATAAATGCACGTCCGCTATTCGTAGGATGGCGTATGGGATTACTCCGGACGCCTTCGACGAATATTTACAAATGTTTGAAAGAACATTAACTGAATCCTTAGATAATTTTTAAAATGTGTAATCCATCTTTATACAAACGTTTATCTAAGAGCCCCAACACAAGATGATGTTAATTGTTTATATCAAAAACACGATGAGGTTCATGGGTTTAAGTGTATGCTTGGTAGCATCGATTGTATGCATTGGAAATGGGATCAATGTCCAAATGCATACAATTGGCAATACACACGAGGTGACCATGATTATCCAACGGTTATGTTGGAAGCTGTTGCCTCGTACGATCTATGGATATGGCATGCTTACTTCGGTGTCGCGGGGTCGAACAACGACATCAACGTGCTTAAACAATCGTCGTTGTTTCATGATATGCTCAACGACTCATCCCCAGACTACAGATTCACCGTCAACGACCACGAGTACAATAAAGGATATTACCTTGCAGACGGTATATATCCGGAGTGGTCGACATTTGTTAAAGCTTTCTCGTACCCATTTGACGAACCTCGCCACAAATTCAAACGTTTTCAAGAGAGTGCGAGAAAGGATATCGAACGGGCATTCGGTGTTCTTCAAGGTCGTTGGGGTATTATAAAACATGCAGCTAGATTTTACAAGATGAACAAGTTAAGAAGAGTTATGTATGGGGATATTATATTACACAACATGATCGTTGAAGACAACGGACAGTCGATCTGCGATGCCGAAGAATGGTATGTTCCTCCGGTTACGGGTGTTCCGAGAACTTATAACGAGAGAGTCAACGAACGTATCCGGATTAACAGAGAGATTAGAGACACAACCACACACAACATACTCCGGGAGGATCTCGTGGCCTACATTTAGACACTTCCGGATAACTATCGACAACGTTAACTTTTTTTAATTATTGTGTTGTATTTTTTTTTAATTATTGTATTGTATTATTTTTTAATTATTGTATTGTATTTTTTTTTTTAATTATTGTATTGTATTTTTTTTATTGTATGTTTTTGTATTTTTATTTTAATTATTGTAGTTTTGTTTTTTATTTTCATAAAATGTTATATTTATTTTATTTAAATCTTTTAAGAAAAGAAAAAATTAAACTGGGTCCCACAACTCCCACAATTACCCCAATCATTATTATCATACCACCCAAAATCTCAGAATCATAATTTTCACTGCCACGTCAGCAAAAGTAATCCCACAATCCTCATTATCACTCCGGATGCTCTTAAGTTTAGGGTTTTGCTTAATCTTTTAGCATCTTATTAGTTTTAATATATATTTATCTACTGCTTTTCAATTTATTATTTTTGTTTTTATTTTTTTGTAGTCGGTAAAAACACAAAATTGAATATTTATTTAAGAACAACTAAAATAAAAATACTAATATGTGATATCCTAAATTCAAAGTTTTTATTTACAGGGCATAGCAACATGTGTACCACTACACATCTGCTTTAAAAATGTGTAGTTACTTATCTTGATTTTCTTACAAAAATAATATATTTTATAAAATGGATTAGTTTAACAAAAATAAAATTAAAAGCAATAGACGACTATTTAAAGAGTTGACAAATACACTTCGATAATCATATAAAGTTTCAAAACATGCAAGGAAGTTGCTTTGAGTTGAATATGGAACAAAAGTATTTTTCATTTTCTATTTTTTTAAAAATTTTTATAACTAAATATATATGACTTTTATGCTGGTGATGCTTTTTTATAAAATTAATTGAGTGGTGCGTTTTATATGTTTGACTTTTATTTATTCGTATAACAAAATCTTTGGACGAGTTCACCGTTGAATTAGAATATTCTTTTATTTCTTTCAGAATGTTCACTAATAGCCCTCATACTTTTACTTTAATTTTTGGGGTGGGTATGGTTGCTTTGGTTCGGTTATGAGCCAGAACCGAACCGATAACCGGAATATCTGGTTATTTGAAACTAGAAACCATTCGGTTAATGTTACGACTTGTTCGGTTAATCGATTAAATATAAATCTTGATTCAGTTTATCATTCGATTAATCGTTATTATTCATTAGGCTTAAAAAACAAACACATTTACTACAAATATAAATACATTCATGACAAAGAAAATTTGAAGCAAAAAGTTAAAAATACTTAAATATAATAACACTTTAAGCTATAAGTTTCCAAATATTACATAAGTTTTATCTTACATCAGTTTTAACATAGACACATAACATTCAAAACTATGAGCCATACATCATTTTCTAGCACACATTGCAAATATTTAAGGTTATATTAAAAGTTAGATAAAAAGTTAGGCAAAAGTCATGGGATACCCGATTAGGTCGTGTGTGTACGTATAAAGGTCATAAAGTGAGATTGGCCTCTCCTGAGAACTTGGACTCTCGACATGGAAACACTTTTTGTTCGTTTACACGCAGAAAGCTAGATAAACCTGAGCTTTTATTTAGTATCGTTATAACTTATAAGATATATCTTATATTTGAATAAAGTTGTTTGACAAAAGAACTAAACTTCGAGTTTGTTAATGTCCGAAACATTTAAAAGACAGTTTTATATATACTCTTTCATATACATAACCTTAATGTAAAAGTGTGTTTGATTTTATATGTTGGTGCAAATTTGGCCATATATACATTTATAAATCTTTTGTATCAGTGATTAGCAAATTAGTCGTTTCCTTTGTGTATTGGGGATTTTTTAGATGCTATGCATTTCTAAGAAGGCATTATCATTAGAGGTGTTGAAACGGACTGTGTTTTCTACACCCTGATACGAAGCTGCAGGAGCTCTTTCTGCATTTTGTTTTAGTATAACCATGTGATTAATAATTGAAGCGCACTCATCAAGAGCAATCTCGATCTCACAATTGGCTTTTATGGCCGAAAGCTTCTCCCACGTGCATCTCCTCCCTTGATTCGCTGCGTTTTGACGCTCCACATGAGATGGATTCTGTATGATTTTCAAGTACTGGACAATGGAAGCATTGACAAAAAGTTAGTTGCGAGAAACAACTACCTATCACAGCATTGACAAAGGTTAGACGTCACAAGATGGGTGGGTTGGGTAGCGGGTCAAACAAGGCGCGGATTCAGTTGACAGAAAACTTTATTTTCCCATAATAATCTATATGTTTGAATAAAAATTGATTTGGAAGATTGTAAACGTTACAAATACTTTGAACGGTTATACCCCTTTGATTGGTTCATCCCATTTGACCGTTCCCAGTTTGCTAATTTTTTATTTGACTTGTTTGATGTCAGATACAACTCAAACCAGAATATTGTGATACAAAGCAGATCAAGGACTTAGTGGACTTGGTTTTGAAACATTGTTAATAGCAGACTGGAAAAATTGCCCTAGTCCTGAATCTGTTTGGCCTAACTGTGGGGTGCAATGTTATCGATCCCGTGCCATCTTAATTCAGAGTTGGGTTTTATTTAGAGTTGGGTTTTATTTTGAATTTTTGGACGAAACTTGACAAAATGCGAATGTCTTACAAGGGCCCCAATATTATTTTTCAGTTTATATTAGCATGTGTTTAGTCACTGTTTGTGACTGTTCGGCATCCGGTGTGTAAGTAAATGGGTTGATATTGCCACGTCTAGATAGAACATAACACCTTCACACTTGAATTATGGTTTTAACCATTGTCAGATTAAAACGGCATTGAATAGGTACCTGAGATAACGTGGCAGGCATAACAATGGTGACATCACCCTCCCAATCTTGAGCAAATAACTTTGCAAGTCCTCCTAAAGGAAAACCAAGTTCTAACACCTGATTGCATCGGTGTTTGACCTCCATCTCAACTAAATGAGCAAGCTGAATCAAAGCACTTACGAGTTAAAATTACAGAAATGTATACTATCTGTTCCAACTCTATTAAATCAAATGCCAGAACGAACCAGTGTTTGAGAATGATACCTTTGCAGCAAAGTTGCCTCCATAAGTTCTCATGAATTCTTTCACCCTGAGTAAAGGGGCGATATGAGGATTAGCTTGACTCACAATAAAATGATTTACATTGAAAAGCTCTTTCAATTGCATCATCGGTAAATCAATCTCCAAACTTCCGTCCCTCCATGTGCGGACAGAACTGTTTCTAGCCTCTTCGGGTCCCCAAAAAGTATGATACGGTACAATTTCTCCACTTGGGTCCTTTGCCATTAGTTCTTGAGCTTCAAAAAGTCCCGGGAAAGCACAAGAAGCAGTCACTGCACTCCAAATAACCACATGAGGTGAAGTCAAGTAACTTAGACATCTTGGTGGCTCGTGTTTGCGGTAGGAACATATTGTGATTCCAAGAACTTGACCCGTTAAGTCATAAGCTTCTTGGAACGTAAGATTATTAGTCAAATTTCTTAGCAATGCCTGCAAATGTCTAATGTCGTGAATTGCACCCTTTATCATAACCCTTTTGAAAACGTTAAAGATCCCTCCCATTTGATCAAAAAAACGCAAAGAATGCCATGAATGGTCGAAAAAGCTTTGAACCTCAGGCCACGATTTAGTTGCTACAATAGAGCATATAATTGACCCCGCACTAGAACCAGAGAGTATTCTAGGCAGAAGCTTATGTTCGACTAACGTTTTAACCACACCAACATGGAAAAATCCAAGAGTAGCACCACCACTTAAAAGCAAAGCAGTTCTTCCAAAAGCATGTCGGGTCTCATTTATAAACGCAAGTTTCTCTTCAAGAAGAAGCTCACTGGAATCAGATTCGCAGACCATTTTCAACTGTGTTGAAACCTCATCAATGTATTCTTTTATTAGATTCGGCATGTGAATCCTGCCTTTATGAAGATCATTATTACACATATTTCCAATATTTCGAAAGAGATCACCCCGCATACAGAAAACAATATCTTTAATAGAAAAGTCTAAACGACGCTCCCTGAGTTCTTTAAGTTTACCCCTTAGAAATTCTTCATCATAAAGATCACTTCCACTCAATTTTGAAGTCTCTTTCTCCAACATGTGACCAGCATGAGCCCACTCTTCATATGTTAAAGCATTTCGCATCAAATTTCTCCAAAAACTCATCTTACAAGGCCTCTCAGCGTTTGTTTTGAAATTCACACATCGTTTTAGGAAAAAGGCTAGTAGTATAACAAGTACTAGTATCCCTTGTGGGCTGGTCGGTGTAACAATCTTGAATATAATTGAGGTAATTCTTTTAATGTTATAAAGAAACACATGAAAATGGTGATTCCTCAAATGTGACATAGATTTGGAGAATAAAATTCTGAAAGCGATTGACCGGCCAACAATGGTAGATTGATGAATTGAAAATGGATCAAAATGCGCCTCATTACTTATGCCCATTCCTACAGTAGAACAGTACAATATTCCGTTGTATTATGCTTCTAATCTAAGAATATACATAAATCACTACAACAAATGTACTACGTATTCATGATGATGATATATGCAAACATGTAAAAATAAAAGTAATGTGCGTAGATTAATAGTTCAAAACTTAACTTATGCTAAAAGTAATAGAGTCGTCATACTTAAAATCATGACGTTTTGAAACGTTTACGTGTAAAAATTTAGACCTTATTGTTTCACGGTAATATTTGTGTTGTTTTACCTAATCTAGCCTAACTTAGGTTCCTGCTTTTCTTAATGTAGAGGCGCATAGTTTCATAATACATGCGGACATAGTAAGGGGTATTTAGAGTAGCGGACCATCCCAAGGGGTAACAAGTCGAGCATTAGCAACATGTCCTTCTATTGTAAAAAAATTAGAGATTTTTTTATATGTTAGTTTAACATGTTTTATAAAAGATATCGTTATAGATACCTCTCAGTTTTGGTACTTGATCCGCCCCTAGGTATTTATTCTATGCGCGGATATATAATCTAGTGTAAAAATAAAAAAGAAAGTTGTAGGGGCCAAAATTTCGATTTTTTGGCCGGAATGGATTTTTTTTGGCCGGATTTAGCAGCGGTGGTTTTCAACGGAAAAGATTTACAAAACTAGTACAACCGGACTTCCCAAGTCCGGTTCTTGCCTAATCACCTGGCCACGTCGGATTTCCACTACACAAACCGTCCAGTAAGCATCACTTTTACACGTTGGAAATACACAATGCATGTGCCGGACTTCCCAAGTCCGGTTCTTGCAACTTTTTCTGCCTCCACCGACAGCCACTTTAATACCCATGCAACCACCTTTGGTACAAACCAATCATGTCACGCCACGTGTAAGAACCGGCATTGCCAAAGCCGGTTCTTAAGTGACTTTAATAATCGAGCAGCAGCAAGTGATTTAAACACCACACACACAAAAATCTTATCACACAAAAAAAATCCGGCGAGAATTGACAAATTCCGACCAAAAAAGTAACCAAAACACAAAATGGCGAATTTTGTAGCATCCGCAATCCCTCGAAACAATGAGTTGCTGTACTTACAAAATGATAACCACCACCGTGCTGCCCGTCTATTTAACAAATTGGAAGATGATGCTACTCCCATAAAAGCTAGACGGTGTGATTCCGGATTTTGGGACGAGGTCGAGCAAATTCCGGAGGAAGTGAGAAACTGGATAGCCAGCGCTGGGTTCGACGGTGTATTACGCACCGGTTACCATAAGATCGACCACCATCTGATTACCGCTCTGGTCGAGAGGTGGCGTCCCGAGACGCACACCTTCCATTTTCCCACCGGTGAAGCCACCGTTACGTTACAAGACGTACAGGTTATTTGGGGGCTGCCTGTAGACGGACCGGTGGTTTCCGGAGTTTTTGAGTTTAAAAGCCCGGAAGAGTGGATGAGTGACTGTTTAAACTTTCTTGGGTTTCCGACAGATGAGAGGGTAGTTGAAGGTGGTAGACTAACAATCCAAGAGCTAGTTCATCAAATTAAACATCCCACCGGGGACAGCAGGCAAAGAGCTAGACTTTATATTATGGCTCTTTTGGGTGGGCACATGTTCAGTGATTCAAGGTCGAAAGATATGTCGCTTAATTTTTTGCAAAACATATACGACCTAACTGAGGGTGGTAGACGTAGCTGGGGCTCGGGAGTGTTGGCTTATTTGTACCGACAACTATGTAATGCTGCGGAGAAGCCGGGTGTGAAAGGTATTCAGGGCCCGTTGATCTTGCTTCAGCTTTGGTATCCAGGTGTGAAAGGTATCCAGAGGGGGTAGGTGTTCTACCTGGCTATATGCAGTGGTATTATCAGCGCACTGTCTTAGTCATCACGAATATCGTATAGGATTTGATCAATTTCGTTTCATGTTGTTGAATATCGTATAGGATTTGATCAATTTCGTCTCGCAGTACTTGTCTTCGCTCATCTAGATTGGCGAGTTCTTCAATGAGTTCTTCGAGCCTTTGTCTTCGGTGTCTGATTGAATTCATTATGGTTGTGTGTTCGTTATCAGCTTTCTGGAAACTTTTAATAAGGGACTTTAGTGTTTCCAGACGCTTTTAATAAGGGACTTTTGATAAGCCGGATTTCCCAAAACCGGCTCTTATCCTTATCTCAATCCGACGTGGCATTTTCACTGGACAAGGTTTAATCTCCGGATTTTCTGTCAGATTTTTATGACATAAGGTACGATACTGACGTGATACAGTGAAAAGTTCACATCATACAGACCTTTAAAAAAATGCTTTTGATTAGCCGGATTTCCTAAAACCGGCTCTTATCCGGATTGGTTGAAACAAATTGGTTTGAGTAAGTGGACATTGATGCGCGATAAGGGCTACGTACGTTGGGGAAACACCACCTCAAACATTGCAGAATCGTACAACAATGTGATACGCACAGTGCGCATGATGCCTATCAAGGCATGTATAGAAGGTACGTTCAACCTTTGTAGAGCACACTTTGTCCAAAACTTCGAGAAATCTACAGGGTGCAATTCACCTCTTTCAACAGCCATGTGGAATCTCTACACTGGTCGGGAACAATATGCCACTCATCAGGGGGTAACACCTTTCGATATCTCAAAGGGTATTTATGAGTGTCGCACAAATGACCCGACAACCATGGGTGGGGAAAACACATACACAGTCGATTTTCCAAAAATGAATTGTACTTGTGGAAAGTGGCAAATGCAAAGGATTGCTTGTTCCCATGCCATGGCTGTTGATGGATACGTGAATGCTCCTACTCGAAGAAACCATGAAGCTGCTCCTATAATGGCTGCAAAATGGTATAGCGCTGATACATGGAGAAAGCAATATAACGCACAGTTTCGGCCACTACGACACATCGACTACTGGAAAGAACCGGATTGGACCATCGTGGCGGATTCAGGAATGATAATTACAAAACGGGGAAGAAAGAAACAAAAAAGAATCCGTAACGAGATGGACCAACCAAGCGGAAGTGGAAGTGGAAGTGCAAGTGGAAGAAGGGTCCGACACTGTACTGGTTGTGGCCAAACGGGTCACAACAGCCGAAGCCAGAATTGCCCACGTAACCGAAATTAGTGTTGTATCGTAATTTCTCCATTCTATCTTATTGTGTAATCACTTGTTGTTATTAAGAGGGTCATTTCTTACTTTTAAGTTGTTATTTTTTGTGAAAAAAAAATAATTTATGTCCATTTTGTGCATAGCATAAATCATACAAAAAAAACCCAGAAATAAAAATCTAACTTTTACAAACTCTAAAACAATAACATATTAACAAAACACAATTTGGAATTTTTCATAAAAATCATCACATTACAAAAATAATTAACCCTAAACACTAACACATAACCATTTTCAAAACAAAAAAACTAACCAAAATGATTTTTTGGCATTTTGTACATAGAATAAAACACACCAAAAAAACAAGAAATAAAAATCTAACTTTTACAAACTCTAAAACAATAACATATTAACAAAACACAATTTGAAAATTTTCATAAAAATCATCAAATTACATAAATAATTAACCCTAAACACTAACACTAAACCATTTTCAAAACTAAAAAAATAAAACAAAACCACTAAACCATAAATCAATACCGGAAACCGCCTAACAAAACCGCCCAAATTTAAATCAAGAGCCGGCATTCCCAATGCCGGCCCATGACACGTAGGATAAAAGGCATCTGGTGACTGGGAGATAGTTTAGTGGAATCCTACGTGGCGCGATGTGTTGGCAACAACCGGACTTGGGAAGTCCGGTTCTACGAGTTTTGTAAATCTTTTCCGTTGAAAACCACCGCTGCTAAATCCGGCCAAAAAAAATCCATTCCGGCCAAAAAATCCAAAATTTCCCACTATACCGTTGAATATATATATAATGAACTAACATGATGTCAACTATGGGGAGGGGTCAAATTTCTACAGCCCCCAAGCTGTCTTCGCCGGCCCCGAATGTAGCATCAATAAATTTAAATACAAGATCATGAAGAGCTTACCTGCAACCGGTGATCCAAGTAAAACAATCGAACGAATGAGAATTGTAAAAATAAGATATAGAGAAGAAGCTAATAAAGGTAGGTAAGATGGAACGTATTGATTATATGGATATGGAATTAAGAGTATGAAATGATGAATATAATTTCGTGTCGTTAAAGAGAATATTTAGCTTTTTATGTAAAGTTTGATTATCACACGGAATATTTAAGGAACAGAAAGTGAGAGAAGAGTTGAGTTGAACACAAAAGGAAGCAAAGGTGTTATTGATGACGACTTTGGCGCCAAATTACTTGGAAAAATATGAGAAACTCATATCTTATTCTTTAAAATGTTAATGGATTGAAAGTTTGATTTTAACTCGATTTGTCCGACGAGTTTTATTTAGAAGTGGGTTAAGCTGTTTATATTCTAATATTAGAACTATTAACAAGAAAATAACATAAAAGTGTAAAGTTTTAGTTAAATACATTTTTTATACATTTTATTATATATAGTATTCTTTATAAAAGAATAATTTATATCATTTTTAGGGTTGTCAAGTCGTTTTATTTAACCAAATAATTATATTGAATCTAATATGAAAAAAAGGCAATAAGTTGGTGGGTCATCGGATTATAAGGTCGTAATTATATAATCTAATCCGTTAATTTCGTTAGCATCAAGGACGATATGTGTGCATTATTCCCAAGATAAGGACGATCAATGTCAAAAAAAGGTTTGAGGGACAAAAAGTAAACTTTAAATATAAACACAGAGACGATTTATGTAATTTACGGGAATGATTAAATCTATTTAGCATTTCCATGATGACGGAGCTTCAACGTTTATGTTATGGGAATCAAATATAACATCTAAATTTTAAATTTTGAAGAGGGCACACATAAATATTCTTTCTAATTTATATAATTTGTTACTAAATCATTAATTATTGCATTAAAAGTAATTAATTACGGAGAGCCATGACCCCTACCGGCTCTTATAATCATCTAAGTATTTGGTATGTGATGTAAGAATGGGTTGAGTATAACCAACAAGGACGGAGCCAAGGTAGGGACATAGTACCTCCTTACTATAAATTTATCGTAATTTTAAAAATAGTTATATTTATGTTATTTTTGAAGATTTGTCTCCATAAATTTTAATCCGAGATTACCTTTTCCTTAGATGAAAAGTAAAAATTTATGCATAAAAAATTACTTTTTAATTTATCCCATGTCAACAATACCTAACTTAAAGGGTAAGTTTACACCCTATTTTTCAATATTGACAGGTTATATACCAAAAATTACTAATTTTCTGTGCCTTATTTGTTTCGTGAATTATGTAGATATACTTTTTATTTTTATTAACTTGTTTCCAATATGTGGATATCACAACTCTGAGAATTCTTTTTTCTTCTTTTTGTATCTGTTATATTTTTGTAGTTTTTCCATTGTTCAAACTTCATTCGAATGAAGAGATACACGCAACTAGTTAAGCGTTCATGTTGGTTAAAAACATGATAAACAAACATCTTGTCATCAATCCAAACAACGATGTTGGGAACCATACATTAATAAACTTCATTATCATTCCACCTTATAATAAATCATGTAATTATTGTGATTTCTAGTAAAAAAGCAAACAAGTGTTAATAGATCGGGTATTTAAGGGGATGTAAATTTGTGTAAGGGGGCGTTTGTTTGATGAGTATGGGAATGGGGGAATGAGTTTCAGTACTAGCGCAATTGTTTGGTTAATGTGATTTGTTTTGGAAGATGGGAATCAAACCCATCAAATAAGGCATAATTCAAACCCATCACAATTGGTGGGTTTATAAAACGCATACTCATTCCTTTCAAATCCTAAACCATAGTGATTCCTAACATCAAACGAAACGCACCCTAAGTCTAACACAAAGGTAGGTATCATAGTCACATGGATAGCGAATGTTTAGGTAATGGAATGTGATTCACTATTTTCATAAAATTTGGTAAAAAAAGAGGCATGCTCATTTTGAAACGATCTGATATGATGTATCATAAATTGTAGTTCGTTTTAGGAGGAACATAATTGGTAATGTAACATGTCTTTCAAAAAAACCTACAAGGCTTTTGTTATTAATATTCATACTTTATAAGCAATTAGTATAGGTATACAACACGAGTCATATTATCAAACAATACATGGCAATGGAAAACAGGATCACAAAGGAATAATTAAATTGGATTAAGTTATACCTTCAGGTCTTGAATTATTTGTATGAAAGCAGTAGATCTAAGTGTAAGATCTATCTTTGGTTACGTACATGACACCGTCTTTATCGATATGCTTGTATGTTAGTACTTTCCCCGATCTAGTCAACGATCTTGACTTCCTTTCCTTTGCTTGAATCAACGAAAACCGAAAACCCCTTTCTTTGGGTTGTTCGGTCGAAACCAAGAGGAAGAAGGAGAGAGATTTTTGATGTAGGATTGTTTTAACCTAATCTATAAATGTTAATTTATAGATAGGCAAAACTTAATCTCCAAGTTAACCATTCACTTATAAAAATAATCCCTCTAGTTATTTAATTATTAACTTTTAACACTTAACTAATAATTAATAACTTAAAGGCAAATAAGCAATATCTCAATGTCGATGTGTGCGCTCCCAAAGACTCACACATTAATGGACACATATTTGCTAAAAGCATTCAAATACCAACAACTCCCATTTTTGAATAATTTCAAACAAATATGATAACATTGATTAATGTCTAGCAACATATCAATGTTCCCATAAATGCACGAGTGAAGTTTCGCTAAAGTCATTGTGAGTCTATATTCAGTTTATATCCTTTTATACAGATACTCTAGTTAAAACTTGGAGATGGATCAAAGTTTTTCCATTTTAACTTCTGTTTCTCATTTCGCGAATCACTTAAGATTACCGAATATAGTCGAGACAGTTCTGGACTTATTTGGGTCTGTCCAGACAACCATCTTAAGTATTCATAAGTGGCCCAACAAGTATCTAACTTCATGTTTTTACTGAAGGAACAAATCCTTTATTGAATACAACTAGTAGTCATTGTATTTCTCAACATTACCAAAAATAGCTTTTTTGCCACCCTTATCCAGGAGTAGTATTGACTATGATCAAATAATGCATTATGTACATGAGTAGCAACCTGCATCTCAAGTCTAAGGATAACAAACCTTATGAATTATACTTAATGACAAAGATCCATAAGTAATAATTCATGTGGGATAATCCAGTATGCATCAGAATGGATACCATGTGAGTTAGTGAGCCGAGCTGACTAAATACTCAGATATTGTCTTAATTCAATCATATTCCCATATGATCAACCGAAAACGGATATTTAGAATAATATTTCACAACATTATTCAAGGATAATACATGAAAAATAGGATGACAATTATTATAATAAATGAAAACAAAATATCACGATATTAATTCATTCATAATAAAAAATTTTATTATCCATATATCCAAATACTAAATTCACGGATTTACATGTGATTACTAGATAAATGAAGTCCTATACCCTCAGCTAAGTGATTTAGCTTCATCTTTGGCAGAGCCTTCGTAAAGGGGGTCTGCTAAGTTATCATTCGTGTGAACTTTGAGTACTTGGATTTCACTATGATTGACTTGCTCATGAACATAGTGAAATTTCCTCTGAAAGTGTCTAGCTCCTATTGAACACCGAGTTCCTTAGCTATGATAATTGCACCAGTGTTGTCGCAATACATATTCATAGGAGACTTGGCTGTGGGAACAACACCAAGTCCAGACTTAAATTTCCGAATCCAAACAGCTTCCATTGCAGCTTCAGAAGCTGCTATGTACTCTGATTCTGTTACAGACATGGCTGTAGTGGATTGCTTCTTGCTTTTCCAAACTACAACTCCTCCATTCATGGTGAACACATATCTAGTTTGAGATTTGGTGTCATCATGGTCAGTCTGAAATCCGGCGTCACAATAACGAGTAACTTTAAGTTCAGCCTCAAGATTTCCACCATACATCAGAACCATATCTTTAGTAGCCCAAAGGTACTTCAGTATGTTCTTTACAGCAATCCAGTGTCTTTCGCCTGGATTCTGTTGAAAGCTGCTAACAACGTTTTGAGCAAAAGCAACATCAGCTCTTGTACATCTTACCGCATACATAATAGACCCTTTGCATACGCTCCACCTCTTGAGGTGTAGAATCAATCCTTGATACTAAGTTTAAGTCCATCTTGCATTGGTAAATATCTACGCTTGGAATTTTCCATACTAAATCGCTTTAGTATTTTATCAATGTAAGCATTCTGAATTAACTTTATCAACCGCTTTGATCTATCTCTCGAGATCTTGATTCCCAGAATAAATGTTCCTCTCCTAAGTCTTTCATGGCAAAACACTTTTCAAGATAAAATCTAACATCGTCAAGCATTGGAATGTTGTTCCTATTAGCAATATGTCATCTACATATAAGACTAGAAAATTAACATTACTCCCATTGGCCTTATGATACACACATGGCTCATCGAAATTCTGAACGAAACCAAACCTTTTGATTTCTTCATCAAATCTTTTATTCCAACTCCGTGATGCTTGCTTAAGTCTATAAATGGATTTTTTAGGCTTGCACACCTTGTTGGGATGTAATGGATCAATAAAAACTTCTGGCTGATTCATATAGACGTCTTCGTCACCATTCAGGAAGGTTGTCTTGACATTCATTTTACATATTTCATAGTCATAGAATGCCGTTATGGCTAATAGAATTCTAATATCCCTAATGTCTGCCACACCACTAGAGAAAAGTTTCCTCATAGTCTATTCCATAAACTTGAGTAAATCCTTTTGCCACGAGACGAGCTTTATAGATGTGTATATTGCCATCCATGTTAGTATTTATCTTAAAGAGCCATTTGCAATCGATAGTTTTAGCATTTGGGGTTTTATCCACCAAAATCCAAACTTCGTTTTCTTTCATTGATTGCATCTCCACATTCGTAGCTTGAAGCCATTTTTCAGCGTCAGGACCTGAAAATGCATCTTTCAAGGTTCAAGGTTCATTAAGATCCCCTGATACGCCATCCTCCTCTAGATTAACGTTTAAGTTCAATCTGTTAGGTGCACGTATCGTCCTTTCGGACCTACGAATTGGAGCATCAACAATTTGAGTTTGAGACCGAGGCATATCATGAAGCTCAATCGCAACTTGAGGATCAGACTGAGGCATGACTTGAGGCTCATTTCTACCCCCTACAAATTTTTGATCACCATTGTGAGTAGAAGGTGATGTATCTTCCTCTTGAACCTCATCAAGTTCTACAATCCTCCCATTGTTTCCTTGAGCGATAAGCCTTGTTTCGAAAAACTCAACATACCGAGCAACTTTCACAGTATTCTCGGAAGGACTATAAAAGTAGTAACCCATCGTTTCCTTTGGGTATCCTACGAAGATACACTTAACAGATCTTTGCTCGAGTTTTCCAGACGTATCGCACTTAACGAGTGCCCCACATCTCCAGACCTTTAAGTAAGAAAGATTTGGGGCTTTCCCATACCATATTTCATATGGTGTCTTATCAACTTTCTTAGTTGGAACCATATTGAGAATGCTTACAGAAGAATCTTAGGCATAATCCCAAAAAGATATTGGTAAAGTTGTAAGGTTCATCATAGATCGTACCATGTAAAGAAAGGTTCGATTTCTCCTTTCCGATACACCATTATGCTGTGGTGTATAGGGAGGAGTAAGATGTTGGGCAATTCAACGCGCTTGTAGATGATCCTTAAACTCTAGGCTTAAGTATTCACCACCTCGATCCGATCTTAGAATCTTGATGGTTTTTCCGAGTTGGTTTTGTACCTCGTTTTGAAACACTTTGAATGTTTCAAACACCTCATGTTTATGTTTAAGTCAATAAACATAACCATAACGGCTGAAATCATCCGTAAATGTTACGAAGTAGTAAGCTCCTTTCCTAGACATATGCCTAAAGGGATTACATACATCACTATGTATGATTCCTAGTAGGTCGGTTTCCCTTTGATTCTCATGAAAGAAGGGTTTCCTTTCCATTTTTCCCAATACAAAATACTCACATCTATCAAATGAATCATCACTTGATTCAAAAGCCCTTCACATTGAAGCCTTTCGATATGGTGTTTGCCTATGTGTGCAAGATGACAATGCCATAGGTAAGATGAGTCCAAGTTAGACTTGGCTCGTTTAGTGCTTATATTAAACATTGAATTATCAGTATATGAAAGACGATCATGCAAATCAATTTCAAATATTCCATTAATAGTAATTAAAATAATGAATATTATTCTTTGAAACTGAAATACCAAAATATGTAAATGCATTATTAAAACCATTATCTTTCAATACTAAAATTGAAAAAATTCCCCTAACAATAGAAGGAACATAATGACTATTGTTTAATACCCTAAACCCTAACTTCCGATGGCTTCCACTGCTACACGTATGTTGTTGTCGACGTACACATACAAGGATCCACTCTTCAGCTTCTTCTTTCCTCTAAACCCCTGCAAGGAGTTACAAATATGAGTACCACAACCAGTGTCATATACCCAAGTATGTTTTTTAGAGAGAAAATAATTCGATAGTGAAAATACCTGAAGACCCGACTGTGCCGTTCTTCTTATTTTGCACCTCGGATAGATACTTAGGACAATTCCTCTTCCAATTTCCTATCTGACCACAATGGTGACACCCATTATCTTTAGCGACATGTGCCTTTTTAACTGGAGGGGTTTGCTTAGGCTTGGAAGAATAAACAACAACTTGCTTATTTTTACTAGTCTTTGCAACTCTGCCCTTAGCTAGTAGCGGTTGCTTTTTCTTATATTTCTAGGCCTAACCACCACCAATGGCAAGGATTTGGTTGTCATTCACCTTATTCTTGGATATGCTCTTTTCGAATTCCACCAGCATAGCATGGAGTTCGTTGATGTTCTTTTTCATACTTTGTATGTTATAGTTGCGTGTAAACTCCTCAAACTCCGGTGAAAGAGAATTGAGGACAATGCTTACAGCCATAGGTTCATGATATGAGTATTCACCTTATTATCAACAACTTTCTTCTGCACTTGCTCATGTTTGGTATGCTCATCTCCAAAGTGAACAATCTTGTACCCTCTATCCAATGCAGCCTTTAGAGCTCTTTCCCTCTCAAACGGAGCTCTGTCTGCTTCTTCCCTCTGCAGCTTTTTATCCTTGACATACAGATAGAGGACTGTATCTAACTTCATAGGCCCTAGCTGTTTTCCACAATACTTTCCAGTGGATTTCAGAAAGTCGATGTAGTTCTTCTTATCTTTAGCCCTTGTAATGTTCCTTTTTATTTTCTTTCTGCTTTTAGAATTGGCCTTTTCTTCTTCTTACTTTCTTAGCTCAGCTTCATCTTTCTCCAACAATTGTTGAGCTATTAGAATGTCCTCCTTTTCTTAAGCCTTTATTTTTACCTTTTCCTAAACCTATTCTTGGGCCATTCTTTTGGCAGCCAAAACATCATCTTCCTCTTTCTTTCTCTTTCTTTCTTTCTCTCTTGATTCTTCATCCTCTCTCCTTTTCTTTTTAGCCTGCTTCTGTTTCAGTTCCTTCTTACTTTTCATTTTCTCCTTACCTTTGCTTTTAAAGTTTCAGTCTTCATCTTGGGAAAAACTTTTGATTTCTTTCTTTCCTATGTAGAATCCCATTGGCCTTCTTTCAATTCTTGGAGGAATAAAAGGCTATGTAGTCTCAATTGTAGGTCCAACAGATTTACCAGTATTCAGTGTAACTGGTTTCTCCTTTGGTCTACTTGCAGCAACCTTTCTTTGTCTTTCTATAGCAGCAACTATTTCTATCTTTCTGATTGCCTCTTGTTTCAACTTTTCCTGTTTTAATCTCTCCAACTCAGCAACTATAATAATGTCTTCTTCAGTTAATGGTGCTACTGGTGGATCAGTAGGAACTTCTTGATCTGTTGAAACATTTTCACCAGTTCTATCTTTATTAACCTGCTCAGCTTCTTTATTTTCTTTTTCTCCTCCTCTTAACAAAATCTCATCAACCTTATCTCTTACCCTCTTTCTTTCTTCCTCTCCTTCACCCATTTCCATTATAACATCTCTGATTTCCCTATCCTCTGCATTCCACTCAGCATTATCAGCATGTCCAGAAGAACAAGGTTGATCACTAGTAACACTTGGATCACCAGTAACACATGGATCAGCAGAAGAAGTTGGACAGTAGTAACAGTTGGACCAATAGTAACAGTTGGACCCTCCCGTTTCTTAGTATTATCCTTCAATTTCTCTTCAGTAGTAGAAACTTTAGACTGCTCTTGATCTTGCATATCAGTATCAGTACCAGCAAAAACATTTTCTTGCTCATTTGCATCCTCTTGTCTCTTCTTTTCAGTAGCAGTGTCTTCAAGAGAATCATCTATTTTCTCCCCCTTTTTGGTAGCATTATTGTCAGACCTGTCAGAAGAGCTAGAACTGGAACTGGATGGAGTTGGCAACTTGTATGATAATTTCTTGGTAGCCCTATGCTCCCCCTTAGAACCACTCTCCCGAGCTAGTTTCACATGCTTCTTCATGGAGAATTTGTAATGTTTTACTTCTTTCATCAGTTTAAAGACCAACTTCTTGAGTTGCTTGATCTCCTCAGTCTATGCAAGCACCTTTTCAGTGTATTTGAGACACCCCACTTTTCTGTTGAGTACCAACAGTTGGCGGTTCGTTGGCAGTAGATTTAGAATGTGCCTCCTGCCTAGCAAGAGCATCACCTTCCCCTATGGTTTCTTGGTACCTGGGTCCTCTTAACAATGATTCAAAAGAATCATCTTCGTTTAGAGTAGTCGTTGGTTGGGTCTTAGTGACTTTCACACTGTCCTGTGCACCACTAGGTGGTACAACAGTAGTATGAGCCCTTCCAACATGGTCTCCCCCCTCCTTATGGACCACCTTCTTTTGGAGATTGGGTGAGGGCTCAATTGTACTTGCTTTCTGTGTATCAGCAGGCACTGATTTGAAAGTTTTACTATGAACTTTCGGTTTTTGTGCTTTGGGTTGTTCTTTAAGACCAAGAGGTGAAGGAACCCTCTTAGACTTTCTAACATATTCTTTCAAAATGCTTGTTTAGATGAAGCTGAAGGTGCATGAGAAGCACTTTGTTGTTGTTTTTCTGTTGTAGGAACTAATGATGAAGCATGTTGTGTGGGTTGGGATTCAAGTGGAGTACTTGACCTTCACCAGAAGAAACTGTGACACCCACCATTGAAGAGAACAATGGGGTCACTTTGCCAGAAAAAGTATTTACTTATCTCCTCATGTTTGAAAAAGTCTTTTTAGAGTGAGAATCCATGAGGATGACCTTTTATTTAGTGGAATATGTACCAAGCTCTTTATCCAAAATTATATTTAAAAAACGTGGATACTTTAAAATTTTGTTTTCTGGATTAGCAAGGTTCCACTTTAAATCATTGAAAATCATGTCAGAAAAATTAAACACCCTTCCATTGTAGTGGCTATAGTCTTGTTAAACTCATTCCAGGTGTATCGTTTCTTTGAAATACATTGTTGCAAGACATGAACAAAAATCTCCATTGGGGAGAAAGAAGTGCCTTTTGAAAAGTAAATTTAGACTAGCTTCCTTCATACCCCATTCTTTGAAAAATTTCAAAAATTTCTTGATTAGGAATAAAAGTTATACCAGAGTCATCTTGAAGTTCAAGATGAGATCGAATATTAGACTCTATAACAACAACCTCCCTTTTTTCTACTCGTGCACTAATTTGTTGAACACCATTAACCTCTTTATAAGTCGTCGTAGACCAAAACGCTCTGATGTGTTTTTCATAAACCTCAGGGTTGACCGTTAAAGCATAAAGTATTCTTGATTGGTGAAGAAAGTTGATGATGGGATGAAAATCAATGGCTTCAGGGTGAAGTTCTAGGTCGGAAATAATGTTATGGAAAACCCCAAAGACTAGTTTTTGATTCGCCATCGAATAATTTTTAGGGTTAAAAGACGAAGATGAATGAAGGGTTTTGAAGAACAAATATTAGGGTTTATGGAGAGCGAAAAAGGTTTAGAGAGAGAGAGAGAGAGGGCGAAAATTTTATTTGAGCGATATTTAATAATCGTGCGGATATTTCGCTATTTATGCCAATTAGTCCCTGCAGTAGAAACACCAAAAATAGAACATTCCCAAAAGCAGTAGTAACTCCTACAAGTATTAACTACTATCAGTAATAGTCACTAGCAGTAGGAATTATCAGTAGTAACTGTTTCAAACACATACTTGTATTAACTTCCACGAGTATTAACTACTGGCAGTAATAACTGCTAATAGTAGAAATCATCAGAAGTAACTGTTTCAAACACATAACAACATATGCTCTGTACAACACGTCTCAAACACATATTTATCATTTTAAAATGAACCTATTCAGGATTAATCATGCCAATACTGTTGATCAAAAAAATAAATCTTCCCACATCAAATGCTTTTGTGAAAAGATTTGCAAATTGATTATCAGTATGAACATTGACTACCTGGATGATTTTTTTTCATTACAATCCCTGATAAAATGAAAACGAATTTCGATGTGTTTGGTTTTAGAATGTTTTATTGGATTATTAACAATGCTTATGGTACTCTTATTATCAATAAATATAGGAGTATGTAGAAAAGAAATACCATAATCCATCAATTGATTCTGAATCCAGAGCACCTGAGCACAACAACTTGATGCAACAACATATTCTGCTTCTTTTGAAGATGTAGAGACATTGGTCTGTTTCTTCCATTTTCATGAAATCAATTTAGACCCAAAGAACTGACATCCTCCTGATGTTGACTTCCTATCTAGATTTTCTCCTACATAGTCACTATCAGTATATGAAATAAGTTCAAATGGAGAGTCTCTTGGATACCACAAGCCCAAGTATGGCTTACCCTTCAAGTATCTGAAAAATTATTTTTACTGCTGTCAAATTTGAGCAAGGATAGAGGAATAATCAAGCGAGTATTCAAGATTTAGATCGGAAGTTTGAACGGATGAACGAGAGGTTTGAAAATCGGCCAACGGGTCAAATACCGAGTTCTACCCAACCAAACCCGAGACCTAATAATCAAAACAAATAAAATGTGGGTCAATCTAGTCAAGGTCAAAGGTATCAAACACCTAATCAAAGGAACGAGCAAGTGAACGCAATTTCTATACGACCGGGTTTCAGCTACGGGGACGAAGAGGAGCAAAACGAAAACCAAAAAATAGCTGATCTGGAGCCCAATGTGGCTCAGTCAAATCCACTGCGGCTCAGTGGGGGATCAGAGATCTATTTTTCATTTTCCAATAAGTTCAGTGCGACGCAGTAAAATCCAGTGCGCCGCAGTGAGACCCCAGACCCCGAAAATGACCAAGAAGTTGATATGGAGGTGGAGGATCAAGTGGGGGATGAACCAAAGGTCCAACGTGAAGAGGGGATACCGAAAACGACCACAAGTCCACCAACCAAAGTGTACAAGCCAATAATCCCTTACCCTCAACGCTTGAGGAAGGAGAAGATGAAAGAACAATACGGTAAATTCTTATATTTGATTAATTTCGGTCATGTTAATGTGCCTTTGGTTGATGTGATTGTAGGTATGCCCAATTCTGTTAAGTTCATCAAGGAACTTGTAAGCGAGAAAGGGAAGTCAATGGAGGATCAAGCGTCTTACTTGAACGTGGAATGCTCGTCGATTGTGAAGAACGACAAACTTCCACCTAAGATAAACGATCCAGGGAGTTTTGTAATAACTTGTACTTTTAGTAAAACTTATCATTGCAATGCTTTAGCGGACTTGGGGGCTAGTATAAACTTAATGCCATATTCTTTATACATAATATTGGCTTTTGGGGTTTTCAAGCCAACAATAATGAGCATTAGGCTAGCCGACCAAACTTTTACATACCCGCTTGGTATTGTAAAAAACATGTTAGAACAAGTAGGTAGATTTTTTTCCTCGTTGATTTCGCTATATTGGAAATGGAAGAGGATAGTAAAGTTCCTCTTTGTTTGGGTCGACCATTTTTGAACACCGCGGATGTTATCATCCGTGTGAAAAGAAGAGAGATTTCATTGGGTGTGGGGGACGACAGGGAAATGTTTACTTACTATAAATCTAAGAAACATTCGTACTCCACCGATGAAACTTGCTTTAAAATAGATGTTATTGATAATGACATGTGTGACCTAGAATTGCATGACTTTCTTGAGGATGAGGAGTTGGATGAAGAACCAGAATGTTTAAGTTTGGAATTTGAATTTGAGGAACTACGTGGAACGAGTTTGGGGGTTGGAGATAGTACTATCAATGGAGACATCACTCTAGAAGATTTTGAGAGGATGTTCGATCTAAGCTCGAACCCGGTTGTTACCAATGACGAGATAGAGGTTTAAGGTAAGAAAGAGTTGGAGCCCGAAACTGAAATTGAGAAAGAAACCGTTGAAACACTTGATGGTGAACCTTGTGAAAAGATTGAAGTAAAAAAGGAGCCTAATTCAAAGTTGAAAGGTATATGTAGAAAACCCATTGACTTAATTTGTTTTCTAACTTGTTTGGAAAAAGAAAAAGTTTTGCAGGTTATGAAGGACGAAAACGAGGAGCCCTTAAAGGCGGATGATTTCTTGGATGGGAAACCAATTAGGAATGCTGCTGAAAAAGACAAGTATGGGGGAGGAGAAGGCGACTTTAGACAGTGGGAGAATGGTTTGATCATGCGGGAAACAAAGGAATGGCATGAAGCATGGGGGAAAACCCACGATGAGCTCGATGTTTCTAATTATAAAATTATTTTGATGATTTAAAATTGTAGGTATATTGGAGGATACATTTTGAAGATTTGGCATTTGGAAGAAAATTGGGGGAAGCCTCGATTTCTAAATTAGTATTGTTTGTTTGAACGCAGGACCAGTCGAGCTAAAGACTCATGGTAAAAAACAAGCCCTTTACGGGAGGCAACCCGGGTTTGCTTATCTTATCTTTTATTTTATTTTCGTATTATTTGATGTAGTTTTTAGTTTCTAGTTTAGAACGCATTCGGGACAATGTGTAAATTAAGTGGGGGGGAAGTCTCGGAAATTTGCTAGTTTAATAATCCCTCTCGTATCCATCATGTTTTTATTTTGTCCCATTTAAGTCTAATAAATAAATAAATAAAAATGCTTAAATGTAGTTTAGGGAAAATGATATAGGGGCTTGTTGATGTGTAAAATCTAGTCTTAAATTTAACCTACTATTTCACGTAAATACACACTTATAGGCAGTGGACCTATTCGTATGTAATATAGTTTAAAAGCAAGTAAAGGTTCGTTCGCAGGAACTAATTTGTTTTTAAGTTTCGAATTAATAATACTATTTGTTTTTGGGGTTTTTGTTGTAACAAAAGATTGATTTAAAAGTGATTTGTAAAAAGGTGATCGTAAAAAAAATCAAGTGAGAAAAAGTAATCAAGATTAATCAAATATAAGAGAAAATACACTTGTTTGACACTTCACTTATTTTCCATTTAAGTTTACGAAATTGATTGAATATAAAACTTCTAAGATATAACAAAAGTCCTCTCGAATCTTTTATTAACTTTAACTATTTCTAATTATAATGTTCCTCCGAATACAGTTATAATTATTAACAATTAAGCAATAAGTAACAAGCCGGTTTTTAGTGATTTCTGTCACACCCCGCTTGGAGCGGAAACACGAGGCGTTCCAGTTATAATATCAAGAGTCAATATTACAACAATATAACCGATAAACAAAACATCAAATTAAATAGATCATGCCAAATGTTACAAAATACATCATAAAGTCAAAGACGATAAGACGCCAAGTACAAATACAATTCCAAAAGAAATAAACAAACGGATCGTCATGGAAATTACAATAAGCAATTCAAATTCAAATTTCCCAAAAGCAAGCGATCCGAAATAAACTATGGCATGATCAACGGAAATCCTCAATTTCCTGCAAAGCGTTAAAACGACATCAACAACTTGTTGGTGAATTATTCGCAATTTTAAGTAAAAGTTGACCCATTGACAAGTTTTCAATAAGAATCAATATTTCAAAAATCATATCTTGTTTCTCAACCCTAGCGAGGATACCATGCCTAGATTAGTCATATACCGAAACTGACCACAATTTTTATCTTCCCCTCATAGGAGCATCCTACCGAGAATTTCCTAACATCCGCTCATAGGAGCATCCTACCGAGAACTTCCTAACATCCACTCATAGGAGCATCCTACCGAGAATTTCCTAACATCCGCTCATAGGAGCATCCTACCGAGAACTTCCTAACATCCACTCATAGGAGCATCCTACCGAGAATTTCCTAACATCCGCTCATAGGAGCATCCTACCGAGAACTTCCTAACATCCACTCATAGGAGCATCCTACCGAGAATTTCCTAACATCCGCTCATAGGAGCATCCTACCGAGAACTTCCTAACATCCACTCATAGGAGCATCCTACCGAGAATTTAGCTTAACAAGAGTATAAGACACCTAATCTAAGGCAGTCCTATTCTACTAGGCAAACAAGATAATCAAAACAGTCCCGCATACATGCAGACAATTTAAAATACACAGACAGTTTAAATTACGCTTTACAGCCCAAAAGTATTTAAGACAAGGGCTACGAATAACTCACTGTACAACTTCAGCAAATCTCGGGTAAAGTAATCACAGAGTTAAAACTCCACCGTCTAAGTGCCCTAAAACAGTAAATAATATAGTCTCAGTATCTCTATAAGTATAGTTCGGTTTAGGTGTTTTAAATGGTGAATATTGGTTGGAAATCACAGTTTCAAAGTGAAGAAAATGAAGAATGTATGGAGAGAGTTTGGGAGAAACACACTTGTGTGTGTGTTTTGTAATTAGAAAAGTGAAAGAAAAAGTTAAAGCAAAGTGATATTATCACCTTGGGACAACAATTCTGGCAGAAACAGGGGTCCAATCGAGTTTAGACACTTGTCCCAATCGATTTTCAGGCAAAAATGAGTCACCAAAACCTCACCAGACACATCCAGCCGCCGGCTGGAGGGGCTCAGCCGCCGGCTGAAGCCCTGCCAGCTGCTGGCTGGTCGGCTGGTTCGGCAGACTTGTTTTCGACCGTTAGGAGTTTCGTTCTTCGAAAGTTCCCGATTCTTTTTGCGTTGAACTTAGGAAAGTTCATACTTTGATTTACTTTATATTAGGTTCATTTAATATTATATTTTCACTTTCGATTTCGAGATTCGCACGATTTCGGGAAAAGGTAAAACAAGCGCAAAAGCACGATATCTCGAGTATAAAGGATCCGTTAACCGACAAATTTGGCATAAACCTCCTAACTTATAATTATGAGAATACTAACTAATTGGCACTTAGATAAAATAAAATTATTACGTCCCGGTGGACGAATCAGCAAATACAGAAAACCCGATACTCATTAACAGTAAATCGTTAGCAAAACAAAGCGAAATGCAAGGGTCGAAATCAATTGCGAATAAAATATAAATAATAACTTTAACATAAGTATTCCAAATTGACGGGACGTCACATAATCTTATAGAGTTTCCTCTCGAATAACTCCTCTAAATATTAAGTCCTTCTGAATCTTAACAATTAGACTCACTTATTTAAGTTTAATTATTTAAGTTGATATTATTAGGTACTCTCGAATCCTAACAATTTTAAACCAATTAAAGACCGATTGATTATTTCGTATAAATTATTTAACCTATCTAGATTCCTCTCGAATACCTAGAATGTTGATTAATTAACTTATATATAAACAACTTTTTAATAATATTTTAAAACTTAAGCAAATAAGGATTAGCGATTAAACACAAAAACATGAACAATCAATAACGCAAACATAAACTTCAAATAAGATCCATAATCAAACAAGCGTAAAAATAGTTTACCTACTCATTATTGAGTTCAAAACAAACCTAATAATAAAAGAAAACATACTGGAAATAAAAGTCTTAAAAAGGAAAAGAAGAACAAACTAGAAACCGAAAACCTGTCGTGACCGACGTTGAACGAAAACCGACTCCTAGCTCGAAACCTTGCCTCCAAACTCGAACTCCAGCTCTAGAACTCGAATAATATTGATTGATGATTTTTCTGGCTGGAATGGCTCGGTATTTATAGGCAAAAATCTTGAGAAAATCGTCTTCGACTCGAACTCGAAATCTGCCAAAAACTGGCCACTGCGCCGTTGTAATGGGCTAGGACGACGCAGCGGGAGAAATTTGCATTACTGCGTCGTTGTAACTGCCTTGTGCGTCGTTGCCCGTGCTTTTCCTCGTGACTGCGGCGTTGTGATGTTATTGTGCGACGTCCTGGACGCTGAAATCACCATTTCTTGTCGTTTAACCTCGTTTCTTCCACCATTTCCACTTCCCGAACATGTAAACCTGTAAAATGGACAAAAACACTTTTCCACACAATTAAATGCAAAAATCCTATCCTATCCATCGTGTTTACTATGAAATGTGACCGAATATCGCATATAAATAACTATATAAATATGCGATATCACTTGTATATTTAATTGCATTCCGATAATTCAACGTGAACTTGTTAGGAACATCTCTTGGTAGTAAAATACTTGTAAATAAGAGTTTAGGTTTTCCGACTTTAGTTCCTTGCATTTCCCTGAAAAATCTAAAATCCGGATAACCACTAGATATCCCTAGTACCGAGCCCTATTAGTATTTACTCCCTCTCGGGGGTAGTTGGGGAAACTTAGATATCTCTTAATCCTGAAAAGAGTTAGGGGCGAAGAAAAAGGCCATAGGTCTTTCCCATCAACAAATTAAACTCATCCTCACTATAACGAAGAATCAAATCCCGTTACAAAAACCTTCACTTCAAAGAAAATATAAATTACAAATCTCTAGTATTTGAAGTGAATAAAAGTGAGAGGCAAGCAAAATGCGAAGACTAACCAAAAATTCTCAAAGGAAATAGATTATGTGATATTGGAGTATCCCCCGAAAGCATAAATATAGGGGTCGGCCCAAAGGTAGGCTGATCGCTCCGACTTAGGTTGGTGAGTTAGGGAAAAGGGTTGGTCATTTGTATATATCAAAACTAGGGGTTAAAATGGGAATTAGCTTTAGAAAATTGCGGTTTTTGTTTACTTAAGTAATTTGGTAGCATTCGACGTTTGTGGATTCACGATCTTTCAATTTAACGCAAATCTTTAATTAATAATGCCATAATGTCTTTAAATGTATGAGCCAATGATCATTTGAACTTTTCTTAAGTTGTTTATTGTAAAATGAGTTAGAGTTTATGGCGGATTTGCTTGAGGGCAAGCAAATGGTTAAGTATGGGGGGTTTGATATCGTTCAATTATATACATTTTTATTCACCATATTTATTATGTTTTTAGTCTAAAACGTGATGGATAGACCTTATATTACTTACATTTTGTGTAAAAGTATGTATTTAGGTATTTAGCATTGGAATGGGAATTAACATCAAGATATGCCAAGATAACGCGAGAAAAAGAGCAAAAGACAAAATGGTGTGGTCTGAGCCACCACTGAGTCGCAGTGGCCATTTCGGGTTGTTTTATGTTGTTAGGTAATTACAATCAATAAAGGGAAATGAGGAGTCTTTTCTTTGGCATTTATTATTACTGCACTAAGGAAGCCAAGGGATTATCATTATCATTGAGATCACACATTATCATCATCACAATTCATCGATTCATCATTCCACAACACAAGACACCATCTTTCGGGGGAGAAAAATAGAGACGAGAAGACAATCATTGGTGATTTCATTAATCAAACATCAACGTTGTTTTCAATTCCATTTCAATTACTCTATTAGCTTTAATTACATTTCGATTTGGGTATTTTATACATTGGCATTTCATCAAACACTTGGTACAATTATGAACTTTTCTTATATTTCATGTTTAATTTCAATTATGAGTAGCTAATTTTCTTATACATTTGCTTGGACATGTGATCGTTTGTATGGTTAATTTTAAGTATGAAATTGTTTGATTGATGCGTGTTTGGTTAATTGGGGATCCGTTTGGGTTTAAGCTTTAAGAAATTATTAAATTGCTTATGTTCTTGTTTAAAACCGGGTATTAGAAAGGAACTCGCGATTTTGCTAAAATAAGAATGAACATGTCAACCGGTCTATAGTTGATAGATATTAACGGATTCGAAAGGAATCGTTAATAGTAATTGAAATAAGTAAGGTTAAACACAAACGCTAGTTAGTAAAATAAGAGAAATCGGTTTATTGACTAGTAAACTATTCGAAAGGAAGTCTATAGATTAATTCTCACACATCGGCTTGATACTTTATGCACAATTATTTGGGGTGTTAACCATATTCGAAAGGAATGGTTGCACGGTTGGGTAATTGGAGAAATCCGGTATTCGAAAGGAACTTGGTTAAATTAGAAGTATATCAACATTTCATACTTAGGAAATATCATATATTCGTGAACGGTCCAAGCAAGCGTCTTTATTAAATCTTGAATCACAAATCAGTTTTAATCATTGTTATTGTTAGTTTAATTATAAAAACCCCAAATTTGTTACTTGTTACTTGTCAAGCTAATAACTCAATTTAATATAGTCCCTGTATTCGAACCCGAATTTGCCAATACTATACTACGATCGATAAGGGTACACTGCCCGGTGTCGTATTCTAGAGTAAACGTTTTTGGAAAACTAGATTTCGCACATCAGTAACCCCAAAAAGAAAGTCAGCTCTCCCATTGAGCTCATCTTAAACTTCTTATGCATCATATGTTCAAATTCCTTGCACAACTTGTCATTTGTAGACCAAAAAATAATGTATTCCACATAAATCTGCACCAACATAATGTCATTCCCAACATTCTTGATGAACAGATTTTTATCAGTTGGACCTCTATTGAATTGATGGTTGATTAGATATACTAATAATGTGTCATACCAAGCTGTGGGAGCTTGATGTAGACCATACAATGCTTTATCCAGACTGTACACCATGTCTGAATGTTCAGGATCTTCAAATCCTAGAGGTTGACACACATAAAATTCTTCTTCAATCTTACCATACAATAATGCACTCTTCACTTCCATTTGGTACACATAAACCTTTAAATGAAGCAAAAGCCAGAAATATCCTTATGGCTTCAATTCTTGCAACTAGGGTAAATACATCATCATAATCAACTCCCTCTTACTGAACGTATCCTTGTGCCAATAATATTTATTTGTTCTAGATGAAAATACCTCTCTCATCAATTTTATTCTTGAATATCCATTTAGTCCCAATAACTCGTATCCACTAGGAAGTACTACCAAAGTCCACACTACTTGAAGTTTGAACTTAATAATTCTTCCTACATTGCTTAAATCCAACTTGGGTCTTTAATTGCTTGTTCTATCTTCTTTGGTATTAATTGTGAGAGAAAGCACACAAATAAACATTCATTTAAGCTTTGGTGTAGTTTTCCCCTTGTTTGAACTACATAATTCAAGTCACAAGTGTTTTTTTGGAGTGGGTGATTCTTGTTGACCCTATGTGTCTGATACTGATCTTCTAGTACTTCATTATCCAAATTTGTATCATTCTGCTGTGGTAATTCATCATTCTTCGATTGAGGAGTATTTTCAATATCACTTATGTCTGTTGAGTTACTACTGGTAATGATCTCTTATCCATCTGAATTAATTTCAGCTAAATCAGGCATTTCTTCATCTTTCTTACTACTCAAATCACCATTATCAGTATCTTGATCTCTGTCTTTGAAGCTATCATCACTTGGGTATATGGGCTGAAACACTCCAGGTGGATCAATGGTGATGAATAGAAATTAAACAAATTTTTCATTTTCGTAGGATGAAGCAGTAGTAACTAAATGACCAGTTTTAACAGAGTCACCAGTAGAAACAAAATCACCAGTTTTAACTTAATGGTGTAACTTATTCACCAGCATTAACTGAATGACCAGTTTTAACCGAATCACCAAATTTAACACCATCTCCAGACCCCTTCTCATATTGTTCTGCAAAATGAAAATTCAAAGACTTGGTTAGTTCATCAATATTAAACAACCAATCTGGTCCTTCTCCAGTAGCATTCATGGTCTTCTCACTGAAAGTAACATTTGTGCTTTCTTCAACAATCCTGTTTTGATGTTATATACTCTGAATGCCTTGCTTCGTGTGGAGTAACCTACAAAGAATCCTTCATTTATGTTGCTGTCAAACATCTCTAGATGTTATTTGCTATTCAAAGTTATACACAGACACCCAAATGGTTTTAAAAAGCTTATGAGTGGCTTTCTCTTGTGAAAGAGCTCATAAGGGGTCTTTGTATATGCTTTTACAATTAATACCCTGTTTTGAGCATAACATGCAGTATTCACTGCTTTTGCCCAGAATGTGATAGGAAGCTTTGAGTCAGCTAGCATTGATCTTGCTGCTTCAATGAGATTTTTGTTCCTCCTTTCTGCAACCCCATTTTGCTGAGGAGTTCTTGGTGCACTCTACTGTCTTTCAATTCCCTTTTCATTGCAAAACACATTCATTTCCTGGTTTCTGAACTCAGTGCCATTGTCACATCTGATGATATTCACTTTCTTCTCTTTCTTGTTTTCAATTCTTCTTATGAAGGTTTTGAGAAATTCACATGTTTCATCTTTTGTGCCAATAAAGAACACCCATGTATACCTTGTAGAATCATCATTAATAACTAAACAATAAGACTTCTTTCCTAGACTCGTGACATATGTACGACCAAAAGGATCCATGCGCAATAAGTGCAAACTTGAGTGATTTGAATTTGTATCTTTGGTTTTGTGTGAAGACTTATGTTGTTTTCCCTTAAGACATGCAACATAGTGATCATTGCATTTGAACTCCTTTTACAAGATCATTTTTACCAAGATGTTCATGTTTTTAAAATTCATATGACACATTCTTCTGTGCCACAGTGATGATTCATCAATTGATGCTTTTGAAATAAAAAAACTTTCTTTTGTTTTCAGAGTCATTACTTCCCATGTCTAAACAGTATACATTATCTTTCCTTGGTGTTCTTAGTAGAATCATGCTTTCATCAACTACTTTGAACTTTGGATCAAGAATGATACACTTGGTGTCTGTAAAAAGAAATTTATTGTTTTTATCACACACTTGAGAGACACTTACTAAGTTATATTTTAATTCTTTGACAAAGAATACATTTTCAAAAGTTACTTTACCATTGCTGATTGTTCCTCTACCTGTAATCTTACCACCTCTTGGATTTCTCCAAATGCAACATAGCCTCCATCATATTCACCAAATTTTTGAAGCTTCAGATTGTTGCATGTCATGTGCCTAGAGCAGCCACTATCTACATGCCATGTATCATCTTTTTTCATACCTGGCTTGCTCTGCACATGAGGAAAATATTAGTTTCTTTTAGGAACCCAAGACAAAGTTGTCTTGGGTTTACCTTTTTCATTTACATAATCAAATCTTTTAAAATGATATGCAGGTCTCCTAGTCTTTTCATACAGAAAATTACTACTGTCAGAGTTACTACTGGTGTAGGTTCCAGAGTTACTACTGGCAGTGTTATTCTCTTTGAAGTTTGGAATTTGATATTTTATGTTGTATTTCCTTCTGCTCACAAACATCTAAGCAGTTCTAAAAAACCTAAGTGGTGAGTTTGAGTAATTTTTATTAAATCCTTTCCATTTCAATTATTTCTTTTGTTATAGAAACAATCTTCAGTTAAATGGTTTGATTTTCCACACACTAAATATCCTTTAAAAACATTTGGACCTTCTTTTTGAGTGACACGTTGACTCTAGTTCCTTACATTCCCTCTTACAGGTAATGCATGTTCATGTTTACTCATGCAGTTGCATGTCTTGACATTTTGTCGTTGTCCCACATAGTGCCAGTTCTTTCTTTATACACATTTGGTCTGTTTTTAATATTTGATGAAAAGTATGACCTTGATTAGAGTTAAAACCAAAATTTATGTTTTGTGGGACACTTTGTTCTCTACTTTTCTCAGTGACTCTAGATTGTGTTTGAGGAGTATTCCTTTTCATGGGATCTGCATTAGCATTTGTGTTAACCTCAATTTCTTTCTCACGTAACTCTTCAGTAGAATCTAAACTGGGAGGAATATAATTGTTGTTAAAAGGTGGTGACACATTATTGTAAACAATCCCATTCTTGCCGTTACCATGAACTTGAGATTTAAGAATTTGATCAACAGTTTTTGAAGCATTTTCATACTTTGTGATGGTTAACTTAATTTGATCATTCTCAATTTCTATTTCTTGAAGTTGTTCTTTTGCTTTAATCACCTTAGTTAATGCATTATCCCTTTCCCATTTCACAATCTCTAGTTCTTCTTGATATTTAATTTCATTTTTAACATAAGCATTAACTTGTTGTTCAAAACTAGCAATTATTTTAGACAGTTCCTTTCTTCTTTCTTCTAGCTTATGGAAAGATTCACAAACAATTTTATTATGTTCTCTATAATCCCTAACCTGTTTAATGCATGTAGGAGAAAAAAGTTCAGATAATACCTCAGGAGGAATGTCATCTTCTTGAACATCAACCATTAGAGCTTGATTGGTTAGTTCTTCATCAGCTTGAAAAATCCAATCATACCCTTGTCCATCCTGAGTAACCAATGCAGTAGAATTGGATAAACTTCGTTGATGGTTCTCTTGAATCTCTCGTACAACTAGTCTTCATCATCAAGCAACGCGCCTCCATGAAGATCAGCTTCGAGTCTTGACTTCCCGAAAGTGCTAAACTCTTCGAGATCCAATCCTTTAAACTCTGTAACCTGACTTACAGAGAAACTATCCAAACACATGTTTTGTTCTTTAAACTGATAAAATCTTTTAGTTTTTCAGAAAACACGAGACAAAACCTTATAATCTTGTGTGTTACGTGACGACGAAGAAAATAAACATAGAGATAAAACTTTTTAGATTTTTGTTGATTTTCTTAACCTAGAAACACAAAATATTTTTGTGATTTTCATCTATAAAGTATATACACTACTTTGGCAACCTAGACACGGGCAAATCTTTTTTTCTAAGGATTCGTTTGCATTTAGGATCATATCGCTAGAAGTGTATTCATACGAATCAACCGATTATTAGTATGTTCGTCCTCTTAAATACAACATCGACATCATAGAAGCAATCTTTCGATTATTTATTTATATCTGTTTATACGGAGTCCCACTTATATTTACACTTTGCTAATTCATAACTCCCCTCCAAGTGTCATCGAACTCTCAGTATTCATAGGAAAATGTCAACTTATTCCTAATTTTATTAACTAAACTAGAAAATTGGATCGAGTCGAGTATTGATGCTACGCACACTCTTTTGAGAGTGTGTGTATAATCGTTTTAGGTATATATAAGCTTTGCTTGCACCCGGTTACACATTGTGCCCCCAATATCACGACATTTCTCCGAAAACTAATATACATTACATATAGAATTTATTCATTCATTTATTTATAAGGTGTTTATGACACGAATTCCTCCCTCTGTCTTTTCCGTTTATCAAGTAAGCATTAAGGGTTATGGAATTCTTAGACTTTTACCAACTCTTCCCCTGTCTTTGTCGTTTATCAAGTAAGCATCAAGGGTTATGTTGGGTTATTACTGAGACAAAATAGTTTAACTCCTAAACAATACGCTTAACAACGAGAATAGTAGCTTAAATGATTAATGCGGAAGACATTAAAAAGTTACTACGGAAGACAAGTTAGTGCGGCTGTTCAACCAAGTTACTACTGATCACAGAGTTGCTACGGAAGAAGTCAAGTTGATGCGGTCATACCAAGTTAATACGGAAGACCAACTTGCCGTGCAAGAATAATCTAATTAGAGTTATAATTAGATTATGTTTCCTTTTGTATTTAGATATAGTTTCCTTATTCTAGATAATGATAGTTTTAGATAAGGATAGATGATGTTTCCTATTTAGATAGGTCGGCCTCAAGGTCTATAAATAGATAGATCCTTGTATTGATAAAAACATGTTGTATTGATATTCTGAGTTAATACAATTGAGGCTTATAATTCGACAATACTATTTGTTCATTCTTATTCATATTCTATTGTTCGACAACTCATAAACATTGAAGTGTTCATCCGCTGCTGAACTTCTTCAATAGATCAAGATCTTAACGAATGGAAACTATTAGATTACATTAGCTAATCCGATCCTGACAAGTGGTATCAGAGCACAGGAGGTGCTTTAGATCCATTGATCAACGAGTTGATAGTCCTCATACGCAAGAATCACAAACAACATCATGACTGAAGTTGCAATCGGCAAAGTTCCCGTTCTAAACAGTAACGAATTTGACTTATGGAAGCTACGAATCAAGCAACACATCCTATTGTCCGACTACACAGTTTGGGATGTGATCATCAATGGCAACAAGCCTGCTGCCACTCCAGGCGCTGATGGACAACCAAGTATTCTTACTCGTACAACATTGTCTGACCTGGAAAGAAGAGAAAAGCAAACCGAATTCAAGGCCCTTAGTATTCTTTTAATTGCTATCCCCAACGAATACCAATCACAATTCGAAGAATATCAAGATGCAAAATCTCTATGGGAAGCGTTGGAGAAAAGATTCAGCGGAACAAAGAATACAAAGAAGAACAAGAAAGCTCTTCTTAAACAGGAATATGAAAACTTCAATTCTCTGAATGGCGAACGAATGACTCATACATTCGATCGATACAAAAAGCTCACCGGAGAGATGATCAACGCAGGAATTAAGTATGAGAAAGATGATCTCAATCGAAAGTTCATAAGAGCTTTAAGCAAGGAATGGAAAATATACACAGTTTCCTATAGACAAGGAGACACATTAGAAGAACTGGAATTGGATGATCTTTACAATGACTTAAGAGTCTTTGAGGCAGAAGTGGAAGCAGATAAATCTAGCAATAACACCCCCAGTATTACCAATACTAATTTTGCCCTTGTTACAATTTCTGGCGGACCAAAACATGACATTGGTGAAGAGATTTCATTCGAAGCATTCATCTCACAAAGCTCAAATCTCACAAGTGAAGACGTAAAGCAAATACATCAAGACGACTGGGATGAGATTGACTTAAAGTGGCAATCTGCCATGCTGGCTTTACGTGTAAGAAGATTTGTAAATAGAACAGGGAGAAGGTTCAATCCAAGAAACAATGAACGAATTACTTTCGATAAAAGCAAGGTAAAGTGTTACGATTGTAATGAACCAGGTCACTTTGCTAGGGAATGCCCAAACAAATCGAACAAGTCAAAACCAACCAATCCACGAACCACTCAAGACAACAATCAGAGTGCACTTGTGTCACAGGACATATTTGGATATGATTGGAGTGACTTAGCTGAAGAAACAAGTCAAAACAGGGCGCTAATTTCTGAAGAACAAACTCATGTTTACGTGGAAGAAATTACTACTGTTCACCATGCATGCATAACAGTAGTAATGGATGCTACGGACACTGTTTCTACGGAGGACTCAGTTTCTACAGAGCTAGCCTATACTGACCTGGGAATTACAGAAATTGGCAACAACGTTCTTGGATATGACTGGAATGATGATGATCAAGGAGCAACTCAAGACGATGCTTTAATGGCTATTGACTCATCCTCAACAACTCCTGAAACTCCATCTCTCATGGCCGAGGTAAATTCTAAATTATGTACTTCTGAGTGTAAAGCTATAATTGTTAAATATAAAAATCATAATCAATTAATGAGTGATTCGATTAAAATCTTAGAAGAACAAAGACGGTCAGCTGCTAGGGTAATTGATAACTTAGAAAATCAGATCAAGTCACACAAAATAAATGAACAAAGTTATCAAGAGAAAATTAGCTTAGTTGAATGGCAAATAGAGGACTTACTACTTAAATTTAAGATGGCTAGGGAAGAAATCAAAAGATTAGAACAAGAACATGATAAATTTGAGTTAGATGTAGGGAAATTAGAACATGCTTCAAAATCAGTGAATGACCTAATCCAACACCAAATTCATGGAAAGGTAAAAGCTGGTTTAGGTTACAAAGAAGTTGCCCCTCCATATAACCAAAACTATATCCCTCCATCCTTAGATGAACCTAGAATTCCTATCTCTCAGACACCTCCAAAGGAATCATTCAATGTTGATCCAATCAACTATGATGAAGTTCTAATTGAGGACTTAGTTGAAGAGAGTAAGCTTAATATTGTGAAAAATAAGGATATTCCTTTGGAAAATCACTTACTCACAATAGAAGGCATTACTCAACATTCTTCTCAAAGTCTAGTGTCTATGCCACCTACTGACCCCATCAAGAAGGTAAAAACTCTCAATAAAAGCCCAACCAAAACAGCCCCTAAGGAAAACGGAAAGACTTGGAAACATATAGGTAAAAGAGGAAACCAACGAAATATGAACCAAGTAAAAACTCAAAAGGGTCAGAGTGTCAAAAGTTTAGGAAAGGGATGTTTTATATGTGGTAAATCAAATCACTATGCAAAAATTTGTTATCACAATCCTCAAAATCAATTGCAAGTGATTCAAAAACCACATGGGGTGGGATATACATGAAGGGTTGTACATAAAAACAAATCCATGAACAATAGTAACAAATCAAATCAAGTAAATCATAAATTTGTTACTATGAATTCAGGAAGAAATAGTGTGAACAAACGTAACACATTTTCTAACAATAAGAATAGAGTTCCTACTGCAAGACAAAATTTTGTTTCTACTGCAAAACTTAATACGGCCAAACATAATGGTGTTAATACTGGCCGTATTAATACTGTGAAAAATAACCTTGTTAATACTGCTCGTGTTAATACTGCCAAAGGTAACTTAGTTACTATGGCTACTATCAACACTAAGAAACAAAGGCATGTCAAACCAGTTCCTGTTCCTATTGTTAAATCAAAAGTTGTTAACACTAAAATTGTTTCAAAAGCTAAAACATTCAAACAAGTGTGGCAACCAAAAATCAAAGTAACTCAACCACCTATCCCCATTGATTTTTCAAAACTAGTTCAAAGGAAGGTGAGTTACTTTGATGAAATGGGCAAACCCAAGTCAACTTTGGCTTAGGTTCCCACCAGAAACTAACTTCTATCGTATATGTGCAGGTTCAGCCAACCAAAGAAAGTGAGAGCAGTTGGCATGTAGATAGTGGCTGTTCTAGGCACATGACGGGCAACATTTCATGTCTTCGGGACTTTGAAAAGTTCAATGGAGGATATGTTGCATTTGGAGGAAATCCAAAAGGAGGAAGAATTTCTGGGAAAGGAACAATAAGCAATGGTACACTACACTTCAAAGATGTGTACTATGTGCAACAGCTTCAATACAATTTGTTGAGTGTCTCTCAAGTCTGTGATGAGAAACACACAACGATCTTCACTGCATCAGAATGCATCATTATGAAGCCTGGGTATGTCATAGATGAGAGTATGATATTACTCAGAACACCAAGGAGAGACAATGTCTATTGTCTTGACATGTCAAAGGTTCAACTCAACTCATCTGAGGCATGCTTTCTCTCAAAAGCTACCTTAGATGAATCCACCTTATGGCATAGGAGGATGTGCCACATGAACCTAAGGAACATCAATAAACTAGTTAAATCTAGTTTGGTTAGAGGTCTCCCCAACAAGCAGTTCAACCTTGAAGACAACTGCTTAGCATGCTTGAAGGGCAAGCAACACAAGTCTTCTCACAAGACAAAGGAGATCAACACTAACAACACACCTTTACATTTACTTCACATGGATCTCTTTGGTCCTACCAATGTAAAGAGCATTGCAAAGAAGTCTTATTGCCTTGTCATCACTGATGACTTTTCAAGATACACATGGGTGTACTTTCTTGGTACCAAGGATGAAACAAGTCAGCTACTCATCACCTTCATCACCAAGATTGAACATCAAATTAATCTCAAAGTCAAGAAGATTCGATGTGATAATGGCAAGGAATTCAAGAACCAAGTAATGAATGACTTCTGTGACAAGAAAGGAATAGAGAGGCAATTCAGTGCTGCTAGAACTCCTCAACAAAATGGAGTTGCCGAAAGACGAAATAGGACATTGATCGAAGCAGCTAGAAGAATGTTGGCAGACTCCAATCTTCCCATCTTTTTATGGGCAGAAGCAGTTAACACTGCCTTCTATGTTCAGAATAGGGTTCTTCTAGTCAAGTCTCATCACAAGACTCCATATGAACTACTTCACAAGAGACAACCTTTGATCAGTTTCTTACGCGCATTTGGATGTCCATGTACAGTCTTAAACTCTAAAGACTATCTTGGTAAGTTTGAAAGCAAAGCTGATGAAGGAACATTCGTTGGATACTCATCACAAAGCAATTCGTATCGTGTTTATAATCACAAATCGAAGATAATAGAAGAAAGCTCCAACGTGACCTTCAATGAACACACTTACACCAAGAAGGGACAAGGACCAGATTGGGTTTTCGATTTGGATGCATTAACCAAATCATTGCACTCTAACTTTGAGTTTCAATCTACTTTAGTTCCTACGGATCATGTTAATATGGCAAAATCTATTCCTACTGATCCACTTACTACGGAGCCAGTTGGTGCGGCTCCTATCATTGGTACTGCTCGATTAGATGTTATGGAATACATCAATCTTCCTGTTTCTATGGAGGATCCCATTCACCTTTTCGATCCCATATCCCCAGATGAAACAGCCGATTCTTCACAACATGAAGATGCATCACCCTCTACTAAGGATGATACAATACGCCCCGATGGCGTTCCACACCTAGTTCAAGAGGATGACAATGGAGTTGAACAAATTGTCACTGAAGAATATGAGCCATACACTACTGATATACCTACTTCAGTTACTCCTCCTCCATCGACTGCTTACTATCCAACCAATGATATGCCCGATTTGAGTGACACAAACTTAGGCTCTGAATTAAGGATTGAGAAGATTCCATCTTCACGTATTGCAAAGAATCACCCACCTTCTCAAATCATTGGTGATTTTGATCTCTCAATAGAGAATAGAAGTCAAACCAAATCCAAGAAGGATCCTGTGAACGCTCTTATCAACACATGTCTTTTTGCCTGCTTTCTTGTTGGACGCTTTAAACTCAATTGAGAACAAATTTCTTTAAACTCAATTGAGGTTTTGAAAATCTTTAAACTCTGTTTCAAAAGAGTTTTGCATTTAAGCAAAACGGTTTTTGTTCGATTTCGAAACTGTTATGTGTTGCGAGGTCTAAACGCTTTAAACTTACCAAATTAGGTAAGAAGACTTACCTTCTCGGTTGAGAAAGAATTCTTTAAGCTCTCCCGAGAAGGATTTCCTTAAACTCACAAAAAGGTGTCTTTGTGAGAGAATGAGGTTTTTATATCTCCCCCTCAACTGTTGCTCAAACGTAACATCCATCAAGTGTTGCGCAACATTTTCAATGTTGCGTGACATGTTCTCTGTGGCGTGACACTTTCTGTGCTGCACAACAATTTCTTAAAACGTTTGTTGTCCGTTTAATTTTAATCTTTAAACTTATTTAAAGAATTACCACTTTATACTATCATTAAATTCGAAAACCTTGCTTTTTTCAAACCTTTACACTCAACGTAGAGATAGGAACCTGATTTCCGTCATGACGATGAAGGCATATGATCGGTTGATCGTATGTAAGCTCATCCTTTGAATCGTCAAGATTAACTCTTTTACCATCATAATCAGGAAGGCATGTGATAGATCGAATGTATGTAAGCTCACGTGATCCTTCATGTTCCTTTACATTGCGCATTACTTCAAAATTCATGTGAGAACCTTATTCACCCGTTACTTTCCTCTTTTATTTCCAACGATGACAACCTTTTCTCGTAAAGATAGGTTTCCTATTATGTGCCTAGAACAGCCACCGCCAACATACTAGATGTTGTCTACAGTTCGCTTCGGTCGTTCCTGCACATTTGAAGAAAGATTAGTTTGTAACAGGGAACCAAGCCTTAACTGACTTGGGTCTCCCACTTTCATCAGGAATGATCACATCAATCAACTTATGATCTTTCTAATAATCGGTAGAAGTTGATGCGTCATCCTGATGTTTTGGTGACTCTGTAACATCTTTCACATTGTTGGTCGATGTTGGTTTTGGACCGTTCTTGACTTTATCTGAAGGAGAATCAACCTTTGATTTTTTCGGTCGATTCTTCCTTTGTGGAACTCGTTTAACATTTTGAGATTGTTTAACATTTTGAGACTTTTTGTTTTCTTTCCTTTTCAAAATGATTTCTCATAAACGAGGACACACCTTAGCAATGTGTCCTTCACATCGACAGTAGTAGCAAGTTCTCGGATCAATTGAATTGAACTTAGGAACTTGTGAAGGTTTATGATTCACGTGACTCTCATGACGATGTGATTTAGCATTTGAAGTTTGTCCCTTTGTAAAAATCTTGGTCATTGGGGTTTGAACAGTAAAACCTGGTTTGCTTTCAACAATTTTAGCTTTCCCATTTGACGTTGACTCGTTTGACTTAGACTCGTTTGACTTAGACTCAGATTTATTTTCTTTCAAAGACCTTTTCTTTTCACGTTCTTGTAATTTTTCTCTTGTCCATTGTTTTGACAAGACGACTCTCAAGTCGTTGAAAAACTTTTTCTAAAACGTCTTGTTGAGTCTTAGAAAGATTCATGTGATTTGAGTCAACAGGCTTTTGGTCTTTATGATTTGAATCGTCTTTAGACTCTTAGGAGGCTTTAGAAGTACTTCCTTCCTGACTTCTTACTTCCGCTTTACCACTTACGACTTCGACAGTCAACGAGAAAGTTGGCTTGAACTCCTCAGGCAAATCAACAGCTGGGATCGTGGTAAAATGCTTTGGAAGTGGCATATTATCGTATCCTGATTTGTAAAATCTAGTTTTAAAATCTCGATCTACTATATAACTCGATTACTCTGTATTGGCAGTGTACCTATTCGTATATAATATAGCAACAGTAAATAAAGGTTCGATCACAGGGACTAATTTAGCTTTTAAATTAAGAACTAATGATACTAAGTTTTTTTTTGGGTTTTTGTTGTCACGAATGATTAACTAAATAAAGAGAAAAAGTGATTATAAAAATCTTTTGAGAAAAGTATTTGTTTGTTATCAATTAATGCAAAAAAACACTCGTTTGATACTTCACTTGTAATCTAATTAAGTTTACGTAATTTAATGTATAATTAAACTTCTAATGTATAGTAAAATTCCTCTCAAATACCTTACTAACTTTAATTACTTCGAATTATAATGTTCCTCTCGAATACAGTTAAAATTCTACATAATTAAGCATTAATTAACAAGCCAGTGTTCTATGACTTAATCTTATACAGTTTCCTCTCGAATAACTTCTCTAATTACTAAGTCCTCTCGAATCTTATTAATTAGACTTACTCATTCACGTTTAATTACCTAAGTTATTATTACTAAGTCCTCTCGAATCCTAGCAATTTTAAACCAATTATAGACCGATCGATTATTTCATACAACCTAATTAATCTATCTAGATTCCCCTCGAATACCTAGAATATTGATTAAAAAATTGCATATAAATAACTCAAAGTAATATATAAAATTTGAGCAAATAAGGATCGACGATTAAACATAAACACCTAAACATTCAATAACGATAAACAAAATTGTCTATCAAGATCCATAATCAAACGAGAACTAAAATAGTTTAGCTACTCATAATCTGAACTGAATAAACAAATTTGAATAGAGAAAACATACTGAAAAATTTCATGAAAAGAAATAAGAAGAATTGCGAAAAACGTATTCGTGATCGTATAACTCTCGAAATAAGCCTCCAACTCTTCTTGCAGCTTGTAAACACTTTCTCCAGCTCCAAAATTCGACAATAAACGATAGATAATTATTCTGGAGGTTTGGTTCTGTATTTATAGAGAGAAATCCGTGTTCGACTACATTTGAAAAACTGCATACTATGCCGCAACTCTCTTCTAGTGCGCCGCACCGTGGTCTCCAATTTGTATTCGAATTATATCTTCACACTGCGCCGCAACTCCCATGCATTGCGTCACATTAATCTTGATGCTTTCACCATTTTGTGTATTTTTCATCATTAAAGCTCATTTCTCGTCAAATCTTCCACTTCCCGATCATATAAACCTGTAAACTGAACAAAACAACTTTCCACACGATTAAATGCAAAAACCTATCCTATCCATCATGTTTAATACGAAACTCGACCAAATATTGTATAGAAATAAACGTATAAATATGCGATATCATAGCCAAATCCCGATTTGTCGTTAGGATTAGTCCTCTAAGTGTCAATAAACTGACTCAAAATTTCTCTTGAATTTGCAAAAGCGGGTAATTTTCCGTTTAGTCTTTCAATTTCACTTTTTTTTTCAGAAACTGGTAGCCTATCTTGTGCAAGAGCGTCATTATAATTTTTTAATCGTAGTGATATGGCGTTTGACCATGATTTCTAAATCTGACACTTCAATCAATTTATCGTCTTTAAATTTTTGAAAAGATTGTATTTCTTTAATTAAACGATTGTTTGTGAATCTCTGTTTATCTATATCATTTTCCATATCCACATTGGTCTTTTTCCACACTTCGAGATTGGTCTCTAGCTCAGTGCAGTTCTTACAAGTTACCTTAAAGGCATCGATATCTACCTCAGTTTTGGGAGGCAAGCTGTGAGAATTGGTAGCTATAAGTGGGAAGTGATCCTTTGTTGTCTTCATACGAGGTCCAATCCACTTTGTTTTCGAGAACCATGAGAGTCATAGAGGCATTTTCGTTATCCCTCTCTACGTCATGAATTATAAGGTTCCTATTCGCTGGTCGTTGGTAGTTACTTCTTTGATGATAAGTTCGACCTTGAGAAGAAGCTCGATAACCTTGACCTTGCTGATCGTTCCGTTGACCTTGGAAAGTCCTACGATCTTTGGGGAGAATGTTGACCACACTCTCGAGCAAAATGCCCAAATTTATTACATTTGTGGCATTTGACCTTGGATTTTTCAAATCCCATTCCAGTTCGTCTATCTCCACTCATATGCTCTTTCCCAGTGCGATTGAGATAATTCTTGATTCTCCGAGTCAACATTGCCATATTCCATCGAAGATCCATCTCCTCTAGATCATCTTGATCAACTTGATCATAATCTTCTTCAACCATGTCGAGTTTGAAATTCGACCTCCGATCAAATCATCGTATGCTGTAAGAAAGCAAGATTGAAGTCTTTCATGTTCACCTTGCTGGGAATCGGAAGCAAGAAAGGAAGATGCTTGAGACTTCAAGAGTGAAGGAGAGGCTTGAGTTTCCTTGCCTTTGGACTGACAATTTCCACAGGTTAGATAACCGGTTGAGGTGGAAATTGGAGCATTTTGGTTTATTCGAAAGCTCGGTGCGGATGCATATTGATTTGAACTAAACATGGATAATCCGGCTAGAGACGGAGGTTGCATTTGCTGAAACACGACATCCGAGAGGAAAGAAACTCCCGAATTGTCACGTTAAGTCATGTCTCGAGCTTGATAGCCACTACCGAAGTCCTTTTGCTGCATCTCAAGATTTTCTATTTTTAGTTTTTTGATAAACTCTTCGAAATCCCAATCTCTGAGTTCAGCTTTATCTTTTAGGAGCAAAACACGCATCTCCCAGTGTGTAGGCAAACTATTCAGAAAACGAGTGTTTATATCAATCTTTTCATAAGTAACTTTAAGGTCATACAAATCATTCGTTAATCTACAGAATCTAGACATTAGCATATCAAGACTTTCATTCGTCCCACAAGTAAAGTTGTCAAATGATTTCTTTAACAAATCTGCTCTAACCAGCTTCATAGCTTCAGTTCCGTCATATCTCTTCATGATTGCATTCCAAAGATCGTAGGTTGTTTCATGCTGTCTGAAAACCGATTTCATCTCATTTGTTAGACAACGTTATCGATCTCTGTGCCTTCTGATCTTTGAGATAGGTTGCTCTCTCAGCATCAGTATATGCTTCCATCTCCGTTGGTGTCCGCACTCCAGTTGTTGCATTTGTGTCCACAGGAGCAACAAACTTTATGAGAATGTGTATCCATATTCCTGAGTCGGAATATGCTACGTACGTTTTGAAACTCGATACCCACTCCTCAAGAGTACGATTTGGATCGTACATAGGCGAAAGTAGAGAATTTCGGTTGATCTCCATTTCGTACGAAGCCGTGTTCGTAATAAGAGCCATATCAATCACTGAACTAACTTTAAACAACGAGAAAACATGAATACCGGAATAATCAATCAATCAAAAAACCCGAATACCCAAATCTTCAATCGAACGAATACCTAAACAGTCGACCCACGAACAACCGAATACCCGTACAATCACACAAACACTATCACAAACACCTGAATCTTCAGCACAAACTCGAATACCCGAACCTTCAATCACAAAACCGAAAACTCAAAATGAAGAAGATACCAACTAAAAGACTAGAAATTCCAAACCTAATAACTACCTAACAATCCTAACGAAAATCGGGCAGCGTAACGGCTAGAAAATACGGTCATGACAGGTGTTGAGCAGGTGTTACGTAACTCAGATGGTTGTTGCGTTGGGTAACATTGTTGCGCTACGTAACACTTTGTTGTGCAGGTTTTGTTACATGACAAGCAAGTATATTGCATGACAACTGTTGCGCAGTTTAACAGCTTGTTGCGCTGCGTAACAGCCTTGTTGCGCTAACTGTTGCATGACAGATGGCGTGACAGCTGTTGCACAAGTATGATGTAGATGATAACACTAACCTAAATCTTCAATTTCAGCCCAAAACAACCACGGAAAAGACCTAGATCTACAAAATAAGTTGTCAAAGTACCAAAACCCAAATCCTAGATCTACACCGTATGGATCCAAAAACCTCTATAACAAGTATAGAGGCTCTGATACCACTTGTTGGTCGCCTTCCTCAGACCTCGATTTGGATACAAACTCCTATATGTCGTAGAATAACAAAAAGGAGAATATGTAATGGTGAAACACACTAATAACCGAATGATTGATATTATTAAGGTTACATAATGTTGTACAATACGAATAATATCAATTACAATCAATTACAAGGACTTTGAACCGTTTAGGTGACTGTTACGCAAGAATTTCTCTCTCTAGCACAACAACACTTTCTCTCTCTAGAAATGGATACATTTATGACTGGTTGGTGGGGTATTTATAGTCCTCACCTAACCCCAACGTCGTTACGCAGCGCAACACCCTGTTGCACAGTGCACCAGTGGTGTTGCGCCACTTTGGTGTTGCACTGCGCAATACCAAGCGTAACAACGGCAAAATGCGTTGAAACGCTTTTCAACTCGATCTATAAACATGTTAGTCTTTACGACACATTCCTATGCTAAATACAAACTACAAACAATGATGGTTATGCTCCAAATAGTTTGTGAATTGATATAATGTATAATAATACCCTTTTTGAAAAGGCATAATTATTACAACTTATTTTATTTAAGAATTCACGCTCTTTGTTTTGAATGAAATTTCAATCTACAAACTCATTGATAGCCAACTCACATACTTATATTAATTGTGTATTGTTATTACCCCAATCTTGTTTAGCCTCTTTTATACTTGTATGAGTTGTGCCCTAATCCTCTTGTAATCCTTATTTAATAGTTGCTTAGCTAATGAGAAACACACACAATTTCCTATCAATCTATAATACTTTCAACTTAATACAAAACTAGAAGAAATTTGATTCTAAATAATAATAATACTAATTATTGCACCATCGTCATTACAATCATCAACCTGTTTAAGTGGACTTATTGCACGAACAATAGACAAACTGATATTCCCTTTGTTTCAGAAAAAATGACTGGAAAAAAAACCGGACCGAAATAAGATGGATACAGTTAATGAAGTGGTTTTTCATTAGATTACCCATGTAGCCCATGCAATAAACACGTCGGTTACTTTTTGAGTTTAAAAAGTTATTACTTTTTAAGGACAAAATGAGAAATTACTATATTTTACTTATCCATAATTTTAGACAAATATAAAAAGAAAGGTGAACAACATTTTTGTAATGGAAGAAGTAATAAACAAATGGGTTAAATTTGTCAAAATATTGTTTTTAAAAATGTATGTTTTGTATTGGCTAGATATTTGACTAGTTAGGCCATCTTATCTATATCAGAAGTCAGAAACGGCTCGTTAGATGGCTATTTTGAAGCTTGTATGGTATTTGGTATTTATATTCTTTAATTATTTTTGTATTTTAATTCTAATGTTATTATATTATTGCGGGTTGTGAGTTTCATGTAAAAACAAACTTAAATATAAAAATGATAAAAACACAAAAAAATTAATAAAAAAACCTTATTGAAAAACATTTTTTGGAAGATTTTATTGGAAGAATCCTAATTAAATAACTTTTATAAGATTTTCATGAAAAAAAAAACAAAAGAAAAAACTTTTTTTTATATTACAAAGGCTAAAAATAATCAAAGTTTCTACCTTTTTGTTGGGTTATAACTTAGTCAAAATAGTTTAACTCAATAATACTACTTCTAGCTACGGATATAAACTTGTGAAGTTACTACGGAAGACCAAGTTTAATACGGGTGTTCAACTAAGTCACTACGGACATTATCATTACTACGGATGAACCAAGTTACAGCGGACAGACTGAGAGTTAATGCGGAAGACAACCTTGTCGTGCAAGAATAAATCTAATAGATAGAGTTAGAATTAGATTATGTTTCCTTTTGTAATTAGATGAAGTTTCCTATTTAGATAGGGCGACCTCAAGGTCTATAAATAGATACATCCTTGTAAGATAGAAAACACGTTGTATTGATATCTTGATTAATACAATTGAGGCTTAACATTCGACAAATAGTTTGTTCTTATTCATTCATATATTTCATTATTTGTCTATTCATTCAACTTGTAAATATCAAAGTGTTCAATCCGCTGCCTAAACTTCTTTGATAGATCACGATCTAACAAGGTTAAGGTTAACGAAGTATAACAACTTATTTGATCCTAACACTTTTTTACTACAAAATTAGATCCACTGTTTTCAAAATATATGTATTTTCTCAAAAGTTAGATGCACTTTTCAAAAAGTTAGATGCATCTTTCAAAAACTTGGATTGGATACATTTTTAAAATATTATGTTAGGTACTGAATAGTATGGATGAAGCTATGAAATCTTAAAAGTGTGTTCATGATCTGAATGTTTAAGTCGGGTGAACTAAGTTCATCACCCGACTTAAACTAGAAAATCATTCAGTGCAGAATTTGAACATGTTACTTCACCCAAGCTAACTGAAGTTCATCAGAGTTAAATTTTAACTGAAGAATAAGTTAGTCAACAAAAGTCAACATTGAAGATTATAAATCGGGTGATGAAGACTTTACTTCCGAGTTAAAGTGAACAACTTCAGAGTTAAAATTAAGATGAAGACTTAATTGTTGTTAGTATAATTGATTGTAACGATATCTATAAATAGTGTGATGTGTGAGTGTAGTCAGTTGTCTTTGAACCTGGACTCATTATGAGTGTCGTAGTGCTTAAACAGATTCTTGTAACGGATTTTCTGCCCGAATCATACTATGAATGAGATCTAAACATTCAGCTTTCGATTAATTAATTCCTCAATTGCGATTACTTTTTCGATTCAGTCAGATCATGAGATTCTGCATCATGATCTGATCATACATCTCACTGTTTAGAGCTATAGGATCTTGTTAGACTTGTCAATTGGTATCAGAGCCAGACAAAATGAATTGATTAAATTCGATTGATTCTTGCTCATCGATTTGACCCGATTCGAGTGAATTCAGTCAAATTATCAATATTTTGTTGAATCGAAGAAGTTCAAATTGAAATTGAAGAACGTTATTGAAAAACTTGTGGAGATTAGTTTGGTTCTGGTGGAATGGTTGGTACGATAATCAATTAGAGGTGATCGGAGTATGAAGCTAATCCACGAGTTATCAATTTATGAAGATATGAGTTTTGATGCTTTAGATTTTAAATCGGATAATGAAGAAGTTCATCCGAACTAAATCTGAAGTCATTCTAGTTGAAGATTTGAGAAGGATTGAAGTGTTAAATCAGAAGTTGAAGGAAACTGAGATTGTTTATGATCAAATTAGTCTAATGATGATGAAGGAATTAAGATTACAAGTGTATGTATTGAAGAACAAGATGTTTTCAGAAACATGTTTCCTCAAAACAATATGATCTGGTAATTAGTTCATGATTCAGATTTATAATGATGATCTAAAAGTTTACTCAGATGAAGGTTTATGAGATTATCTGAGCTTGTTTGTTGAGGGGGAGTTTGGTTGTTTGATTGAAGAATCTGAAAGTAAGGGAGAGAATATTGGTGTTTGCATTTTTAACCATGGAGAATCAGTGTTTGATGAACCTGAAGAATTTGAAGCTAATCATGGAGAATCCTATTTGATAGTTTGAAGATTCATAGCATCATCCAAGGGGGAGATTGTTGGGGATTGAAAAGTGTGAATGAATATATGACATCTTCAAAGTTTGTGTTCATGATATGAGTGTTTAAGTCGAGTGAACTAAGTTCATCACCCGACTTGAACATGAAAAATCATTCAGTGAAGAATTTAATTCGGGTGAACATGTTAATTCACCAGAGTTAACTGAAGTTCATCAGATTTGAATTTAAACTGAAAAATAGGTTAGTCAACACAAGTCAACATTGAAGATTATAACTCAGGTGATGAAGACTTTACTTTAGAGTTAAAGTGAATAGCTCCAGAGTTCAAATTAAGATGAAGACTTAGTCGTTTTAGTGCAATTTGTATGTTATGATGTCTATAAATAGTGTGATGTATGAGTGTATTCGTTGTCTTTTAACCCGGACTCGTTTTGAGTGTCGTGGTGCTTAAGCAGATTCATGTAACAGCTTTTCCCGCCAAATTACACTATCAATGATATCTAAGCAAGCTTTCGATCGAGCAAATCTTCAATTACAAATACTTGTTTTGATTTAGTCAAATCATGAGATTCCGCATCATGATCTGATCATAAAATTCACTGGTTAGAGCTTTAGGATCCTTTTTAGTCTTGTCAATTGGTATCAGAGCCAGAAAAATCAATTGATTAAATTCAATTGATTCTGGCTCATCGATTTGACTCGATTCGAGTGAATTCGGTCAAATTGTCAGTGTTTGTTTGAATCGAAGAAGTTCAAATTGAAATTGAAGAACGTTATTGAAGAACTTATGGAGATTAGTGTGTTTCCGGTGGAATTGCTGGTACGATAATCAATTAGATGTGATCGGAGTGTGAAGCTAAACCACGAGTTATCAATTCACGAAGAGATGAGTTTTGATGCTTTAGATTTTAAATCCAATAATGAAGTAGTTCATCCGAACTAAATCTGAACTCATTCTAATTGAAAATTTGAGAAGGATTGGAGTGTTAAATCAGAAGTTGAAGGACACTGAGATTTTTGATGATTAAATTTATAATGATGATGAAAAAATGAAGAATACAAGTTTATCATGTATTGAAGAACAAAATGTTTTCAGAAACATGTTTCCTCAAAACAATATGATCTGGTAATTAGTTCATGATTCAGATTTATAATGATAATATACAAGTTTAACTCGGATTAAGGTTTATGAGATTCTATGAGCTTGTTTGTTGAGGGGGAGTTTGTTTGATTTTGGTTGAAGAATCTGAAAGTAAGGGGGATATTACTTGTGTTTGCATTCCTAACCATGGAGAATCAGGTTTTGAAGAAGCTGAAGAATTATTTGAAGCTAATCATGGAGAATCATATTTGATAGTTTGAAGATTCATAGCATCATCCAAGAGGGAGGTTGTTGGATACTGAATAGTATAGATGAAGCTATGAAATCATAAAAGTGTATGTTCATGATCTGAATGTTTAAGTCGGGTGAACTAAGTTCATCACCCGACTTAAACATAGAAAATCATTCAGTGAAGAATTTAACTCGGGTGAACATGTTACTTCATCCGAGCTAACTGAAGTTCATCAGAGATAAATTTAAACTGAAGAATAAGTTAGTCAACACAAGTCAACATTGAAGATTATAACTCGGGTGATGAAGAGTTTACTTCCGAGTTAAAGTGAACAACTCCAGAGTTAAAATTAAGATGAAGACTTAGTTGTTGTTAGTATAATCGATTGTAAGGATGTCTATAAATAGTGTGATGTGTGAGTGTAGTCAATTGACTTTGAACACGGACTCGTTTTGAGTGTTGTAGTGCTTAAACGGATTCATGTAACAACTTTTCCCGCCAAATTACACTATCAATGATATATAAACATTCAACTTTCGATCGATCAAATCTTCAATTACAAATACTTGTTTTGATTCAGTCAGATCATGAGATTCCGCATCATGATAAGATCATACAATTCACTGGTTAGAGTTTTTGGTCTTGTCATATTAGAAGTTGAAATATTAAGTAAAGTTAAAATACTAAAATACTCTTTCCAATATCAAACAATTTCTTTAGAGCTAAGTATACAAATGGTCGGTGTGTTTGTTCAAAATTATCGGGTTTAGTCCCTCGGTCGCAACTCGATCGGGTCTAGGCCCTCTCACACATGTCTGGTTACACCGTTTGTCACACCCTGCCATTGGCGGAAACGCATGGTGAAACCGATTGGCGATCGTCATAACACAACATTAATATAAAGAATATAATCTATATTAATAAATAAATAATGTATCGTTATGACGTCGCCATACTCAAGGTATAAACCTTAGTACACGAAAATCGTAAAACACTTCAAGAAGAATATTCAAATGTAATCATCAACGAATGAAAGAATACTTGGACATGCAAGCCCGAAATGAAAACCAAATGTATAATTATTAAATGTCCGTAAATGCAAAAGATATCATGAGGTCATCTAGAGTCCGACTCCTACATCCAAGTCCTATGCATGCTCATTATCTGAAAGTAAAGCTGAAAAACGTTTAGAAATATTGTGTAACTCATAGTAATTAATCTCATAGTACCAATCAGTAAAGAAATATTGTGTAACTAATGCATTTTTAAGTAGTAGGAGAACAATCATCACATCGTATAGTATAAAAGTACATCACAAACATTCAATATAATCGGAACATAATAAGTGCACCTCATAGAGAGCGTGCGGAATCGGTATGAAACACATACCGATAATCCATCATAGTAAGTGCACCTCATAAAGAGTGTGCGGTATCGGTATGACACACATACCGATAATCCATCGTAGTAATGCACCTCATAAACAGTGTGTGGTATCGGTATGACACACATACCGATAATCCATCGTAGTAATGCACCTCATAAAGAGCGTGCGGTATCAATATGACACACATATTGATAATCCATCGTAGTAATGCACCTCATAAAGAGCGTGCGGTATCGGTATGAAAACACATACCGATAATCCATCGTAGTAAGTACATCGAAGTAAGTATTGAACAACCGTTTGTGATGTTTTAGAAAATCGCATTAGCTTTTATTACACAATTTAGAGTTTCGGAATATCATAAGTTTCCATAAATAGAATTATCTATTTATGGTAAGTTTCTAAAAATAGAAATGTTTCCAAAAATAGAAAGTAGTACATCATTCTCGTAAATCATTTTATTTCAAGTCATTTAGGTTGCTTTACTTTCCCCCGATTTAAAATATAGAAAAAAATAGTAAAATAGGGGCGATGACTAACCTTATCGAGTGAGCGAATGTAAACGGTACTTGTGTGTATATGGCGTAGTAATTTGGTCACAACTAGAGTCCTCACTAGTCCTAGAGCTCTCCTAGATAAAGGTAGAAATGTATAAGAATAATATTCGATGGTTTTAGACTTTGGATAATACGACAAAAATATTCAGCGAAGACATAGTTTCATTCAAACTGAGATAAGTAAAGTTCCAGAAGGATATTAGATGTCGAAGGAAGTATATTTGAAAACTAGAAACCGAGAGCTACGTTTTAGACTAAGATATCATTACAAAAGAGTTCGTTAAGAATGAGATATGATTATAACGAAACTGATTAGTTAATATGTCCAAAAACGTTATTTCTATATAAGTTGAGTTTACTACTTTAAAGAGTCGTATATTTTAGGTGTAGACAAGATAGACATTTTTTTATACTTATTAGACCTTTTATTAACTTATAATAAACCCATTTAATTATTATTAAGGTTATCTAAATGGTTAAACGAAATATATTATTGAACCTAAAGACTTTACTCAAAATAATCAGATTAGACCCCCTTCTAATATTTTACGTTTTTTGGAAATTCTACAGAGAGTTAGAAAATGAATCTTACGTTTTTGAAAACTACACTCCAAGACCTACAAGACATATTCAGGTCACAGAGTCTAATTACTAGGCCAAAATAGCTAAAAATACCAATGAATGTAGATACAAAATAGAAACCAAAACTGGCCAAATTACAAGATTGTCCAACGAATCACGAATTCCAAACGAACAACGATATAACGAAAAGCACGAATAATATAATCAACCACACAATTAACTAGGAATATAAAGTGTCCCAATTCAGTCCATGAGAATAAGATATCAAGACTTCCCCATGAGAATAAACAAGCATAGAAAAGTATAGAATAGTTACCGCTAGTCGTAACGGTTAGGTCACCGAAAAGCGATTACCGTTACAACTCGAAAACTCGATTGATAACGACTCGAGGGCTGTTCCATGGTCAATCATGAACCATTAAACAAACCACGAATCATATTATACCCAAGACAATATTAATAACGGATACTAGTAAAGAATGGAATTGAGTTCGATTAGGAGCGTTTACTTACGTATACGATTATTGTGACTAACAAGAATCACACACCAACTCGAAAGGCAATTCACGGGGCTTTTAAAGATGGTATTGAGGACTCTAACCCGCTGTCCAAAGTCAGATTCTAAGGACGGAATCAATCCACAAAAACAGCCCGCAAAACTTCACTTTCAAACAAATAATAAGAGTATTATGATAAGAATTTCAATACGCAATTGTATATAAGTAAATGATTTAAATGTCGAGAATACAATAACAAAAAGGAAAGGATATGACCTGAATATGAAGGGAAAACGGATCCGATGATGACGGAAATAAAGGATCCGTCTCTTGATGCTAGAATTGGCTACGAAGAAGATATACAACTCAAACAAAAACCCTAATTAGAATCGGATAGATTATCACCACAAGAACAAGTATTAACCCATGGACATACCTGCTGGAAACTCGATTAGGATGATGAATAAATTTTTCCTTGATGATGGAATTTCGCTGGGGAAAACACACACGAAAGAAAAATTACAAAACGAATAACATGTTCCCATATTAGGGTTTTGGCTCATAACAAAAGAACACATAGATTATGAACCGATTACCTTTGACAATATGAGATGATGATCATGATAGAGGTGCAGGAAGGTTATAACTCGATGGTGGGGTGGCTGGGAAATCAAAACGGCAGCAACAACATGAAGAAGGGGCGACGGCTTGGAGGTTTCCAACGGCTAGGGTTTTTGGGTTACATACCTACGAATACAGCAATACATTCTTGAGAAATTTGGTGATGATAATCACAAGATTAGATATGAGATAATCACAAAAGAAATTGGATGTTTGGAGGGTTTGAAATCGGTAGCCACAAAGAGAAATGGAGGTTGACGGCTAGAGAACATCATTTAGGGTTTTTGTGTGTGTTTTGGTTTAGAATCAAATGTTTAGTGTTGTTTAGATTTAGTTTAGGAAGGGTAAGGTTAGGTTTAATGTGAGTATAGTGTAGGGTTCGATTACTGCACCAAAGGTTTAGACAAAAAGGCTTGGACTCGACACACAACCAACGATAACAAAAAATGAAAGTCTGCTCGGGGGCATGGTGCGTCGCACCTAAGACCTGATGCGGCGCACCCCCATAAATTTTAGATTTGTTTTTCACGTGTACATGTAACGAAGATTATCGAAAGCAGAGATCACGAGCTAATGGTACAGCAGATCTAGAACATGTATTATGTTTGTGTAACCTCAAAACCGGAAATTCTCGAGAGTTAGTAATGTATAACGGAATATTTGAATAGGTACTATATGTATAATTATCGAACCAAATTCGTAATAGTTGTAACGATCATTAAACATAGTAGAACACTAAAGTATAAAAGGTACGGGATTAACCGATAATTTATCTAGGAGCTCGTCTAGTGAGACTAACTATTGCACCTAACTAATACAGTAACATCATATAACGAGGTATACACACAATGCATAGTAATCATCATACATAAAAGAAAATATAAAGATCTTTTTATAAAAAGTTTTTGTAAACCCGGAAAAAGAGCATACGGCATACTAGACTAACCTGAGTCGGAAAAGTGACGGTTGTCACAGTATTTCCCACTTAAAAGAATTTCGTCCCGAAATTCAAGTGGTATAATCGTTGACAAAAGCATCATTGAAATGTGTATATAAAGGGGTTTTCGTACAACAAATCCTCAAGATTTGCTCATGAAGTGTGTCATGAATCTAAACACTGATTAGAATAGTTTGAATTCCCTTCCGATACTGGAACAGATACGCGTTAGAATATATTTATAATTACGTCTAATTATAAACACATTCTATTTTTATGTTCACATTACCATAACAGTTCATGGGTATTTTGTGTAAGCGCTTACGATCATTCGTAAAACAATGCACAAATTCCAGTTCAAAAAGAGAGTATGAAATTATGTAGATACATGGTAAACGATAAGTCCTCCATTATGTTGGCCAAACATAACTTAAAACTCATCATTAAGTATCATTTATAGTTTTCGATAGGTAACACTTAACTGTTGAAACACATTCAACAATAGAAGTCATGTGTCACGGTTAACGAACAAAATCGTCGGTCACAAAAGAATCACACGTAATCGTTGTAAGAGTGAAATAATTTCATAAATAATACGAAAGAGCGTTGGAAGCGAAATGTTACGCAAAAGCTTGCAAATTAATACCGAGGTTGAAAGATTTTACCAGATCGCGTGTAACAATAAGTTTCCCCTTATGTTGATCAGACACAAAAGAATTCCTATCGTTACCTGCGAGTGATTATCACTGATTATGAAATATCGAATTACAAATAAGATCAACAAAGCAGAGATTAAGGAAAACGAAGTCATTAGAACGACTTTTGGATCATCAGAGAGTTGGATAAATAGCTAGATTGAATACTAGTAGATGAGGAAGAAATCTCGCGTCAAAGAATATCTCAGCGTTTGGTGTCATACGAGTTGCATTAGGATGATTGTTGTGTAGCGCGTAAATCGAATCAATTCCACAAGTCTATATCAGCGTTTGGTGTCATCGCAAGATTTCAATAACATATCTGAATGCAGTAACAGAAAAGTTTACATATGGATGTGTCTGTACAGTTTCATAGGTCAAAAGGACTCAAACGACTAAGATCAGAATGAATATCGCTTCAAGTATTATTTACATCCAGAAATATCCAAGTTACATCGAGGTGGACATGAAAAGCTGTCAAAATAGAAAACTCGGGATAATGAAATGAATTAGTATATTAATGCACAATACGCTTGCAATTTATCTCGAGATGTCGAAAGTCTAACGCACAAAGAAATGTCGGTTGAAGGTTTCAGTACCGAATGAAAGTCGTATGAGTATCAATGAGGTACGGGCTATTGAGTTTCAACTGATAATGGTTACTCTCCTCGTGGTTACGTACAAGAATAAGGTTTCAAGAATCATACGCGATAAAGAAATAGTCGTCAAATGTTACAGTCTTCTGTCTCAAGTGGCATCTAAAGTCACTTCGAAGTTTCGATAAGAACTGCGATGATAAAGAATTCGAGGATAAAGTTTAACTCAGAAAACTATCTGCTGTGGAACGCTCATGGAAATTGTGGATACAATCAAGGATGGATATGCCTAAAGCATACGAAATCGGATATAATGAAGTTTGGGAAATCAAATTCTTCTTGTGCTAGAATATATGTCTTACCGAAGGAACGTGTCGAAGGTCACAAGTAGATTGGAACTGGATAGGTATAAATCAAAGTAGAAATCTTCTTTTGTAACCGAAGGTGAAGTAGATGGCAATTTCTCGAAGTAATTGAGAATACGTTAGATTTGACAAAGGCATCGTCTTAGAGAACATCTGATTTGATTGAGAAAATAGAGAAAAGAGTTTTACCGGTTTGTACAGACTGACTGATAAGGAAATCAACTAGTTTACAACTCCAGATGGTTTTAGTACTGACTTTCTATGAATGTACTCGACCAGTATCATCGGTAGTAGTATGTGGAAACCTCACATGTTTTCGAGATCAATGGTTATCAAATGATTGGTAAAAATATAGAATCGGATAGTTTATCTCCTCGGGGAGACGAATACATCACGAGTAAACTTTCGGGGCGAAAAAGATACGTTCGCATCATCAGGAACTAGTTTCGGCTTGAGTGATTTTCACGAATAAAAGTGATTATGAAAAAGGGATAGAAGAATCCAGATTTTAGGGTATATCGTATAGCTTGTAATCAATTCCATCCATAGCTTGAGAGAACACGAGTTCAAGTGAGTTAGTTCTGACCAACTCGAGATTAAATAATAGAGTTTGGAGTGGTGCTCGACAAAGAATGTTTAGACAACGATTTCATTTGAGTAGATTAGTATAAATCGTGAAAATGTTTCGGGGTCTAATTTCCGTATGGTAGTTAGATTTCGACATTTGAACAATTTTGTCAAAGGGACCAAAATTTGAAAACGAACAAAGATAGGATAAAAATAGACATTTTTCTGTTGAAACATAAATTTGTTACCGATTAGAATGTTTATCTCTGAGTGTAGTTACGAGAATCCTTACGAAATAATATGGAGAGGATTAATACTTCTCCTCTAATTTCGAAACAATGAAGCAACCAGAAGAATAGATACAATCTCTTAGCATATGGTTTAAACAATTTGTTGAGTAGAAACGTATACCGATATTTGTGATAATATAATAATTAATGTAAAGGGTTCAAGGATATAGAGATCGAGATAAACGAAAATAAAACACCGTCTTCAAAATAGGGTAAGCGAGTCTTCAACTTCACAACTTCAAATCTGCACGAAAGTTCTTCCACGAGAGCGTCACGTATGGTAGAATAGAATTCCGGAAGTACGAAGATCGAGAAATAGAAATGAAACAAAATAGAAATTTTAAGTGAGGGGTGGAGTCGTAAATGAATAAGAGGACGATTCTAATACTGCAACTAGATGAGGCACCCAAAGATAGAACATACACATTTGCTTCCGTTTTCATTATCACATTGATAACACTTAGTGATTATTAGAGTAGAAATATAAGAGTTTAAGCCGAATTCGATTAAAACAAGAGATGAGATTTTTTTTAGGAAGTGAGAAGTAAATAAAATAGAAACTCCTTCAGCGTCGTAAGTCGTTGCGGTTCACCGTCTTCCTAGGAAGACGATAAGTCGATAGGTACGAGTAGTGAGACGATATGAAATAGTAAAAAGATCCTAGAAAGAATCTATATTAAGGACACCTAGTTATAGTCTAGGCCAAACCACCTACTTCTCTATAACCATGTGCTCTGATACCAATCTATCACACCCCGCCATTGGCGGAAACGCAGGGTGCAACCGATTGGCGATCGTCATAACACAACAGTAATATAAAGAAATTTGTTGGGATTGAAACTTAGTTAAATTTGTTTTAATTTCATTAATGTTGCTCGTTACTACTGCTGTACTTCATTAATACAGACTGAAGCTATTACTACGGAATGAAGACACTTACTACTGAAGAACTTGTTACTATGGAAGACATTGTTACTACGACAAGATCATTACTACTGCACTTTCTCATTACTACTGCTGTTTGTTTCTACTGCTCAAGATTTCTATGCAAGTTAGCATTACAATAAGAGTTAGATTGTATTTCCTTTTATTAGATGTTTCCTATTTAGATAGGTTAGCCTCAAGGTCTATATATAGATCCTTGTAGATTGATAAGAAAAACGTTGTATTGATTCATTCATAATTAATATAATTGAGGCTTATAATCCGACAAACATTATTGTTCATAATTGTTTACATTATTCAATATTTGTTTGTTTGATAAACTTGTAATATCAAGGTGTTCATCCGTTGCTGAACTTCCTTAATTGATCAAGATCTCTTAGACGAACTTTAGGTTATTCAACCTATTCGATCCTGAAAAATATAATCTATATAAATAAATAAATAATGTATTGTTTTGACGATCGTCAATCGGTTGCACCCTGCGTTTCCGTCAATGGATGGGTGTGACACCGTCGGTCCTGCCTCTAACTTCCTTTATGTGTTTCCGTTTGGCAGTGGATATCCATCCGATCCAATCCATCTATCTTGGATATGGATATGGATTAATGGATGTGGATGTTGTAAATTTTAGTGGATCGGATATGGATAACGGTTTTCCATGTATTGATAACTCGTTTACCACCCGAAATAACTATAAATATACATAATTACTAAAAATGACTTTAACTTTAGCTATAAATTTTTATATATTAACATAGTTTTCGTATAATGAATTTCAATTATAATAGTTTTAATAAACACGTTTATTAAAATTAGTTGGCTTTGATAAACATGTTTATCAAAATTACCACTTCAATATAGAAGAACATCAAATATGATAAATAAGTTTCATTTATTGTATTGTACTTGTTTATGTGATAAATTTTATGTTTCGACTCTATTTTCAAGTTGATATTAGTGCAAGGAAAAACATTTTGTATGATATCCAATGGATATCCATTTACCCGCTTAATCCAATGGATATGGATATGGATGGATGATATTTTTTTTAAATGGATATTGATATGGATGACGAAAATATAAATTGATATGGATTTGGATACGGCTCCGATCCATTGTCATCCCTACTTGTGCAGCTCATGTGAGGGGTAATTTGGTCTTTTATCCTTTTTAGGACTATTCATGTATGTATCTATTGAAAATCCAAATCAAAAACACTTCATTCTAACTAAATTTCACGATGCCTAACCGTCGGCTGCTTTCACCACCGATAGCACCGGTGACCGTCGGCTTACAAACGCCAACATTATTCACCACCAACTGCCACAATCTTTTTCATCTTTAAATTTCCAAATCACATATAATGAATTCATTATCAACAAAACACAAAATAATTCAGCCACCACCACCACCATATGTTATTATTTCACTATCACCGCAGCCAATCACACAACGCCTTCCGACCGGCTACGATAACCACCTCACCTCCATTTTTGAAACAACTATCACCTCCCCTTTCCAGCCACCATCATAATCTCTCTAGAATTTATCAACCACCAACACCTCTACAAAATAAAGTCTAGATCTTGCAACAAAACCCCAAAAAAGAAAACAAGAAAAAAAAACTAGATCTAGATCTAAAACAAAAAAAAATACTAAAAAAGGTAGTTATTATAGACCAATATATCCCAAAACAAAATCTCGAAACCGAATGGAATATCAATAGTGGAGGCGTCGGATATGAAGAAAACAATGGTGGCAGTGATGGATGAGATGAATGGGCACAAAGTTGGTATGCTTTTTGATTCAAAGTTTTCGAGTGAGAGAGAGGGGATCTGACTCGGATGAGAAATGTATTTTCTGTGTGAAACGTGAGAAAGAACATTAATTCAACAGATTTTCATTTTGATTCAAAATCTTCGAAAAACAAAAGTCATAGAAAGTGTCAATCGAAGTTAAAATTCGTAATATAATCACTATTTTTATGGATATATTGAATCATAACTACATAAAAATAATATCTTTAAAAATATAAAATTATGAATCAAAATAGAATTATGTTGAATCAATACATTTTCTCACCTTTTTCGACAATAAAAAGAACTATGCTCTAGAAGTTTTGGGTTCGGCCATTTGGGTCATAAATAATATTTATTCGATTAATAAGAATTTTGCGGTGTCAAATTATTTTATTAAACGTGGTTTAAAAGGCCACGTCATATTATAGAAATTGTGTGTGTCCGATATGAAACCCGATAATACATTTAAAATATGTAAAAGTTGAATCCAGCTGGAGAATCTGAGCTAATAACTCTCTTTGGTTTGACAAAATACGGTTATTCTACCGAAAGCATTGTAACATATTTTTAGTAAGACGCAGTTTTATAAAATTATTTATAATCTCTTCACTATTGAGATAGTGATTTATAAATAATTTATATAAATCTCTTTATTTAAAGCAATTTATCACAAAATATAATTATTAAAAACACCATATAAATATAAGTTTTATTTTTAGTCTACCTATTACAAAATTTTATGTTTACACATCTCAATATGGGTCACAAGTAATATTTATTCGATTAATAAGAATTTTTTGGTTTTGTGGTGTCTAATTATTTTATGAAACGTGGTTTCAGAGGCCACGTCATATTATAGAAATTGTGTGTGTCTGGTTGGAAACCTGAAAATACATTTAAAATATGTAAAAGTTGAATCCAGCTGGAGAATCTGAGCTAATAACTCTTTTTCGTTTGACAAAATACGGTTATTCTACCGAAAGCATTGTAACATATGAGTTTTTAGTAAGACACGTGTTTTATAAAATTATTTATAATCTCTTCACTATTGAGATAGTGATTTATAAATAATTTATATAAATCTCTTTATTTAAAGCAATTTATCACAAAAATATAATTATTAGAAACTCCATATAAATATAAGTTTTAGTTTTAGTCTAGCTATTACAAAATTTTATGTTTATACATCTCAATTTCATGTTTTCCTGATTCATTTTTTTTTTAAAGTTAAATAGTTTATGGGTCCTAAATTATCGGGTTACTGGTTTATAATTTGATTTTTGATTATAGATTAGATTTTGTTAAAAATAATTTAATTTGTCAATGAAAGTTTAACCAAATTATTATTCCATACATTTCAATTCAAGTATATTATGACATAATCCATAAACATTATTATTAACTTCATTGTCTTTAATAAAAATCAAATTAAAATCTTTAAACATTATTTAAACTATTATTAGACTTTCTAAAATTTAAACATGTATCTTTTATGACATTCAATTAGATATATATAGAGTTAAAGAAATGCGTTAAGTACATAAATACTCTATAAATACTCTATGTGTTTGTCTTAATTTAATGGGTTTCGTTCCTTAATCGCAATTCAATCATGATTTGTCCCTCTCATACATGTTTGACTACAAAGTTACTCTTCTTACGACTCAAAGAGTCAAACAAGAAACAATGAGCGTATAATTATTTTTATAAATGCAAAGAGGCGAGTTATCAACTAATACACTACCATAAACATATATATATTACGAGATGAATGAGAAATTACCAGAAACCATTAATGCAATTTTGATGAAAACTTATTTTTTTAATAATTGTATCGAGCGCGTTTTATACTACTTATTTATTAGTATATAACACGTCCAAATTTAAGTAAATTTGACCTACAATAATTTATTAAGAGAAAAGTCTAAAAAAGAGATCTGAGCTGGAATTTTCCCATCAAAATTAACATACCAATATTTATAGGACAACCATTAACAAAATATATACATGTATCCCATGATTTACATAGAAAGAACACTTTTATATTCGTTCTTTGGATTTGATAAAGATATTCAACATTTTGTATAGATATAAATAAGGTCATCTCTTCATTATTAAGAAAGTTTTCCGACTTGGTCCAAAGAGTTGATAAACACTATACTTTTATTAATACCACCCATGATGTCAATAAAAATACAAAAAATAATAAAAAAAAACAAACGGATAAATATTAAAATAGTAAGATTTGGTAAGATGTGATCAAAATGGTTAAGGTGTTAGTTTGACAATTGCTTTCAGCAAACTCTCAGGACATCGTTTTCTGATTCTGCGTGTGGGTTTCTCCGGCGACGTCATTTTCATCCACATATCCCACCTGGCCTTGCGTAAAACACCAACACATTTACGCCACGTCATCATCCTCCACTACTATAAACAAACCCTAATATTCATCCAACCAATCCACATATCCACACCAACTCTCTCTTTCTTATTCTCTTTCTCTCTCAAGAATGGAAGGCTTGATCCCTTTTGTTTACAAGGCTATCATGCAACAAAGGAATGGAGAGCAGAGTTTATTCCGATCAACCCTCAACGAATCGCCGTCAGCGTCGTATGTTAGGCTTCCAACGGGTGAGTCAGGGAGATTTCAAGCTTCTTATGGCTTTTCAACATCTTCTTCATCGCCTTCATCCCCTGCTTATCGGAGGACTACTACCACATCAACCTCGGGTTTCAACCATCGTGCCGCGTTTATGTGATGTTTAAGAATTAATTAATATTACATGCATATATATATGTATGTCTTTGGAAAGCCAAGACATACATGTTCTTAGTTATGTTCGTGGAATAAAACCAAGATAAAAGTTTCAATCCCCGTGGTTCGGTTTGAGCTTAAAATCTTGTACAAATATAGAAATGTTGATGGGTTTGACGTTTGTGGCTATTTAGTTTGTGGTCAACCAAAGGGAGATCATGAACTATTGAGTGTTGTTTAGCTTGCAATTAATCAATTTGTAAAGCATATATGAAATGTATGGATTATTGTGTTCATGTTTATTGTTGGTCTCAAAAGATAGATAGGCTTAAAATTGATGAAATCTTCAATATTCTTTTCTTAATTCCTCAAATTTGAAAAGTAAGCAGAATTTTATATTTAATTTCGGTTTAATACTTGTATTAGTTAAATATTTATGTCTTAATCACGTTCACTTATTTTAATAGGCAATAACCGACTTGTGATAACTAATAGAGTGTTCAAAAACATGGGTCCGCTATGGTTAAGGTGTTAGTTAACACAGCATCAGTTATTATTATTATTATTTATTTTGGATGATGATAGTTTGAGTTTTTACACCTTAATTAACCTTAAGGATTATTGTTATTTAAAGTATATTTTCTCGCATGAGTAAATTATACATAAACTTAGTTTACAATATTCAAACGAGTCATATGAGTTAGTTAAAGGTCGATTGCTAGCTAGAATATGGATTCAAATGCTTTGAAGCTCATATCTAGTTTAGTCATATTTAGAATATGTTAATCTAGAGATTAGCGGGGGGATATAAAGTGTAAAACAAATCATTGTATAATATGAGTTTAAAATCCCGGTATTGATCATTCGTATGATGTTACGAGATTTACTTTCTCATATATATATATATATATATATATATATATATATATATATATATATATATATATATTGGGGTTCAAAAGGGATCCCTAATTTTCTAGAGATCCAGGGATCCCCTCCTAACCACCCATTTTTCCTTATATCTTTGTTATTTTATTTATTTATTTTTTTTTTCTAAAAATTTTTTTTTACTATTTTTCTAAAAAAAAATTTACTTTTTTCTTTTCCTTTTTATTTACTTTTTTTTTTTTTTTTTTTTTTTTTTTTTCCGAAAATCACATTTGATTTTCAACCTTACTTTTTAAAAATCACATGTGATTTTCAATCTACAAATATTTTATGGGTAAAATCTCGTTTGATTTTAAAAAATTATTGATTATTTTTTACCAAAATCACATGTGATTTTTAACTTACAAACTATTTTGCTTATAAAATCACATTTGATTTTCGAGAAACAAATTTTTCAAGTGACTTTAAAATTTATAAAGTTTGGTTTTTGAAAATCAAATGTGATTTTCGACAAAAAAAAAATTCACGTGTGATTTTAATATTTATAAATTTTGGTTTTTGAAAATCACATGTAAATTCAATTTTTTACAAAAAAATCACATGTGATTTTGAAAAAAAAAAAAGTTAAGTAAAACATAGCAAAAAAAAAAAAACCGAATTAAAAAACGAAAAAAAAAATGAAAAAAAAAAAAAAATATATATATAAAGGGAAAAATGAATGGCTAGGAATCCTTTGTGGTTTTGACCCCTAAGTAAATTTGTGTGGCTAAAAAGTGGATCATTGGATCTCTAGAAAATTGAGGATCCCATTTGAACCTCACCCTATATATATATATATATATATATATATATATATATATATATATATAAGAGACACGACGGTCTGAACGGTATAATTTATTTATTCTAACGAATAACGGTTTAAGAGATATATTAATTTAGAAAAGATATTTTATATGGATATTGATTTTAATCTAAATATAAAAAATTAATGAATAGTTGAAATTAAGTTTTTGATTCTTAAAAAATAAGTTATAATTTATTTACCATCCAAATTAATTACAAATCCCATAAGAGGAAGTTACTTTCTAAGAAACTAACACTCATACTAATATAAAAGTTTCATATTATTCACCCAATTAAATACATAGAGTTAACAATTTAATTTATTTTGTTATTGGTCATATACAATTTAATTTGTTTCTTATCACACGAAACAATCTAAATGTGAACTTAAATTTATAAAATTCTATTAATCATGTAAGATATATAAGAGTAAAAAATATATGCGAACTTCTTTACTATTGAGTTATACTTTCCCAAAGCAATTTTATGCAAATATATATGTTATAAAACTTTTTCTTATACAAAAATAAAATATCTAATTGAATATTCATTTACTCGTTTCATTCTATAAACGAATGTATATATAATTAATGAATTAAGGTTAAATTTAAATGGATATTGAGACAAATATAGATACCAAATCATGTCTTCGCTAAATAACATTGTCTTTTTGTGAATATAAAAACTTTACCGGCAGAACACTATTTTCCTTGTTTGTTTGATAAAGTATAAAAAACAACTTATCAAAATATTCGATATTCTATTGAATCTAAAGTGTCCATGAGTGTGCCACACTATTTTCTAAACTTTTAATATGATGACTAGAGCAACCACTAGCAAATAAAAACAAATAAATTATGAAACAACTTGATTTTTTTTTTTATCGATAACAATCATGTATGGAATAACACATCTATTATACCAAAATGGTACAAAGAGAATTGTTAGATTATTTTCAATACCAATTTAGTGAGTAGTAGTAATTAGGAGGAAAAACTTTTATAGTGGAAACAAATGTTCAAATCTTTGCAACTACCTTTTTTTTCCTCCTTTACTTGTTTGGGATACCGGTCAATTTTTATCCTAGTTTCACCACTGGAGGTACACATATTATAGGGAAAGAAATTGACACGTTGAGGGGAGTTGGGCTACAAGTAAAAGCCACTCATAGTAAAAACAAGTACTCTATCGATCAGTAACTGTAAAAACAAAAATATTGACACTTCAACAGTTACGCACTTGTCATGTTCTTTGAAATTTTTAGGCCCCAATCTGAGCATCTGCGGGATGCTCAACCATACAAACGCCTCGGGATTTTTCTGTCCTGTCCTCTAATCTTTCGTAACATCTTTTCAGAACTTTGGGCTTTTGTTATTAAGTTACAAGTCAATTTGGCTACTTTTTCAAACTTGGTTATATTATACAACAATTCAAATGAATTCTTTTAGCCAAGTTACCCTGACGTATAAATTAGATATTTTCTGAACTATACCAAATTTTCTAAGGTGCCGTTAGATTTATATTATAATTAAAGTAATTGAAAATCTATTTTTCATGAATGAATTAAAAATTATGTAACTAAATATTTACTAAACTTTATATTAAGTAAAAAACACCAACTTATTTAATATGACATTGCTTTATAAATGTAGTTAACTTATTTCCGAGTCGATTTAGAAACCAAACAAAATGCAGGTTTCGGATTAAGTGAAAACTATAAGCGCTTCATTAATGATTAGACTTTGAAAAGAAATACTAAAAAAAATCCATCTTTGAATCTATCACTATTGTTATAATGTTTCGTATACATGTAACAAGAGTAAATACTTTTTTGTTGCATGTATTTATACGAGAATTTTATGGCCGGCGCGTTGTGGCGGCGTCGAAAAATTTGATAAAGAAAAACATGGTATTAGTATATAATCCGTGATAAAACTAATCAAATAATATAATGAAAGTTAAAAAACAATAAACTTAAAAGTGAGGATTATAAATCTAAAATAACAATGTATTAAAATAAATCGTGATAAAACTAACAATAATCGTAATAACAAAAATGAATGTTAAAAAAAAAAAAAACTTTCGTAATAATAAATGTGAAAGATAAAAAAAAAAATAAAACTTAAAAATAAGGTTTATATATTTAAAATAACAATATAGCAAGTTATATAAGATTAGGGGTTGTGTAGTATATAATCTTAAGTTTACACTATGGCAGAAGTCTTTTTAATGAAAACTATCTTACTTATTATATATAGATATAAGATAAAAATAACTATTTAATTGAACAATTATTTTTATTTTAATAAATGTTAGTATGTGTAATTTTTCTTGTTGTAGAGGGCTACTTGTTACTTATGACAAACGTCCACCAAATCAGTAGGACGACGACCCTGTAGAATTTATCCATAATTAACTATTAAATATATATGATTATGATATTAATTTGTATTACTGAAATGTTCAGTCATTTTTATTACTTTTAATGAAAATGAGTGGAGAGAAAGGGTAAGTCATCATTTTTGATCTCACGTCAAGGCCAAAATATATATATATATATATATATATATATATATATATATATATATATATATATATATATATATATATATATATATATATAGGGTGAGGTTCAAATGGGATCCTCAATTTTCTAGAGATCCAAGGATCCATTTTTTAGCCACACAAATTCACATAGGGGTCAAAACCACAAAGGCTTCCTAGCCATTCATTTTTCCGTTTATTTTTTTTTTTATTTTTTTTTTTTTTTTTTTTTTTTTTTTTTTTTTAATTCGGTTTTTTTTTTTTTTCTATGTTTTACTTAACTTTTTTTTTTTTTTAAAATCACATGTGATTTTTTTGTAAAAAATTGAATTTACATGTGATTTTCAAAAACCAAAATTTATAAATATTAAAATCACACGTGAATTTTTTTTTTTGTCGAAAATCACATTTGATTTTCAAAAACCAAACTTTATAAATTTTAAAGTCACACTTGAAAAATTTGTTTCTCGAAAATCACATGTGATTTTATAAGCAAAATAGTTTGTAAGTTAAAAATCACATGTGATTTTGGTAAAAAATAATCAATAATTTTTTAAAATCAAACGTGATTTTACCCATAAAATATTTGTAGATTGAAAATCACATGTGATTTTAAAAAAGTAAGGTTGAAAATCAAATGTGATTTTCGGAAAAAAAAAAAAAAAAAAAAAAAAAAGTAAATAAAAAGGATAAGAAAAAAGTAAATTTTTTTTTTAGAAAAATAGTAAAAAAAATTTTTAGAAAAAAAAAAAAAAAAAGAACAAAGATATAAGGAAAAATGGGTGGTTAGGAGGGGATCCCTGGATCTCTAGAAAACTAGGGATCCCTTTTGAACCCCAATCTATATATATATATATATAGAGAGAGAGAGAGTTTCAAGTAGGAACCACTATAAAATTGAAAACCATATGAACCAATTTTTAACCAATTATTCTAAACTCAATTTAAATTTATAATTAACTTTAAATTAATTTATCTAAGGGTATAATAAGGTTTTATTAAATCTAATTACACCATTAAAACAAGCATTTAATTTTCTTTTCAAAGAGCACCCGCTTGATACACTTTTGACGAATTTTTTTTTTTTTTTTTTTTTGGGGGGTTTCAGTATATTCACAAATGTATATTTTTACTACGGGAAGTGTATGAGTATTCCGGTGAGATAAGTATGTGTATGTGAGAGTGATGAAGATGATGATATTTGTGTGTGTGTGTGTGTGTGTGTGTGTGTGTGTGTGTGTGTGTGTGTGTGTGTGTGTGTGTGTGTGTGTGTGTTAAAGCTGAGTACTTGTTATGTATATTAGAACGTTGGTGTATGATACTATAAGTGTTGGTATTTATAGCCAACACCCAACACCTGATCATTAATAGTCATTATATACTAATTAGTGGCGGACATAATGATTTAATGCATATATCATTATGGGAGACATAACGCTCTAACGTCCATAACATTATGTTGGGTATAATGAGTATATTAATTGGTAACGTTCAAACAGTTTGAACCACATTGATTGTCGGACGTCGTGTGCCAGGACAGGTGTCGAGTACCTGACTCCAAATGCCAAATGCCGGATACGAGTGTCGGACGTCGGGGCACGAGTGCCGGACGTCGAGCCACATTTACACGGACACGAGGCTGAGTGTCGGACCACTTTTACCCGTAAACGGGGTTGAGTGCCGGACCACTTTTGCTGAGACACATGGCTGGTGTCCCGGCCACATTTACCCGAACATTGGCTAAGTGTCGGGCCACTTTTACCCGGACACCGGGCTGTGTGCGGTTGTCGGGTCACATTTACCCGAACACAGGGCACGAGTGCCACCTGTCGGAGTGCCGGAATTCGGAGTTCCGGACTTCGGAGTACCGGACTTCGTAGTCCCGGACGTCGGGACGTGTGTCGGACACGCGAGTGCCGGACACGAGTGCCAGGATACCGAACACCGGGAGTTGAAAGATGGCACAGAGGAAAGGTTTCTTGTGAGTATGTGTCACACCCCGCTCAGGCGGAAACCCGAGATGTGCAGTATATTAGGTATCAGAAGACCAAGTATTACATCGAATAAATACTATAACAATAAGATTACATTAAATGAAGTTTAGGAGTTACAATAATACAAATAAAACAATACAAAATAGTACATGGCCTAAATAGAAACTAACTACGTCTAGCTAAGTCTCTTCGAAAGTCCATACAATATCCAAAGCAAAAATAGTAACTCCATAATCGATGCAAAACTCAACCTCCTGAAAAGCGTTAAAAATACGACGTCTACATAAAGTTGGTGGGTTATTCGTATTTTATAAAAACATAATATTTTGAAGATTTTGACCCATTAGAAAATGTAGTTAGAAATCAATAGTAAAAATGGATAATATCTTGAATTATAACAATGTATGATATATGCATAAACCTTAGATATTCATCTACACCTGAACCGTACTGTAATGTAAAGGCAACAACGTAAAGGCAACAATAACCCTCTGCCTTAGTGTGTCCAACTAAGGTAGTTACGAGGTAAACGTAGCGGCAATAACATCCCTGCGCATAGTGAGGGGTGAGGGTTTGGAAAACCCATATAGATCTATATATAAATATCGATGGCTCAACTAGAGTTAACAAGTGTTTAATCGAGGGCCTTATACTACCACCAAGGCCGTATAAGTGAGGTACACTAAATCTAAAGGCATCATAATCTAAACATGCATAATCAAGATATATAAAGTTTAGTTAACGCTAATCATGCCCGAAGTAAAATTTATAAAGCAGTAAAAGGGCATCGAATAGCTCACGAATCAGCGATAAGTATGTCGGGTAGACACAAACTGGAGAATAATACTCCACCGCCTAAGTGCCCTAGCATAAGACATAAAAGGTGTAAATATCTCTAATGTAATAGGTTTAGCCTCGTATTAACTAACGTTGTATTATATTAGAGTTTAGTAGAGTTTAGACGGATGATAGATATTTAGGTTTAAAGTCGTCGAATTCACCGTCGATTAGTCGTAGGGGGATGACGAATAAAAAGGTATTTGATATTTCGAGTAGATAATGACTTCTAGAAATATTGATTATTTAAGTTTATAAATACGATGAGATAGGAATGATATTCCGAGCCTAAAGTGACTACCAGGAATATCGATTGAAAGGAGTATTAGATTTAGTCAAAGTCAACCAAAGTCAAAGTCAACCGAAGTCAAAGTCAACCATGGTCAAAGTCAACCAATTCAAAGTCAACCAAAGTCAATATCAAATATAGTTGACTTGGTCAACGTCAACGAAAGTCAACCGTTTTGAAAGGAAGTCAAAGTCAACGAAAGTCATCCTTTGACAATTTGAATATTTTAAAGATGTAAATTTGGATATTTGAGTAAAATATGATTGGAAATCAGTTTCATAAAAGTTATTTAAAAGTTTAGGTTTAAAATCGAAGATTTGATCGTTTTTGGAGAAATAAACGATTTAACGATAAAATGGACGTTTTAACGATTATGATAGTAATTAATATGACGTTTAAGATTGCGATTTACATTTTGAGTCCAAAATGTATGTTTATCAGTTTATAATACTTTACGTATACTAATATAGGTTTACGTATACTTAAAATCGTCCGAAAAACGCGAAAAAGGCGAAACAGCGACCAGTGCTGCGCACTGGGTAACCAGTGTTGCGCACTGATCTGGAAACCATGCCCGGTGCGTCGCACCTAGGTCCAGTGCGGCGCACCTGGTGTCCGGATTGCAGTTTTCAGTTTTTCGTTTAACGATGTTTAGTACCGGTTAGTTAGTTTAAGTTTTAAGCGAATACTTACAGATTGTTAACTGAAGTTATTTAGTCAAATAACTCATAAGTAAACTTATAAAATATACATATTTATACATATACTTATTTTACAAGATTTTACATGATTTTTGTTATCTTTTGTTAAGTTTGTTTATAATATAGATTATGTATAAAATACTTAGATTTACAAGTCCACTAAGTTTTAAGAAAGTGTTGAAACATTTTCGATAGGAATTTACTAATAACCCTACATGAAATTATCCGGTTTTATATATGTTTAACATAATGTTTTTAAGTTAAGTTTTCTAGTAACTTATTAACATGGCAAGCTTATTACATATTTTACCAATCTTTTAGGTTTTAACCATTTTAAGTATTTTAACAAGTTTTATGATAGTTTAGGTGATAAAAGTGATGAATTAAAGAGAAACGGAAAGATGAAGAAAAGATTGAAGAATTACCGAAAGTCGCTGAAATGGCTCCAAGTCTAGACTCTTTTCCGGAAAAGACTTCAATGGAAGTATGGAGAGTAAAAGCTCCAAACAAGAAGAAAAGAATATGTTAAAATATGGATTTTGAAAGAAGAAAGAAAAATGAAGGAAAATGTTTATAAGGATTTTACTTACCGATTTCTCAAAGATGGGAAAATCTTCCAACCTATGAACAAGCCGGAAAGACTTCCAAGGAATGTGTGGAGAATAAGAGAGCTCCAAACAAGAAAAGAACAATATGTTAGAATAGATTTTTATGAAGAAATAAATGAAAGAAAAGTGTTTACAAAGGAATTTGCTTACCGAGTTTTCCAAGACTTGGAGTTCTAACTCGAGAACAAATCGGAAAATGAAGTCTTGATGGATGAATTCCTTGCAAGGACATGAGAGTTTGTTTAGTATACTCTTTATGTCAAGAAAAGGAACTTAGAGTAAGGAAAAAGGTAGGTTTTAGGAGGAAATTACTTACCAATATGTGTAGAAGCCAAGAGAAGTCTTTGGATGATCTTTCCTAACACAAATACCACCTTTGAATGTGGTTTAAGTCTCAACAAGTTCCTGGAAATTGAAATAACTTGAGAGAGTTTTGTGTTAGAGAGAGATACAAAGAATGAAGAATGAAGTGAAAATTGGTTAAAGGATGAAAAGTGGAATGAGAGATGATGTAAAATGGTCAAGGATCCACAATTTACTCATCCCACACTAATTAGGGAAAGATTTGGGCAGAAATCACATGGTAGCATGTGGTTTGGAATCTCAAGGAAAAGCAAAAACGTTTTTATCAATATGTGATCAGCAGCTCAGTGCTGCGCACTGGAAGCCACATCTGCACCGTTATGTTGTCCGTTAAAAGGACTGAATTTGTAACAGATTCCGTTAGTTTCCGTTAAAGGACTAACCTTGTAACAGATTTTTAGTTTGAGGGGTAAATTTTGTAATATTTTAAACGTTAATTTTTCTCGAAAAGACGAAGGCTTTAAAATACCAATATTAACCTACGAGAATACTTAAAATTGCTAGGCACTTAGGTACTATAACGTTTACGTCACGAAGGACAAAAAAATCATTTAAATCCCGACTAAACCAATATCGCGTGAAACAAAATAAATATCAAAAATAATTTGGTCAAAATAAAATAAATAAAAATATCGGTAGATGATAAAAAGCAAAAGTGTTACGAAATTTGCGGTTGTCACAGTCTGGCTAGGTGTTTAGGGGATTAATAGGCTATAGATATAAGCCATTCCCTATTAACACTATCATGCCCCCTAGTTAGGTTTTAAAAAAGTTTTTTTGAGGCCAAACTTCTTAGCTTTCGTTGCCTGCTTTGGCTTTCTTTGTCTGGTCCTGCCCGCTGGCCATGTCTTTCATGTCCAACCTAGCAATTCCTTTCTTTTTCTGTCGAGGTTGTCTTGACTAGTTGTGGCCCGTTTTGGCTATATCACAAAAGAATTTTTTATTGGGTGATCAAGCCAATAATACAATTTTTTTTAGATGTTGTGACCATGACACCATCTTGTGTATGACAATACTTCTATTTGGATTGTGTTTATAACACTATATTTAGTACCTATGGTGCTTGTGCATGCCGATGACATAACTAGATCTCTACCGATGGCACTTTTGTTGGTTAATATTTATTTTGGTTTACTCGCGAGTGACGTCGCTTCCCAATGAGAAGTGCTTGCCTTTTTCCGGTGGGTAAAAAGACGAATATATGTTTTCACGTCTGTCGTAGAATTAATTTGTCTTATATGTGCCTTTTGCTAAATTTCTCCCCAAACGTAGTTCAGGGTGGTACATGAGATGATGCATGTGTATGGCTTGGACTAAAATTGTGACAACAGCGAATTTCAAGGTATTATTCCGTCATTTTATATTTATTGTTTTATGTTTCGATGTCTCGTTTTGACCCTATTACTTATCATTTTGGTTATTTTGCGTTTATCGCTTATTTCGCATTTATTTGTATGCGTTATGTATTCGTATGTTTCTCGTTTTGTCGAGGTAATTGTATTATTCGGTTTTCGTGTCGGAAAAGTATTAAGACCTAAGTGCGTGGTAGACGTAAGTATGCTCGTAAGTTAAGTTAGGATAATTTATGCCTTCGTATATACGATTAAGATAACGTTAAAATATATTTTTCAAAGTTAGTCCTCTAACATAAAATCTATTACAAAGTTAGTCCTTTAACGGGACTTAACGACAAAAGTATTACAAAATCAGTCCTTTTAACAAAAGTTAACATTTTTGAAAACTGAAGGACTGCGCCTCAGTCCCCTATGACTGCGACGCAGTCAGCTTTCTGACATATATGTCAAAAACGCCTTTTTCTCTTGATTTTGGGGTCCCCTCTCACAATCCCGACATACCACTCCAAAATCACTGCATTTTGACTTGTCTCCACCTAATGTGGATCCCCCTTTTGTCTCTTTTCACCCATCTCACTATCTCATCTTCATTTCAAACAAAAAAAAAAAAAAACACCTTTCTCTCTCTAAAACTCTCTCAACTTCTCTCTATAATTTGAGTGAATTACACCATCAAAACACCCAATATTATCTAGTTTTCTTCACCAAATCGGAGTATCTATCTCATATTCGTCTTCCATTTCGTTTTTCCTTCATTTCGGTAAGTTTTCCTCATCTTTATCCTTAAACTTTCTTTATTTTCATAAACTTTTGTTTAGTTTCGGTTAAGAAGTATAAACATACATTTATATAAAACAAAACAAGAATTTAGAACAAATTTTTATGTAAAAGTTACTTATTTTTGTCATTTAAACTATTATATGTATAAATGTTGTTTTACACCTTTAAACGCTTAAAATATGTAAGAAAATATCTATAAAACATATTATGGACACAAGATGTTAATATCTATCGAAAATATTAGCTAAAACACTCAAAAACATAACATTTATGGGTGTTTCGTAGCCTGTTGCGCCGCAACAAGCTCTTGTTGAGGTGCAACGAGTCAAGCGAAACTATAATTTCTGGTAGCGTGACAGGCACTGCGACGCAACCTTTTATAACATGTTTCGCTACCGAAACAAACCCCGCAACAACAACTATCCCCGTAACGCTTTTTAGCAAAACAAAGTTGCGTAACTAGACTCATGTTGCGTAACACCATGTTAGCGCAACACTTCCCGTAACAAACTTTCGTAACAAAGAATATTGCGTAACAAAATTACTAGCGAAACAAGCCACTGCGCCGCAGCCACCTCCTGCTGCGACGCAGCGGGCATCTTTACCGAAATAAGATTTTTACTGAAACAACTTTTTTACGCCACCACTTGTAGCGCAACACCTTACCTGCGTAACAAGGCTGCGTAACACCCCTTTTTAGCGTAGCAAAATGTCACGGAACACCTTTTTACGTAACAACTTGCGAAACAAGAAACGTTGTGCAACAAGGCTATTGCGCCGCAGTCACCTCTTGCTGTGACGCAGTCATGCCACATATTGCCTTTTATTCAGTTTCCGATACTTAAACTCTACATTGGTTATCCCCATAAATCTATAAAACATATTATGGACACAAGATGTTAATATCTATGGAAAATATTAGCTAAAACACTCAAAAACAAAACATTTATGGGTGTTTCGTAGCCTGTTGCGCCGCAACAAGCTCTGGTTGAGGTGCAACGAGTCAAGCGAAACTATAATTTCTGGTAGCGTGACAGGCACTGCGCCGCAACCCTTGACCGCTGCGACGCAACCTTTTATAACATGTTTCGCTACCGAAACAAACCCCGCAACAACAACTATCCCCGTAACGCTTTTTAGCAAAACAAAGTTGCGTAACTAGACTCATGTTGTGTAACACCATGTTAGCTCAACACTTCCCGTAACAAACTTCCGTAACAAAGAATATTGAGTAACAAAATTACTAGCGAAACAAGCCACTGCGCCGCAGCCACCTCCTGCTGCGACGCAGCGGGCATCTTTACCGAAATAACTTTTTTACGCCACCACTTGGAGCGCAACACCTTACCTGCGTAACAAGGCTGCGTAACACCCCTTTTTAGCGTAGCAAAATGTCACGGAACACCTTTTTACGTAACAACTTGCGAAACAAGAAACGTTGTGCAACAAGGCTATTGCGCCGCAGTCACCTCTTGCTGTGACGCAGTCATGCCACATATTGCCTTTTATTCAGTTTCCGATACTTAAACTCTACATTGGTTATCCCCATAAATCTATAAAACATATTATGGACACAAGATGTTAATATCTATCAAAAATATTAGCTAAAACACTCAAAAACATAACATTTATGGGTGTTTCGTAGCCTGTTGCGCCGCAACAAGCTCTTGTTGAGGTGCAACGAGTCAAGCGAAACTATAATTTCTGGTAGCGTGACAGGCACTGCGCCGCAACCCTTGACCGCTGCGACGCAACCTTTTATAACATGTTTCGCTACCGAAACAAACCCCGCAACAACAACTATCCCCGTAACGCTTTTTAGCAAAACAAAGTTGCGTAACTAGACTCATGTTGCGTACACCATGTTAGCGCAAAACTTCCCGTAACAAACTTCCGTAACAAAGAATATTGCGTAACAAAATTACTAGTGAAACAAGCCACTGCGCCGCAGCCACCTCCTGCTGCGACGCAACGGGCATCTTTACCGAAATAACTTTTTTACGCCACCACTTGTAGCGCAACACCTTACCTGCGTAACAAGGCTGCGTAACACCCCTTTTTAGCGTAGCAAAATGTCACGAAACACCTTTTTACGTAACAACTTGCGAAACAAGAAACGTTGTGCAACAAGGCTATTGCGCCGCAGTCACCTCTTGCTGTGACGCAGTCATGCCACATATTGCCTTTTATTCAGTTTCCGATACTTAAACTCTACATTGGTTATCCCCAAACTAGTTCTTACATACTGAATGTTATAACCAAAATATTACAATTATCTAAACAAATTTTTTGAACTCAAAACGTAACAACAATCTTAAGTATAACGTTATTAAAACGGTTTTGATGAAAACGTATTACTTTTCGATAAAACGTACATCTCTCCAATAAACGAGCATAATCACAAACTCTTTTGTAATTAAAGTATAAGGTTGTCTTATGAAGTAAAATATGTTATCTTATATCCAAAATACTACCTTTTCGAACGATATTATTATATCATATAACGTAAATCGTATAAGGAAAACCCTAATAGACATAGAGATACTTAGACTTAATTAATGTCTTTATGCTAGGGCACTTAGGCGTTGGAGCATTGTTCGTTTGATTCTCGATTAACCGACGTATTTTATCGCTTGAATTTGAGTTATTCGTTGCCCTTTTATTGTTTTATGTTTTACCGGGCATGTTAAGCGTTGTCAAGTCTTTGTATATGTATCTTGATTAGGTTGGTAGATTATGTTGCCTATAGATTTAAGTGTCCCTTACTTATACGTCCTTGGTGGTAGTATAAGGCCCTCGATGCAAACGTGTTAACTCTTTTGAGCCATCGGTGCATATGAATAGATCTATTTGGGTTTTACAAACCCTCATCGCTGTTATGGGATTCTGACCTTTTTGCAGTCCCTAGGGGTCGATGTTATGACCGGTTTACTTTCGTGATATTGCCTTAGTTTGACACACTAAGGAAGAGGGTGTTGGTTGCCTTTGATGTAAGGTTCAGGTGCAAAATGATATCTAGGGTTATACATAGATCTTACTACACTTCCTAATTCAAGATATTACTATGGTACTACCATCTAATTACTGATTATTATGGGTCAAAACCTATTAAACTTTTATACTTACGTGTTTTTATGAAAATGCGAATAACCCACTAACTTTATGTTGACTTCTCTTTTTAACGCTTTTCAGGGATTTAAGGTTGCAGTTATGATGTTTTGCTTATGTGACTATCTGGATATTTATTTGGAACTAATTGTCATTTGATTTGTATTAGTTCCCTTAGTATCCAAACTTTGTAGTCGTATTTTGTATTTGATTCGGATTATGTAAACCTTGTAATCAAATTCTTATATATCTATTGATGAATGTATTGTTAACTTCAATTTATGTAACCTTTGAATCTCTGATACTATATTCACTGTACACCTCGGGTTTCCGCCTGAGCGGGGGGTGACAAAAATATCCATGTATGGGCTTATCTATTTATATGGTTCTGACATATGATGTGGGCAAGCAAAGTGTATGCTCAATGTTGTATAACCTTGTTAATAAAAGGTATTGTTTCCTTTGCTAATATTGGGAAGGTATTTTTTCCCTTGCTAATATTGGGAAGGTATTGTTTCCCTTTCTAATATTGGGTATATGATAATAACCACGCCCTATAAAGCATAATATCAGGCTCATGGTATTTCGTTGCCTTGTGGGATACGTAGATCAGACCACTTTTTATTCTGAGATACATTGCCTTGTATGACTCTTTAAGAGTGTTTTCCTATGTTGGTGCCAAGTCCCTCATGAGTGAAATGGCCAAACATCAAGGTCTGTCAAACTGTCCAGATATCAAGACCTGGCTAGTTGTTTGGCTAGTGCCAAGTTGTCCGAATTTTTTTTTTGTTGCGCTGTTAGAGGGTATTGAACGGTAGAAAGCGTTTGTAAGTGCTATAGGTATTAGTATGGAGATATTAAACATAACACCTCTTTAAATTCATTGCATTCCACGTCCTGGGTATTTGTTGCCCATCTAAGTCAGAAAGGGTGTAGGAAGCATTTCCATGTGCGGTTATATGAACCTTCCCATGTCGGACCCAACTTGCCCAAGTTATCTACCCTGCTAGCTTCATTCTTCCGCCACATGAGATCTCCAATCTTGAAAGATGTGTGTCAGACTTTTTGGTTATAATACTTGGCCATTTGGCTGTGGCTTTCTACTTGTCGGATGAGAGATATTTCTCTTCGCTCTTCGATAATGTTTAAATTTTCTCTTACGGCTTCCTCATTTAGCTCCGGATTGAAGTGAAGGATCCTGTGACTAGGGATTGTATGTTCTGGTGGGATGAATGCCTCCATGTCATACGAGACTGAAAGGTGTTTCAGATGTGGACCTGCCGGGTGTGGTTCTGTGTGCCCACAGGATGCTTGGGATTTCGTCCACCCATGCCTTTTCATATTTTCCCAATCTGGCCTTGATTCCCTTGAAAATTGCTTTGTTCATGACCTCTACATGGCCATTAGCTTATGTATGTGCCATCGAGGTGAATCGTTGTTGAATATCCATATCCTGTCACCAAGTCTTAAATGGATTGTCGGTGAATTGTTTTCCATTATCACTGACCAGGACATGTGGTACTCCAAAGCGACATACTATATGTTCCTAGACAAAGCTTATCATTCGAGGACCAACTATAGTTGCTAGGGGTTTAGCTTCTATACATTTGGTGAAATAATCCACAACTACTAAAGAGGTATTTGACATTACCTACTCCACGGGGAAATGGTCCGAAAATGTCGATTCCCCATTTATAGAATGGCCAGGCGCTGGTGACCGGAATGAGATCTTGCTTTGGAATTTTTGAGACCAAGGCATGTTTTTGGCATGATTCACATTTTTCAGTTTCCACTTTTGCATCTCTATGCATGGATGACCAAAAGTATCCAAGTCTCATAACCTTAGTGGTTACTGAACGAGGGCCTGCATGAATGCCACAACTCCCACCATGTACATCCTTAATAAGTTCTTTTGCTTGCGTTGGGCCGACACATCTTAGATGCGGACCTAAAAAACGACTTCCTAAACAGGTAGTTGTCTATGAGGAGGTACATTGGGGCCTTCATTATGACTTTCCTGGCTAGTTGTTTGTTTTCCGGGAGTTGTCCATTTTGGAGGAAGTTTTTTATTAGATTCATCCAACAGTCTTCTTCCGTTATTGCGGCCACTTCCTTTGCTGGAACTATAGATTTCTCAGTTAGGACTTCTACCAATAATTCCTTCTTGAGGTGGCCGAAGTAAGATGCTTCAAGTTTGCTCAATGCATATGCTATTTTGTTACGATTTCATGGCACTTGCTATATGGTGAATTTTGAGAATTCTGAAATGACTTTTCTGGTTTCTTCCAATTATTGTTGTATGGAAGTTTGGTTTGCTTCAAAGATACCATTGATATGATTAGCCACCAACTGGGAGTCCACAAAAACTTCTATATTTTGGAATCCCATCTTTCTAGCTATTCGTCGCTGTTGGGTTTACAAGGTTTTACTACTAGTCATGTTGTTAGTACTGGCGAAGATTAATACTGTTGAAGATTAATAGTGGTGACTCGCTGTTGTCAACATAAGACTGGTGCATAGTTTATACTGGCTGCATGGGATGCATGGAGAAGAGTTTCTATATTCACGTGTTTGTTAATACTGCTTATGTGATAAATATTGTTAGCGTATTGTAAGGAGATAATTATGTAAACAATATATTGATAATTATCTTCGTAGATTTCGTTTAGATTTAACCTAATCGGTATTAGGGTTTCGTCAAGGTCTATATAAATAGATCCCTGTGTCATTAGTAAACACACGTCTATTAACTATCGTTATTATTAATAGATTGAGGCTGTTGGTGAAAACTCTTGTGTTCATAATTGTTAACGTTTGTGTTCATTCATACTTATTCATAAACTGTTAATCAATTAACCCTTGTTAATATCAAAGTGTTGATCCGCTGCAACTTCTTTGATAGATCTAGATCTACACAATTATATTCGTACAAGTATAGTTCGACAGATCCTGACAAGTGGTATCAGAGCACAAGGTTGCTCTAGATCTACGATCAACAAGGCGTTTAAACAAAGTATTTCACAAAAAACAAACAAGATGTCTGATCTTACTGAAGGCGTTCAAGGAAATAGGGTTCCTGTTCTCACATCATCAAACTATGATATGTGGAAAAGTCGCATGTATCAATACATGCTGCAAACCAACTACTCAATGTGGCAAGTCGTGAAGAATGGAGCAAAACATGCTCCCTTACCTGGACCAGATCTCAAGAACAAAGCCGCTGCAGAAAGTTCAGTTCAACCATTGACTGAATCGGAAAGAAGAGATACTCATAATGAATGTCAAGCACTGAGTACCCTACTCATTACTATCCCTAATGAGTATCAGCATCAATTCAGGAACTATACTGATGCTAAACTGCTATGGGAGGCTTTGGAGAAAAGATTTGGTGGAACTGAAAGTACAAGGAGAAATCAAAAGGACTTACTGAAAAAACAGTTTGAGAATTTCATGGCTGTGAAGGGAGAAACTCTGTCTCAAACCTTCGATAGATTCAACAAACTGATTGGTGAACTATCTAGCATGGGAGTTAATACTGCTCAAGATGATATTAACAGAAAGTTTCTTCGTGCTCTAGGAGAAGAATGGGCAATGTACACAGTTAGCTACAGGCAAGGAAACACTCTTGCTACAATGGAGATTGACGAGTTGTACAACGAACTGAGGGTATTTGAATCGGAGATCAAAGGACCAAGTACTCACACAACTCAGAATGCAGCGTTTATTACTACTGGTGCAGCACCATCTGAAACAGGATTCATATCCAGTGACTCTAAAGGAAACAAATATGAAGAAAGTGTAAGAGATGCGTTCTTTGCTAGTCATGGAAACTCTGGATTAGTAATTGAAGACTTGGAACAAGTAAATGCTGATGACTTAGAAGAAATGGACTTAAAATGGCAATTTGCTATGCTCAGCGTTCGAACAAGAAGATTCATGCAACGAACAGGAAGAAACAATTTTGCAGTACGAAAAGGTGATAGAACTGGAATTGATAAAAGCAAAGTAAGATGTTATGGTTGCAAGAAGATAGGTCATTTTGCATGAGAATGTCCAGAAAACCAAGATGAATTGCAAGCTACTCAACACACTTCATCCGGATCAAATAACAATCAACAGGGAAGATCATCAAACTCAACATCACTAGTTACTCAAGATGGAATGGGTTTTGATTGGAGCTTTCAAGCAAATGAAGAAACAACGAATCAAGCTCTTATGGCAGACACTCCTAAAGACGACATTCCATCTGAGGTACTTTCTGAACTCTGTACTCCTGCATGCATTAAACAGGTTAGGGAATATAGAGATCATAATAAACTTGTGTGTGAGTCGTTACATAAGTTAGAAGAGAAAAGAAGAGAAATGGCTATTGTTATTGCTAGCTATGAACAGCAGGTTAAAGCATACGTTAAAAATGAATCAAAATATCAAGAAGATCTAGCAATTGCTAAATGGGAAAAAGAAAATGCTTTAACTAAAGTTCTTAAGATGGAAGAACAGGTTGAAGAGATCAAAATAGAAAATGATCAAATCAAGCTTAGTATCAAGAAGTATGAAAATGTTTCTAAAACTGTTGATCAAATCCTTAGATCTCAAATCCATGGGAATAGCAAAGAAGGGGTTGGGTACAACAATGTGTCACCACCATTTAACAACAATTACATTCCACCTTAGGCTGAGTCAAGTGAAGAACTTAGTGATGAAGAAATTGCTGTTAATACTCATGCAAATGTTGATCCCATGAAAAATAAAATTTTGTTAACTAGACCCAAAACTAATGCAAAAATCCATGAATCACCTGAGATCAAACATGTATCTAGTGATTCTGAGTCTAGTGAACGTCAAAATACAAAACAAGGTCAAAGTCCAAAAGTTTACAAAAATCTTAACAATCGACCAGACGTATATAGGGAACGCAAATGGCATTGGGTGGGACCAATGCCTCAGGGAAAAACATGTCAGTGTCAGTGTCAAATGAATTGTACTTCTAGAGTAAGAGGAAATGTTCGAAATAGAAATCAAAAAATCACTCAACAACAAGGAAAACAAACTTCTCTTAGTTGTGAGATTTGTGGAAGGAATAATCATTTGACTGTTGAGTGTTTCTATCATAGAAATTAAACTCTTGGAACTAGATTCAGTAAGAGCAAATCGAATGACACTCCTAGATTTGGTAGAACAACAAAACAATTTGTGAACAAAATGAATGTGCATGCAAATACACCAAAATCTAGTGCTCCCATTACTACTGCCAAGAGAACCTACTGGAGAGCTACCAGTAGTAAGTCTACCAGAAGAAACTACAGGAACTCTAACAGTAGTAACTCTGTCAGTAGTAACTCCATGCATTTTCAAAACAAACAATCTGCATTTCATTTCAAACTTTTTGATTATGTTAATGAAGAAGGCAAACCCAAGACTACTTTAGCTTGGGTTCCTAAAAGAAACTAATTTCTTTTTCATGTGCAGAGCAAGCCAGGTGTCAAGAAAGGAGAGACGTGGCATGTAGACAGTGGTTGCTCTAATCACATGACTGGCAACAAGCTCCAGCTCAAAGGTTATGTTGAATATGATGGGGGCTACGTTGCATTTGGTGGAAATCCACGAGGAGGGAGAATAACTAGGAAAGGAACTATCAGCAATGGAACCATTACCTTTGAAAATGTTTTGTTTGTTCAAGAATTGAACTACAATTTGGTTAGTGTCTCTCAAGTTTGCGACAAAGAATATAAGGTTTTGTTTACAAAAACAGAATGCATCATTCTTGACCCTAAATTTGAAATTGCCGATGAAAGTATGATTGTCATTCGAACACCTAGGAAAGAGAATGTGTATTGCCTAAACATGGACCAAATTCCAAATGAAGGAAAAGAAAATTGTTTTATCTCAAAAGCTTCACATGATGAATCTTCATTATGGCATCGAAGAATGTGTCATATGAATTTTAAAAATATGAACAAATTGGTCAAAAATGGGTTGGTTAGGGGTTTACCACAAAGAATTTACATGCAATGATCACTGTGTTGCATGTCTCAAGGGTAAACAACACAAATTCTAATATGTCAAGTTTACACTTATTGCACATGGATCTTTTTGGTCCTACACATGTCATGAGTCTAGGAAAGAAACATTATTGTTTGGTTATTACTGATGACTTTACCAGATATACTTGGGTATTCTTTCTTGGTACAAACGATGAAACAAGTGAACATCTTCGAGCGTTCATAACACGCATTGAGAATAAGACAGATAAGAAGGTGAAAATCATTCGATGCGACAATGGTACAGAATTCAAGAACCAGGAGATGGACGAATTTTGCAACATCAAAGGAATTGAACGACAGTATAGTGCTCCTCGCACTCCTCAACAAAACGGGGTGGTAGAATGTCGAAACAGGACACTCATTGAAGCAGCAAGGTCCATGCTGGCTGATTCGAAACTTCCAGTTACTTTATGGGCAGAAGCAGTGAACACGGCTTGTTATGTACAAAACAGAGTATTGATTGTCAAATCACAGAACAAGACCCCATATGAGCTCTTTAACGAGAGAAAGCCATTCATAAGCTTCCTGAAACCATTTGGGTGTCCGTGTACAATCTTAAATACTTAGGAATACTTAGGTAAGTTTGATAGCAAGGTTTCCGATGGGTTCTTTGTCGGATACTCTACTCAGAGCAAGGCCTACAGGGTTTATAACATTAAAACTCGAATTGTGGAAGAAAGCACAAATGTGTCATTCAATGAAAAGACTCTCAATGCTACTGGAGAAGGACCCGATTGGTTATTTAATATTGATGACCTAACTCGTTCTTTGAATGCTCATTTTATAGGTCAACATGAAAAGAGAATGGAAGGGGATGTTAATAGTGGTCATCCAGTTAATACTGGTTCCTCGGATAAAACAGCTCATCCAGTTAATACTGGACATTCTCAAGTCCCAACTGGTTCAACAGTTAATACTGATCCTTCGTCTACACATGATGAATTCATCTACTTTCCAAATGTCAGCATTGATCCTCCAGGAATTTTCAAGCCCGTCACTACTGAAGCTGCAGCCACTGAGGATCCCCATGCTGAAAACGATCATGAAGACGGTCCTAGGAATGTTGAAGCATCCCTCACCGATGACGAGGATAAATTCATTAGTCCTACTCAAGCTGATACTGATCAAGCTGAGATCTCAACTCCAAATTCCACTACTCTTCCTAAACAAAATGATTCCAATCTAGATGAAGACATACCTGTGGATCCAGTTCAAACCCATCGCATCAACAAAGAACATCCTTTGAACCAAGTTATTGGAGATATTCTGTCCACTGTCAAAACCAGAAAACAACTTCATCGAAGCTTTAATGAATGTCTATTTGTGTGTTTTCTGTCTCAAATAACTCCAAAGAAGATAGAACAGGCTATCAAGGATCCAAGCTGGGTTGAAGCAATGCAGGAGGAACTCTTACAGTTCAAGCTACAGGAAGTATTGGCACTTGTTGTACTACCAAGTGGAAAACGCGTCATTGGTACAAAATGGATATTCAAGAACAAAAACTGATGAACGGGGAATTGTTATTAAGAACAAAGCACGCTTGGTTGCTCAAGGATACACTCAAGAGGAAGGTGTAGACTATGATGAAGTCTTTGCACCAGTTGCCAGAATTGAAGCCATTCGCATTTTCTTGGCATTTGCCTCTTTCAAAGGATTCAAAGTGTATCAAATGGACGTTAAAAGTGCATTTCTCTATGGCAAAGTCGAAGAGGAGGTATATGTATGTCAACCTCCAGGATTTGAGGATCCTGATCATCCCGATATGGTTTACAGACTAGACAAGGCGTTATATGGTCTACATCAAGCACCTCGTGCATGGTATGACACTCTATCTGTCTATCTTCTCAAACATGACTTTCAGAGGGGTGCAATCGACAAAACACTTTTCGTCAAAACAGTTGGTGGTGATATTATGCTAGTTAAAATTTATGTCGACGACATCATTTTTGGTTCAACGAATGATCTTTTGTGTAAAGACTTTGAACAAATAATGCATAAGAAGTTCAAGATGAGTTCCATGGGAGAACTGACTTTCTTTCTCGGTCTCCAAGTCAAGCAACGTCCAGATGGTATTTTTATTCACCAAGCAAAGTATGTCAAAGACATTCTTGAGAAATTTGGATATCACGATGCAAAACCTGCTAGTACTCCGGTGGAAACTCACAAGCATCTTGAGGCCGATTCTGAGGGGGAGGACGTGGATGAACATCTCTACAGATCAATGATTGGATCATTAATGTACTTAACAACATCTCGTCCAGATATTATGTACAATGTATGTGTATGTGCACGATATCAGACTCGTCCCAAGATTTCACATCTCACTGCTGTCAAAAGGATCTTTCGCTATCTAAAGGGAAAACCAAATTTGGGATTATGGTACCCAAAAGATTCTCCATTTGAGCTCATATCATACACAGACAGTGACTATGGAGGAGAAAAACCTCGACAGAAAGTCAACATCAGGAGGATGCCAATTTTTTGGATCACGTTTGATCTCATGGCAATGCAAGAAACAAACGAACGTATCCACATCTTCAACAGAAGCAGAATATGTTGCAGCTTCAAGTTGCTGTGCACAGGTGCTCTGGATTCAGAATCAAATGATGGAGTATGGTATCTATTTCTTACATACTCCTATTTTTATTGATAACCAAAGTACCATAAGTATTGTCAACAATCCAGTCAAACATTCGAAAACTAAACACATCGAAATTCGTTTTCATTTTATAAGAGATTGCAACGAAAAGAAGCTTATTCAAGTCGTCAAAGTTCATACTGATAATCAGTTTGCCGATCTTTTTACCAAAGCATTTGATGTAGGCAGATTTACATTCTTGATTAACAGTATCGGAATGATTAATCCTGCTTAAAGTTCTTTTGTAAAATAACGAATTAAAAGTTGTCATAGTATATCTTGTGTGTGTTTAAGTTAATATTGGTCATTAGTACTGTTGAGAATTAAGACTGTTGTTAGTTCCTGATTGTTATATCTCAATAAAACTGGCAACAGTTAATACTGGCAACAGTTAATACTGGAGATTATAATTTGAACAGTTACTACTGATCCTTTCCATTGGTGGTTTTGTTAATACTGCTAGTTGATAAAATTGGCGGGAAACTCAATACTGCTAAGTGGGAAGTTTGTTATTTTGTTTTGTGTGCAGGGGGAAATTAGTATAAAAGGGGAATTAAATGACTAATTAAATTCCATTTGAAAATTCCCAAAAGAAAAGGAAACCCTCTAATCACAAACCCTCTTCTTTCGCAAACCCTAAATCACTCTTAGATCATCTCTAATCGCAAAATCAATGGAGTAACAAGAACAACAAGCAGCACACGATGAACAAGAGCAACAAGAACTCTCATTCGGATTGGTTCACAACATTGCCGCCGACCTTACATTGTATAAAGACGCCGCTGACTTCCATCAAATCATCCGATTCTTCAGGCGCTCCTACATACGTTATGCTTTAACGGTTAACCCACCGGTTAATGAAAAGCACATTAGAGAATTTTGGGCGACTGCCACACTCACGAATCTAAATAATCAAGAATGTATTCGCGCTGTTGTTGACGAGAAGAAGATATTCGTCACAGAGGACTCCATTCTAACTCATCTAGTTTTCACGACGGCGCATGTATATCTTCCATCCCCAATAATGAACTGTTTAATATTTTTCAAAGAATGGGGTATGAGGGAAGTCTTACAAAGTTTACTTTTCAAAAGGCCCAACTCTCACCTCAATGGAGATATATGGTACATGTTTTGCAAAAATGTTTCTCCAAGAAAAGATACACCTGGAACGAATTTAATACTACCATAGCATATTCAAGATTTCTAACCGTCATATTCAATAAGGATATTAAAAATCTTTCCAAAGATGGAGATGTTCTGATCATGGATTGTCATACATCCAAAACCTTTTTTAATATGAGAAGAACATCTAAAACTTTTTCGGGGAAGGTAACTCCACTGTTCTCAAATATGGTGGGTGCCACAGCTTCATCAGGTGAAAGTCCAAGCATCCCACTTGAGTCCCAACCCACACCATCCACATCATCATCTGTTCATGTTACTAAACCCAAAAAGAGTTCTTCCAATGCACCACTCCCAACCTCTCAAAGTGCACCTCAGCAGGAGCATGCCCCAATGGCCAAGAAGGGTCCTTCACCTCTTGGACCTAAACCTAAACAATTTAAACCAGTGGTGAAACAGGCAAAGAAGGTGGTCCGTAAGGAGTGGGGAGACCATGTTGAAAGGGCTCACACTACTGCTGCATCACATCGTGATGCTTAGGGCAGTGTGACTGGCAATAAGACCCAATCAACGGCAACTCTTAATGAGGATGTGTCTCAGGATTCATCCTCAAGAGGTACCTGGCGCCAAGAGACCAAGGGGGAGGGTGATGCCACTGCTAGGCAGGGGGCACCCTCTACTTCCGAGGAAATGCCCACTGTTGGTACCCAACAGCGTGGTGGGGAGGATAGATATAATTACTCTCAAATTGAATTGCTGGAAATGTGTACCAAATTTATTTTGAAGGTGGAGAGTCAAGAAGAGGAAATTCAAAGGCTAAAGAAGCTTGTGTCAAGGTTGGTTCAAGAAGTCAAAGTTTGTAGAATTGTGTCTCTGAAGGGTGGTAAAAGGAAGCTTAGAAAGCAAACAGCACAAACAAGTGCACCAAAGCAGGCAACGACAGATGAGGAGAATGTTGCCTCTAAGGGGGAGAAGATAGTGGAGAAGGAAGCTGACATTGAAACTGAAGTCCCAATTACTGAAACAGAGGTTCCACACGTTGAAATAGAGGAACCAAGGACTGACTCTACAGATTTTATGGAGGAAAATGGTGATAATCATGGAGAAACTCAAATAGATTTTCAGGCTGATGATATTTTGGAAGGACTGGCTAAGATTTTCATTGAAGAGGATGAGGAGAAGAAGAAAGCAACTGATGCTCCAGTTAATACTGGTGAACAAGAAGAAGTTAATACTGGTGAGAATCCTCCAGTTAATACTGGTGAAGAACAAGCTGATAATACTGGTGGAGTCATGAATGATGATTCAACATTAGCAAACCAGCTTGACAGGATTAAAAATGAGAAGGCTAAGCAAGAAAAGAAGAAAGCAGAAGCTCAAAGGAAGGAACAAATAGCTGCTGCAGTTGCACGCCAAAGAGCAGCAGCAGCCATGCAACCAAAGGAAAAACCTGTTTCTTTTTCTGAATCTGCAGGTAATGAAGAAGATGCTGATGCTCCTCCAGAGGGAAAGAAAATGAGGTTTGGGTACATCACTACAAAGAAGGGAAGACTTCAAAAAGTTAACCTTGATGACCCAGAACACCATGATAAAGGAAAAGCAAAGGTTGTGGAGAAATCCAAAGAAGATAAGGAGGAAGATGAAAGACAACATAGAGAGAAGGCTGCTGTAGAAAGAGATGAGAAAAACAGATTAGCAGAATTGGATAGAGAAAGAATGGAACAGGAAAGAGCATCTGCTGAGTTATTAAAGAAATTTGACCAGGAAAATCAAAATCAAGAACTTACTCAGGATGATAGAGAAAGATTGAGAAAGATTGCTGAAGAAGATGCTATTCATGCACAGAAGATGGCAGATGAGCAAATCCAGGAAGAACTCAAGCTTAAAGCACAAGAGAAGGCAGATGCTGAGCTTGCCCAGAAAATTCTTGAACGAGATGAGCTTCTGCTACAAAAAAAAGAAAAGAGAAGAGGAAAGAAGAAAGAGTGCAATCAAGAGAAACAAAATCAGAGCTGAAGACAAGAATAAATACACTGATTTCTTGAAGTCAACTGGTAAATACAATGGCAAACAGTTGGGTCCCATGAAGCTGGACAATGTTTTGTCATTGTACATTAAAGAAAAACGTATTCTAAAGGCAGCTCAAGAAGAAAGGGAAAGACAAGATAGAGAAAGAGAACGTGCTCTAAAAGCTGCTAGAGACAGAGGATACAAGGTGAAAGCTCAACAACAGTTTGTACCAATGAAAAGAAGATATCCACGTGACATTCCTACTGCTAAAAGGTCAAGGCCATCAGTAGAAACTGTTAATACTGGTAATCAAGGTGGTGAAGATACTGGTGCAACCAAAGCTGAGAAAAGAAAGAAATCTACAGGTCAACATTCTCAGAGCCATAATCAAGAAAAGGAAGCTGATAAGGAGGAAGAAAAACCAAAGATTGCCAAGGTAAAGATTGAAGATACTACTGGTGAACATGTGTTTGGTTGTGTTCCAGAAATCTCAGATGAACAGGTGCATGAGGCTGCTGACAGAGTTTTTGATGACATGAAGACTCTGGTCATACATTCTGAAGACATGAATTGTGCAACAACCTTCTCTGAAGTGCCCATTGTGAAATGGTTTGCAGTGGTGGTAAATGGCAAAAATGGGTACAAACTTGTCAGAGAGGATAAGAGCTTCAGGATATATTACAGTCACCTAGAGATTATCAGGAACATAAGTCGTAAAGACTTGGTGGATTTGTTCCTCATTGGCTGCAGGGACTACAATAATGGCAAAGGTACTGTCCTTGATCATCATGATAAGCTTATGGAAGTACTTGAAGTCATTTTTGAGCCTGAGAATGTTCCAGAGAAAGTGTTAAGGTTTATCCCAGTGTTAGAATGGATTCATTATGAAAGTTGTGGGGTATAATCTTTGAGCAGAAGTGATGGATCTATTGACTACTTTCTTGTGGAAAAGCAATACAAGCATGGGGTGAACGTCATGATCAATATGCTGAATATTAAGTTGAAAGCCAATCAAAATTCAGAGGAAGCTATTCAACTACTTTGGAAGATTAGATGTCAAGTCACTGATCATAGAAACTCAATGTAGCCAGGTAAATGTATTGGGAACATTCTCCAAATGTTTGTTTTGAAGAAACTTTTGCAGTTAGGTGAATGCATAAGTTTAGGGGGAGATTGTTGGGTTTACAAGGTTTTACTACTAGTCATGTTGTTAGTACTGGCGAAGATTAATACTGTTGAAGATTAATACTGGTGACTCGCTGTTGTCAACATAAGACTGGTGCATAGTTTATACTGGCTGCATGGGATGCATGGAGAAGAGTTTCTATATTCACGTGTTTGTTAATACTGCTTATGTGATAAATACTGTTAGCGTATTGTAAGGAGATAATTATGTAAACAATATATTGATAATTATCTTCGTAGATTTCGTTTAGATTTAACCTAATCGGTATTAGGGTTTCCTCAAGGTCTATATAAATAGATCCCTGCGTCATTAGTAAACACACGTCTATTAACTATCGTTATTATTAATAGATTGAGGCTGTTGGTGAAAACTCTTGTGTTCATAATTGTTAACGTTTGTGTTCATTCATACTTATTCATAAACTGTTAATCAATTAACCCTTGTTAATATCAAAGTGTTGATCCGCTGCAACTTCTTTGATAGATCTAGATCTACACAATTGTATTCGTACAAGTATAGTTCGACAGATCCTGACAGTCGCCCTGATAAGAGAGCTTCATATTTTGCTTCATTGTTGGTTGTCGGGAAGTCAAACTTAAGTGCGTAGGTATACTCGTTTTTATCTAGATCTGTGAGTATTAGGAAAGCTCCTGATCCTTCTAGGCTGGAAGCGCCATCTGTGAAGAGGGTCCAAGGAGGGCCGTCTGTCGTTGATGGCTCCGTTGGGTCTTCCATTCCTTCAATCTCAGCCAGGAAGTCTGCCAAGATCTGTCCTTTCATCAAGTTTCGAGGCTGGAAAGAAATTTCATGCTCTCCAAGTTCAATTGCCCATTTCTCTAATCGTCCTGAAATTTCCGGTTTTCCCAATATTTGTTTGATTGGTTTATCTGTTAGCACTTGGATGGGATGTCCTTGGAAATACCTTCTCAAGCATCTAGATGCATGAACCAAGGAGAGTGCCAACTTTTCTAAACATGGATAATTGACCTCTGGCCTTTTAGTGCCTTACTGATGAAATAGATCGGCATTTGTGAATCTCCCTTTGGGCCACTAAAACTACGCTGACACATTCTTTGGAAGCAGCCAAGTATATAGTTAGTGTCTCCCCGACTATTGTAGCTGTGAGTGTTGGGAGATTGTCCATGAATTTCTTCATTTCCTGCAATGCTACTTCTGCTTCTTCAGACCATGAGAAGTCCTTTTTCCGAATGCATCCCTTTAAGGTGTTAAAGAAAGGAAGGGAACGATCTGTAGCCTTGGACAAGAAACGGCTAACTGCTGCTAGCTTTCCATTTAGGCTTTGGACTTGCGTTTTGGTGGTAGGAGATGGCATATCGATGACTTCCGGAACCTTCTTTGGATTGACTTTGATCCCTCTAGGTGTAACAACATTTCCCAAAAACTTTCCTTCCTCCATACCAAAACTGCATTTGGATGGATTAAGCTTCATGTTGATGCAACATAATGTTTGGAAAGTTTCCCAAATGTCAGCCAACATGATTTCTTCAGAGTTTTTTTTGATGACTATGTCATCCACATAGGCTTCTATGTTCCTTCCCAATTGATTTTTGGAAGCTTTATCTATTAGACGTTGATAGGTTGCCCCAACATTCTTTAATGCAAATGATATTTTTTGAAACAAAATATACCTTGGTCTGTATAAAAAACTGTTTTGTCTTCACCACCTTTTTTCATAGAAATTTGGTGATAACCCTTGTATGCGTCTAGAAAGCCTTTCAGTCTAAATCCATTTAAGGATTCCACTTTCCAATCGATTTTTGGTAAAGGATAGTTGTCCCCAGGACAAGCTTTGTTGATATCTTTGAAATTAACACATAATCTCCAAGATCCATCTCCTTTCTTTACCATGAATGGATTAGAGATCCAGGTTTGGTATTTTACCTCTATAACAACCCTGCTTCGAGCATTTTGTTTATTTAGTCACATGCAGATTTACTACGATCGGCGGACATGGCCCGTTTATTCTGTCGGATTGGTACAATGTTGGGATTCGCGTTTAGGGAGTGTTTAGCTAGATCCCTTAGGACACCAGTCATGTCTGATGTCTGCCATGCAAAGACATCTAGGTTTGATTCTAGTAAAGTAATGAGTTTACCTTTTGTCTGTGCTGGGAGTTGTGAGCCAATAGTCACTGGTTGTTCATGCAATTTTTTGTTAATTATCACTTATTGTTCCAGACCATCAATGAGTTCCATTAGTAGATCACTTTTGGGACCCTCTACCAGTTTTGGTTTTTCCACCTGTTTGCATTCTTTTAGCCATGATGTTCTAGCCCTGACTGGGGCTATGCCAGCTGGGGTAGGGAACTTTATCATGCCATGAATGGTAGATGGGGTTGCTCCAAACTTTTGTAATCCAGGCCTGCCCAATAGGACATTGTAGGCCGATGGTGCACTAATTATTGCAAAATTTATCATTTCTATCCTAGAGTAAGGATATTTTCCTAACATCATTTGTATGCTTACTTCTCAGACTAGCTAATGTGTCTCACCTGAGAATCCCACCAGAGGGAATTGTGCTGGTCTTTTTGAATGTTGTACCTTCCCAGGGAGTCTTTTGAAGCAGTGTTCATAAATGATGTCCGTCGAACGTCCTGTGTCGACATATGCTTTGTTGACCTCATAGTTGGCCAACCGGATCTGTACCACCACAGGATTGGCATAAGGAGTCTCAATTGGTGGAAAAAAGATTGGCTCCATCGCTCAATCTTGTAGGACTGATGCTTTCCTTTTTCGAGATGTACCTTCTTCATTTGCCATACAAATGTAACTAGTTAGGGTGGTGGATGGGGTGTCGGCGGTTTTTGTTTTGTTTACGTGAACCTATTACAGGTGTGCAATTGCCTTCCATGGGGAAGACGAACTGGTGATGAGATTAAGAAATGAAATGAAAGAGGTGAAAATAAAATGAGACGCCGTTGACTAAAACGGTCCCACAGATGGCGCCAATGTTTGAGCAAATAGTAGCAGGATAAGTAACTTGGGTGTTAGGGGTTCAATATCTTGACCTCCTGCTAAGAAGTGCAAACCTATCAAGCTCTTGGCGAGCCTAAGGTGGGAAGCGATTGGTTGAAGCAGGTGATCGGAATATGTTTACTACGGGAAGTGTATGAGTATTCTGGTGAGATAACGATGTGTGTGTGAGAGTGATGAAGATGATGATTTATGTGTGTGTTAAAGGTTAGTACTGGTTATGTGTGTTAGAACGTTGGCGTATGATACTATAAGTGTTGGTATTTATAGCCAACACCTAGTCATTAATAGTCATTATATACTAATTGATGGCAGACATAATGATCTAACGTCTATATCATTATGGGAGACATAACGCTCCAGCGTCAATATCAGTATGTTGGGTATAATCAGTATATTAATTGTGTAATGTTCAAACAGTTTGAACTACATTGTTTGTCGGACGTCATGGGCAAGGCCAGGTGTCGAGTGCCGGACACCGGGTGCCGGATGCCGGACGAGTTCCGGGAACCGGATGCCGATAACAGGTGTCAGACACCGAATGTCGGACTCCAAATGCCTAATGACGGATACGAGTGTCGGATGTCGGACTGGACACGAGTGCCGGACGTCGCGCCACATTTACCCGGAGACGGGGCTGAGTGTCCGGCCACTTTTACCCGGTCACGGAGCCGGCTGTCGGGCCACATTTACCCGGACACGGGGCTGAGTGCCGGGCAACTTTTACCTGGATACAAGGCTGGTGCAGGGCCACATTTGTCGGGACACGGGGCTGGTGCAGGGCACATTTGTCAGGACATGGGGCTGGTACCGGGCCACATTTACGTAGACACGGGGCTGTGTGCTGGGCCACTTTTACCCGGACACGGGGGCTGGGTTCCGGTTGCCGGATCACATTTACCCCAACACGGGGCTGAGTGTCGGGCTACATTTACCTGGACACGTGGCACGAGTGCCACCTGTCGGAGTGCCGGAATTCGTAGTGCCGAACGTCGGGACGTGTGTCGGGCACGCGAGTGTCGAACACGAGTGCCAGGATACCGAACATCGGGAGTTGAAAGTTGGTACAGAGAATAGGTTTCTTGTGAGTCTGGCTAGGTGTGTAGGGGATTAATAGGCTACAAATATAAGTCATTCCCTACTAACACTATCAATTTTAACATAAATAAATAATCTCCAAAAATAAAAGGTGTTATATAATGTATAATTAATCTATCTAAACCCAGAAAAAAAAATTAAAATTTTGACAATTTTTTTTTTTTCGTTTCTGGACAAATGTTTAAACTCGTAAGGTTATATGACATGTTATTTTAACATAAAACGAGGATATAAATATCTAAAATCGTTATATGATATATAATTTTATTAACTTATAAAAGTTTCAACGAAATCACATGTAATAGTACTTAAATCAAATGTGATAATAGTGTAAATCGTATATGATATTATAATATACGTGAAATTTTAAAACAAATAAGCAATAACACACATGATTTTTACTTTAAATGTAAATTTTAAAACATAGCAATATTATATGAGGTATAATATATATAGAGCAGGAAAAAAAATCGAATTTTGACGAATTTTTTTTCTTCGTTTTTTGTCAAATGTCAATATTCGTGAGGTCAAATCACATGTGACATGAACACTAAATGTCAATTTCAAAACCTAGATATGTTATATAATATATATTCAACTAGAATCGAAAAGTAAAAAAAAACAAAAAGCATAAATCAAACTACTTAAATCACATGTGATAAAACGATGATTTTATAATATTAATTTTTTCGAAACCCGAATTTTTTTTTCCGTCAAAAGTATATCGAGTGAGTGCTCTATAGAAAGTGGAAATAATACTCGTTTTAATGGTGCAATTTATTTATTTAATACATTTATGGTTTTGAGATAATTAACTTTTAAACAAAAATAAATTAAAATAGAATTTTAAAATGAAGAATTATGATTGTTTTTTTAGTATCAATAATTTATCGCAACTGTACTGAATATGAATGATAAATCATCATCCATATATGATCCATGATTCATTATAAGTTAAAAAATATCATATCGATCTATCTAGTTAATGGTTCATCATATCAATTAGTAGTAATAGATATCCATCAGATCTGCGAGTGTCCACACTTAAAAGAGCTCGGACAATGTTACTTAAAAAATCATCTAACATGATTCACATTTCTCATGTTGGTGTGCATAAATATTTTATTAAGGATGGTGTCAATGGGAAGGTGCATGTAATGCTGCAATAAGTAATGTTGACATCCAACCAAATACCAATATTGCATTTAGAAGTGGACATACAACCAAAGCTTAAAAGAAAACCCCATGAGTTCAATTACAAAACCATACATCATTGATCGTTTGTCGGTATTTTGTATTCAAAATGGAATTGATCAGCTACACATTGATGTGTATATGGTAATAGCCCAAAACCTTTTTTTGATGGAAATCGTCTAAAGGAATCAACAATATCTTCATGTGTCATGGATAAATAAGGAAATTATACGTTGATTTATTGTTGAGGCCACATACGCAAAAGGCTTCAATACAAGAAATCTTTATAGATATAACTAGCTAAATTTTATTCACTTAGAGAATAGAAAACTAGTTTGGTGTAATGAAACTATATTAGATTAAACCAGGTAATTTTTAATATAATACTGGATCAAGTGTATAGACATGTAACAAATTTTGTTTGATTTGTTATTTTGTGTATCAACCTCTTAAAATATACTTTGTGTATTAAATTTTTTTTTTTCACAAATGATATAAGAATTCGATTTTTTATTTTTAAATATTCAGTATTTAAACCGGTTACACGTTAGCAAAATCCGGTTCGTTACATCATTCGTGAAAAGTAAGAGTTGAATACATATAATAGAAGTTTTGAGAGTTCGATACACAAAATAGCACATCGAATAAAGTTTGTTACATTCTCATGCACATCATTAATGAAAAATATTTGACGCTTACATTATTGATCTTCGTGTTTTCATGAGTATTTCTGAAAAAATTAATGTGCCAAATATGTATTAATTTACCGAACAAATTCAGCTAATCGTGAGACACTGATATCGCATATTTATACATTTATTTATATGTGATATTCGGTCGATTTTCGTATTAAACATGATGGATAGGATAGGTTTTTGCATTTAATCGTGTGAAAAGTTGTTTTGTTCAGAATACAGGTTTATATGATTGGAAAGTGGTTGTTTGGACGAAGAAATGCGAGTAAAGGACCAAAAGAACGAAATATGGTGATCTGGTCAGGTGATGCGACACATTAAGTAGTGTGGTGCGTTGCAGCTAACGAAAGTCAACGTAAGAAGGTTCTGGTAACAAAGTCACTGCGACGCAGTGAGGAGCTGGCGCGGGGTAGCGTGCACTTAGAGTTCGAGTACAATGTGGATTCAAAGTCACTGCGACGCAGTAAGCACATGGTGCGGCGTAGTAGGGCAAATTCCAGTTTATATCGAATACGGATAAATACAAACCGAAAACTCCAAAATTTTTATCAAACATTTCCAGTCGAATTTGGAGGTTAATAATCGATCAAGGAGCTGCAAGGAGGATTTGAAGTCTAATTTTGGAGTCCTAACTTCACAATTATAGCTTTTCGCAATTCTTACGTTTCTTGTCGAATTATCGTTAGTATGTCTACTTTTCTCTTATTTTCTTACTTTTGCAAGACCATGAGTAGCTAAACTTTTCGATACTCGTTTGGTTATGAATCTTGTGTGATAATTTAGCTTACTTTGTTTGAATGTTTAGGTGTTTATGTTTTATCGAAGAACCTTAATTGTTTACGTTTTATATATTCTTCTAAGTTGTTTATATTCTGATTGCTAGTTGATATTCTAAATATTCGAGAGGAATTTAGAGTTAGGTTAGTAATTTGAAAAAAAAATCAATCGGTCTATAATTAGTTTAAAGTTGCGAAGATTCGAGATGACTTAGTAATAATAACTTAGGTAATTAAGCGTGAACGAGTAAGACTAGTTAGTAAGATTCGAGAGGACTTAGTAACTAAAGAAGTTATTCGAGAGGAAACTTTATAAGGTTAAATCATAGAACACCGACTTGTTAATTAATTCTTAGTTATCTAGAGTTTTAACTGTATTCGAGAGGAACATTAGAATTCGAAATAATTAAAGTTAGTTAGGTATTCGAGAGGAATTTAGCTATACATAAGAAGTTAAAACAAACATTCAAACAAGTAAATTAAATTAGATCATAAGTGAAATACCAAACGAGTGTTTCTCTCCTTATTTGATAACAAAAGCAATCACTTTTCTCAAACGATTTTATAATCACTTTTGTTTTTAATTAGTTAATCAACGTGACAACAAAAACCTAAAAACAAATTAGTATTATTAATTCTTACTTAAAGCTAAACTAGTCCCTGTGATCGAACCCCGACTTACTAGTTACTATATTTCTTACGAATAGGTCCACTGCCTATAAGTGAGTAGTCGAGTTATTTAGTATTTCAAGTTTTTAAAATTATAACTAGATTTTACACATCACTTTTTTGGCGCCGCTGCCGGGGACTTATGTTTAGTTTTTTGTTTAGAATATGTGATACCATCCTTTTGAGTATTAACATACTTGAAAGTTACTTTTAATTGTTATTACACCGGTGCGTTTTACGGTTTTCTTGTTTTTGTCTTTGTAGGTATTCAGGTAGTTAATGAACACAAGGTCTTCGGGATTACCACTCATAAGTCCTATATAAAATCCAGGAGTATCAAAGAAGCGAGGCAAGAAGAAATCAAACACATCAATTCTGATTCCACAAGTGTTTGGGCCTTTCTCACTAGTCAAATTTGAAGATATTATGTCTTCAGAAGGAGGAGGAAGTAATACAGATTCTTAAGTTGAAGAGTTGATTTTTGAAGATAAACCGGAACCGCAAGCAGCTATGGATCAACTGGACATGCCGATGCACCGACGGCCTGCAGTTGTAGTAGTGCCACCCACCCGAGGGTCGGCTATTACCACCCCGGACTTGGGTGACGATATCGTGTTCAAGGGTCGTCACTTAAAGATGATTCAAGACAACACATTAGATGGGCGATACAGTTTAGATCCACATAAGCACGTAGCTAAATTCAATGAGCTATGCGAGATGTTCAAATACGGTGATGGAAAGAGCGAAAGTGTCAAGTTACGATTGTTCCCTTCGTCTCTCACCAGAGATGTGAAGGTGTAGTTTGAAGAATTGGAGGAGAATACGATCACGACTTGGACGCAAATGAGAGAATCTTTCATCCAAATATTTTTCCCACCCGCCGTGGGTAGGATATTATTGCGAGATATTCGTGGGTTTAGAGGAGAAGAGGGAGAGACATCAACCGAACCATGGAGTAGGTTGAAAGAGATGTTGAGGAATTGTTTGGGTGCGGTTTGGGCAAAGTCCATATTGTGGAAATCTTTTTCTATGTTTTGAACAAGGAGTCTCAAAACAAGTTAGACCTAGCTGGAGGGGGAGATTTCATATACAAGTCAACCTATGAAGCATACAACCTCATGGAAGACAAGTTGGTGATTAGTTTCTCGAGGGAGTATCGCGAAGATGGTTGAGGAACATGATCAAGGGGGACCGTGGCTCAAGTGGAATGTAACAACGATACTTCCATTATATTGAAAGAGATCAAGACGATGGCAGACAAGATCGATAAAATAATTGATTATCTGGAGAAGGAGGTACATGTGATAAAGTATGGTTGTGAGAATTGTGGAGGACCGCACTATGCTAGCGATTGTAGAGTGGAGGATGCCAATTACGCACAATATGGTTATCCTAATCGGGTAGCAAATTGGCAAAACCGCGGAGGTAACTACCACCGTGGTGACAATCGAGATAATGGATGGCAAAGAAACAACACGTGATCACCACCAAGACCAAGGTACGATGTCAATCCACCAAAGGATGACGACGATCAAAGTTCGAGAGATCTAATGAAGACATCTCTTCACACTCAAAATGAAAAAAATGAAGAGGTAACAACACAAATGAAGGTGTTAAAAGATCATATCGAGCAAGGACAGTGGAACACGCAAGTTGCGATTCAAGACTTGGAGAGTAGATATGATCGTATGAACGATCGCTACTCAAATAGGCCACCGGGTTAATTACCGAGTAACACGCAACCGAACCCGAGACCGCAAAACAATCCAAGCACTTCAAACAATCAAGGGTCGAAATACCAACCTCCTGGAATGAGAGAAGAACACGTGAACACAATCATGACACGTTCACAAACTGCGTATGGAAGGAATCGAGACGAAAACGAAGACAACGAAGATTTTTCGGGGAATCTGCCAGGTAGTGCGCCGCAGTACCTGGAATTTTGAGCAAACATAATTCGAAAAAGATCACGGTGCGCCGCAGTTTGCAGCAAATCGCGAAAAATCTGTTACGGACGATTTGAAGATCGAGGACGAAGAAGAAGATGTACCACAGGTTCATTCTAAAGCAAACACACCAAAACCAGTGGAGGAAGTACCGATAAAATCTTACAAGCTACGACTTCCATATCCTCAACGTTTGAGGAAGGAAAAACTGAAGGAAAAATACGGTAAATTTTGTGAGATGATTAAATCCGTCAATATTAATGTTCCACTTGTTGATTTGATTGCAGGGATGCCGAATTACGAAAAGTTCATCGAAGAGCTTATAACGGAGAAAGGGAAGTCATCGGAAGTACAAGCGCTTTCTTGAACGCGGAGTGCTCGGCTTTGGTGAAGAACACAACACCGCCAAAGTTGGACGATCCAAGCTTTTCCTTATTACTTATAATTTTAGTAAGACCTATAGTCGTAATGCATTGGCTGACTTAGGAGCTAGCATAAATTTAGTGCCATATTCATTGTATGCTAAATTTTCTTTAGGAGAGTTAAAACCTACAAGAATGAGTATCCGTCTAGCCGATCGATCATTTCAATACCCATTAAGAATTGCCGAAAATATGCTAGTTAATGTAGGAAAATTCACTTTCCCTGTTGATTTTGTAATTCTAGAGATGGAGGAGGATTGTAATGTGGCACTTATCTTAGGAAGACCATTTTTAAACACCGCGGATGCTATCATCCGTGTCAAGGACAAGGAGATTTCATTCGGGGTTGGGGACGAGCGAATTATCTTTTGATAAAGCTCCGAAACATTGGCACTCAACTATTAAGCCCCTGTTTTCATATTGATGTTATTGATGACATATTTGACCTAGATATGCAGGAACACCTTGGAGCGGTTCGGTTGACGATGAGGAAGAAATAAATGCAAGTGAGGGCATACTCGATGAACGGCCACGTGATGAGGAAGATGAGGAGCTCGAGGATTTTGATCCCATATTGAAAATGGAGTTGGAAGAATTTGAGAAGAATTCTACAAAAGTGGCGGTTGTGAAATCCGATCCGGATTTGGACTTAGACGAAATTGAGTATTTGATAGCTCATCCGGGTGCGACGTTGTTGGAGGATAAAATTCCATTTGAGAGCGAATTAGAAAATTTAAATTTGCAAGGTCTATTTGATAATTCTTTTGATTTTATACTAACTTGTCGAGAAAAGAAAGAGTTTTTGCAGGATTTTGAAGATGTCGAATGTAATGAATCATGGAAAGAGTTTACGAAGAATTGTTTTGTTAAAAATGGTTATGATGACGGATTGAATTTCGTAAGATTGGAGGATGATGTTATTTTATTTTCTGAAGAGCGAAAATGGCATGACGCCTGGTTTAAAAATCGCAAAGTTCTCGGTGTTGGAGAAAAGACATTAGTATTTGGTGATCATGTCGGATATGAGTCGAGTGAACGATTCGTAGAATCTGGAGAACACGCAGGAAAGAAAGGTGAGAGAAATATCGAACTTTACATGAAGTCATAAGTCGTAGCATTTCGAGTCAAGCTAACGACTCGTTAGAAAAACAAGCGCTTCTCGGGAGGTAACCCGGGTTTCATTTTATGTTTTCGTAGTTAAAATTTTTAGTTTTTAGTTTATTTATATTTAGTTTAGGTATTTTAACATTTCTTGTTTAGTTTTAGTTATTTAGGTATTTTTAACATTTCTTGTTTAATTTTAGTTATTTAGGTACGAAAAAACCAAAAAGTTAAAAACGAGAAGAAAAAAAAAGAGGTCTCAGCTACCGCGACGCACAAGTACCTTGGTGCGCCGCATTGAAGAGGAGGAAAAAAAAAAACAGCCACGGGTTCAGATGGTGCGACGCAGTGTGTAGGTCACTGCGCCGCAACGTGGTCCAGATCAGGTTATAATGTTTTTATCTTTCAATTTAACACACACACACACTAACAGCCGAACGAAAAAAAACACATAAACACTCTTAAGTTTCGATTTTATCTACAATTACTTACTTGTAATCACACATCATGAGGAGAATGGTATGTTTATCTACGTTTTATCTTTCAATTCATTAGATTTTCGTTTCATTTGTTAAAATCAAATTGGAGGAAAACTTTAGGGTTTCTCAAATTAGGATTAGAAACATCAAATTATGTGTTTATATTGCTTATTACCCATGATTAGAACATATTGGTGCAATTAATTGTTGGATTTGGAGATTGAAACGTTGTAAACGATTTTTGATATCAGTTTGAGCTTACTACGCCACAGTAGCTACTCACTGCGACGCAGTGAGCTCACATATAACTTATTTTTGTCGTTTTTATATTTTTAATGTATTGGTTTGCTTTGTTTGTTTGTTATTTGTGGTGTATAGGGAAAACGACCTGTTGAGGAAGGGTCTGGTAGTGGACACGGACAACAACGGGGTAGGCGAGCACCGGATCTGCTTAGCAAAACATTAAATGCACAAGCGATGATACCCAAGAATAATCCTTGGTTGGAATGGCCCTGTTGTTCCCCGGAACGGAAGATTGAGCTATATAAAAAATTAGCCGAGTTGCGAGATTGGGTGGTTTTGCACCCCGTATTATGGATTAGAGGTTTTTAAATCGGATTGGGGTGGATTTAAGTGGTTTCATGGTAACGAGAAGTGCTACTGCACTATATGATATACCGATTTGGGAGAGAGCATGGAAGGTTGAGAAGTCGGTATATCGGGAGTGGGTGCTAGAGTTTTATTGTTCTGTGGAAGTTGAGAAGGATTTTGATGACCGTCAGTTGGCCTTGGCTCCGTTGATTTATTTTAGGCTTGGTGGAGAGGACCACATTGTTGATGTGGTGGAGTTTGGTAGGCTCACGGGTTTGTTCGAGGATCATGAGGCGGCGAATGAGGCTTTGATGGCCGACTATATTGCCGATGCGGAAACTGTCTCGTCGGGTTTTGGTGTAAATGAAATATGGAACGAGTTCACCGGGCAAGTGGAGCATAAGCCTACGAGTCGGGTCAAGGATGTCCAGGACCCCATTTTGCGAGTGTTGCACAAGATTCTAGCTTACTCATTTGTGCACCGAGCGACTCAGCACGATAAGTGCTACCATGATGACTTGTGGATGCTTCACAAGTTCAGTCTATGGGACCCGTACCAGTATATAAATGTCCCTTGGACCCTTGCGAAGTACATGGCGGATCGAGGCATGGCGAAGACCGCGGCGAGTCAAATGGTTTGCGGACATTTTGTTAACCCCATTGCAAGGAAGTTGGGATATTATACTCGGCGAACATTCAAAGATGTTCACCTCCTGTGAAATGCAAGTTGATAACCCTAAATGACTTGGAAAGGGGGGAGTTTCTTACCCGAGCGGGTAATCAGTTGGTAGGACCGGCGCAAGGTCCGATTCAGGCACCACCACCGAGGCAGCCAGAGCCTACTATGAAGGATATGCTAGGTGAAATCACGCGAGGCGTGCATCAGATGAGTTTCGACATGGGTCAGTTGGGTCGAAAAATGGCGAGTATGGTGTAGCACACCCATTATCATACTCAGAGGTACCAGCCGACACTGGAGGACATGGCTCGCCAACGTTACGAGGCATCGCGATCGACTGTCCCTTGGCAGCCTTACGTGTCCCCATAGTTTTATTATCCTCAGCCGTATCCGGGTTTTTCGCAACCCGTGTACGAGGAGGCGGGCGGTGGCGATGGAGATGCTGATGATGATGCCATGGAGGACTAGGTGGTGGTGATATTTGATGTTATTTGTGATGGTATTTTGGTATTTGGTTGTTTAATTTGTGATGTTATTGTTTGCATTTTCCTCTACAATAGAACTAAAAATAGTCTACTATTTTTAATTCGTCGTAATTTGAATATTTTTCTTTTTAGTTTTTCTTTTTCTTTTATGGTTCTAATATTTTTTTTTTTAGTTTTTGTATTTTAGTTTTTCAAAGACTGGCAGTAAGTTCAGCAACCGGTTTTGAGTCTGGCATTCAGTTCAGCAAATAATTTCACCGAGGAATTTTCAACATCTACAAACGGGTTCTACTTTCTTCCTTTCTTCTTTTGTATTTTTATTTTTAGCTAAGATTTTTTGTAAATTCCCTTAGGTCCTGATTCGTTTACACATTATGGGAAATGTGTTACTTAAGTTTGGGGGGGGGGGGGGGGGGGTTGTCGGGAAATTCCAAAGTTATATTTTATTCGACCCTTAGTTTCCTTCATGTTAGGTTGTTAAGTTTTGTACATTTTTGAAACAAATCGAGAAAATACAAAAAAATTAAAAAACTGAAAAATAAAAAATATAACATGTCTAGTTGGTAATTACCTTAAACTTTTAGCATAACCTAGCACATTTGACACCCTACTCGAAAATAGTGAGATTTTGAGCCTTTGAAAGCATTCATCTTTAATGCTACTTTTTCGATTCTTTGAGTGTGCCGATGGTTGATGACTTTAGAACTTGACATTGTTATACATTTCGAGACCACATATGAGCATTACATTAGGGTAACTTAGTGTAATTTGGTACAACGGTAGGGGCAAATTAGGATTAACCATTTTGTTTAGCTTTTTCGTTTCTTGTATAATTTTTATTAGTTAATCACATTGATTTGCTAGTTTTCATACATTTCGAGACCACATATGAGCATTACATTAGGGTAACTTAGTGTAATTTGGTACAACGGTAGGGGCAAATTAGGATTAACCATTTTGTTTAGCTTTTTCGTTTCTTGTATAATTTTTATTAGTTAATCACATTGATTTGCTAGTTTTCCGCCTAACATTTGTAACATTCATTTTTAGTGTTAGAAACTCTAGAAAAACACTTTGCGCCTAAACTATTTTGTTTCTTAAACACTACTATATATTTTTGTACACTCGCCTTAATTTTCGTTTCATTATTAGATTAGATCCGAACATAGTTTTTGATTGCTATTATAGAGTGACGATTGAAGTATTTTGAAGGTTAATTGAATTTAAGTGATTGATATTGAAGCTTTTATATTATATCTAGGGGTGTTAAAAAAACCCGAACCCGACTAACCCGAACCCGGCCCGAACCCGAATAAGCTTAATAGGGTCCGGTTTATTCGGGTCTATGTAGGCTATTCGGGTTAAACGGGTTGACCCGATGTGACCCGAGTCTTCTTAGGGTCGGGTCCAAAGGAAATTTTTTTGTGTTAATCGGGTTCGGGTTAGACCCGAATAACCCGAATTAGTCTAATAATTTTGTTTTTTTTTAGTTGTAGTTTGAAGCCACTATGTTATGTTTAGTAAGTCATCTTTTATAACCTACGTATCTTTTAGTAAGCTCGAGTTTATGTGTCGTCCATCTTTAAAATTAACTTATTAAAGACAAATATATTTAAACTAGAAACTTTTTTTCTTGCACGATTTATTTGCTAATGTATCTTCTTATTTTCTTAATGCAATTGTATTTATAATTTATGTATTCAATTCTTTTAACATTTCAAAACTCGGTAAACTTTAACACTACAAAAAATAATTTAATTGCTTAACATTTTCTATAATTTGTTTTATTTCTATATTAATTTTTCTTAACTGCTATCAACAATTCACATAATTTAATCGACCAAATTTACGAGTTACATTCATTTTTATTTTATTTGATATTTGTTGTCAAGCATAACCCTAGAATGTGGAACTTTTTTATAAGCGTAAAAGTAACAAGTTATGGTTATGTTGTTGTTAACACTAATAAGATGGTCTACTTTTATATGTTATTTTTCTTAGTTAGACCTGTACCCGATTAGACCCGAACCCAATAACCCGATCTCTTATTAACGTCGGGTTAGGGTCAATCCCAAAAGTTTGAAAACCCGATTAGATCCGTCCCGATTAAGCTTATTAGGCTCGGGTCAACCCGATTAACACCCCAAATTATATTTGTATTTGGAGGAAAAAAAAAAAAGAAAAAAACGTTAAAATTAGTTTAAGTGAGCCTTTGGAGCATACCATCTTACCGAAAACAAAATTATATTGTAAGACATTTACTAGGCTAGAAGAAAAAATTGAGTCGTGAAAAAAAAAGTATCGAAGAAACTGAAAAGCGCGAAAAAAGAGTCGTAGAAGTAAAATAATTTAGTGTATATTGAGTTCTTATAAAGTATTGTACGAAGTGTGTACATTTGGAGGAAATTTGAAGTTGAAGAAAGTTAAGCAATTCAGTACGTTAAAAGATTTATGAGCTTGGATTTAATCTAATTTAGTTGTATACTACGATTTTTGTATACGTTTTATTTTAATACCCTTTACACTCCATTATATATTTCCACATGCCTTTACCTGTACATTACAACCCGAATAAAAGTCTCCGTGTAGTTGTACCTAGACTCTAGTAGTGGAGAAGTGATTCTTTATCAAGCCTATGATAGAAAACTCACCATGACTGAGCAATTGAGCGAATCTACAGAATACGTTACACACCCTTTAGACTAGTTTGAGAGATTGTGTGATTTACTTCTCATAAAATTCGTGAGTTGTTTGGTTATGCAAATTAAAATATGGCTTTGATAATTTGTTTGAAATATAGTTTTTGCTTGAGGGCAAGCAAAACGGAAAGTTTGGGGGGATTTGATATCGCATATTTATACGTTTATTTCTATGCGATATTCGGTCGATTTTCGTATTGAACATGATGGATAGGATAGGTTTTTGCATTTAATCGTGTGAAAAGTTCTTTTGTTCGGAATACAGGTTTATATGATACTATAAGTGTTCGTATTTATAGCCAACACCTGGTCATTAATATTCATTATATACTAATTAATGGCGGACATAATGATCTAACGTCTATATCATTATGGGAGACATAATGCTGCAACGCCCATATCATTATGTTGGGTATAATGAGTATATTAATTGTGTATTGTTCAAACAATTTGAACCATATTGTTTGTCGTAAGTCATGTCCCAGGCCAGGTGTCGACTGCCGGACACCGGACGAGTTCCGGGAACCGGATGTCAGACACCGAGTGTCGGACTCCAAATGCCTAATGTCGGATACGAGTGTCGGATGTCAGACTGGACACGAGTGCTAGACGTCAGGAGCACGAGTGTCGGACGCTAGGGCAAGAGTGCCGGACGTTGGGCCACATTTACCCGGAGACGGGGTCGGCTACCGGGATACATTTACCCGGGCACGGGGCCGGCTACTAGGCCACATTTACCCGGACAAGGGGCTGAGTGTCGGGCCACTTTTACCCGGACGCGGGGCTGGTGCAGGGCCACTTTTGTCGGGACACGAGGCTGGTACTAGGCCAAATTTACCTGGACACGAGGCTAAGTGCCATACCACTTTTACCCAGACACAGGGTTGTGTGTCGGGCCACTTTTACCCGGACACGGGGCCGGTTGCCGGGTCACATTTACCCGAACATGGGGCTGAGTGTCGGGCCACATTTACCCGAACACGGGCTATGAGTGCCACGTGTCGGAGTGTCGGACTTCGTAGTGCCGGACGCCGGGACGTGCGTCGGACACGCGAGTGCCGGACACGAGTACCAGGATACCGAACACCGGGAGTTGAAAGTTGGCATAGAGGAAAGGTTTCTTGTGAGTCTGGCTAGGTGTTTAGGGTATTAATAGGCTACCGATATAAGCCATTCGCTACTCACACTATCAAAATTTAACAAAAAGAAATAAACTTCAAAAATAAAAAGTGTTATATAATGTATAATCTATCTAAACCCCGAAAAAAAAATTCAAATTTTGACAACTATATTCTTTTCCTTTCTGAACAAATGTTTAAACTCGTAAGGTTATATCACATGTTATTTTAACATAAAATGAAGATTTAAATATCTAAAATCGTTATATGATATATAATTTTATTAACTTATGAAGGTTTTGACGAAATCACATGTGATAGTACTTAAATCAAATGTGATAATAGTGTAAATCATATGTGATATTATAATATACGTGAAATTTTAAAACAAATAAGCAATAACACAAAGGATTTTTACTTTAAATGTAAATTTTAAAACAGAACAATATTATATGAGGTATAATCTATATAGACCCGGAAAAAAAATCGAATTTTGAAGACTTGTTTTTCTTCGTTTTTGTCAAATGTCAATATTCGTAAGGTCAAATCACATTTAATATGAACACTAAATGTGAATTTCAAAACCTATATATGTTATATAATGTATATTCAAATAGAATCGAAAAGTAAAAAAACAATTTTTTCAAATCCCGGATTTTTTTTTTCTCAAAAGTATCGAGTGGGTGCTCTATACAAAGTGGAAATAATACTCGTTTTAATGGTGTAATTTATTTATTTAATATATTTACGGTTTTAAGATAACTAACTTTTAAACAAAAATAAATTAAAGTAGGTTTTAAAAATGAAGAATTATGATTGGTTGTTTTAGTATCAATATTTTTAATGGTTTTTAATTATCACAGCCGTACTAAATATAAATAATAAATCATCATCCGTATATTATCCAAGATCCATTACAAATTAAAAATATCATATCAATATCTATCTTGTTCATAGTTCATCATATCAATCTTTAATATATAATAAAAGAGTAGCCTTAAATGTCATATGGTAAAGTAAGGTCCATCGGATGGGTTAAATTCTTTTATGTCAGCCGTTAGATCAGATTGATGATGTCATCAACGATTATATTCATTTTACACCCTTTTACAATACATAATTACATTCTCTATTTCTTTCCATCTCTACTAAAATAAAAAATATAATTATAATTTATATATATAATTGTTCAATTTGGACTATGATTTACCTTATTATTATTCTAAAATCTCCTAATACAAAATATCAAAACATGTGTATAAAAGTAAATGTGTTATATGTTATTATAATTATAAACAACATGTGTATAAAGGTAAAAATATATATGTATTATACGTATAACATAATTTTCTTATAATATATTAAAATCTACATAAAAATAAAATTTACGATTCAATTTTTATTTTTTCTCACGCTATCGCGGGACAATAATCTAGTTAGTAGTAATAGATATCCATCAGATCTGCGAGTGTCTACACTTAACCGAGCTCGGACAATGTTACTTAGAAAATTATCTAACATGATTCACATTTCTCATGTTGGTGTGCTAAAATATTTTATTAAGGATGGTGTCAATGGGAAGGTGCATGTAATGCTGCAATAAGTAATGTTGACATCCAACCAAATACCAATATTGCATTTAGAAGTGGACATACAACCAAAGCTTAAAAGAAAACCCCATAAGTTCAATTACAAAACCATACATCATTGATCGTTTGTCGGTGTTTTGTATTCAAAATAGAATTGATCAGCTACACATTGATGTGTATATGGTAATAGCCCAAAACCTTTTTTTGATGGAAATCGTCTAAAGGAATCAACAATATCTTCATGTGTCATGGATAAATAAGGAAATTATACGTTGATTTATTGTTGAGGCCACATACGCAAAAGGCTTCAATACAAGAAATCTTTATAGATATAACTAGCTAAATTTTATTCACTTACAGAATAGAAAACTAGTTTGGGGTAATGAAAGTGTATTAGATTAAACCACCTAATTTTTAATATAATATTGGATCAAGTGTATAGACATGTAACAAACTTTTTTTAATTTTCTATTTTGTGTATCTATCTCTGAAAAATATATTGTGTGTATTTAACTTTTATTTTTTTACAAATGATATAAGAATTCGATTTTTTTATTTTTCAATATTCAATATTTAAACCGGTTACACGTTAGCAAAAATCCAGTTCGTTACATCATTTATGAAAAAATAAGAGTTGAATACACACAATAGAAGTTTTAAGAGTTGGATACACAAAATAGCATATCGAATAAACTTTGTTACATTCTCATTTACATCATTGATGAAAAATATTTGACGCTTACATTACTGATCTTCATGTTTTCATGAGTATCTCTGAAAATATTAATGTGCCAAATATATATTAATTCATCGAACAAATTCAGCTAATCGTGAGACACCGTCGTCAAGGGTTTTTTCAAATGAAGAAGAATGATGAGAGCTAATTAATGAATTAGCTAACACAATTATCAAGCAAATGAAGCATAAAAACGTGAAAAGAAAAAATAAAGGGATGTGATGACATGATGGTGTCATCATAGTAGAAACAAAATTTAATGACATGTCAACAAAAATGTTGAACTAACGAGAAATGGACGAAATTCCTTCGATTGATGTAACACGGGTTAACGATCAAGATTCCCGCTTTGCTAGGAAAGTCCTTCAATTTTACCCATTCATGGTTTCCGAGGGGGTCAAAATACGTTTTTCTATTTTAGAAGTTTAATTTTATGTTTTTAGTATTTCTTTTTTAACTGTTACCCATTAAAGAATGCTATGATTATACGTTATCTATTAAGGAATGTTATGATTTGTTTCATGATCGTATTAGAACTCTAAAATCTTCCATTTGTACCATATAAATATGTTGATAATACCGTTTAGCCCAACAACATGTTCGATATCATAAAATAATGAGGTTGTTTTTCTAAAACTAATCTTTTCTATCTAATAATGGGAGTTGAGGTAGATGTCATATGGCTGACGTGGCAATTACTTAGACTATCCACATAGGCAATATTCATAGATGATGATGTCATAAGCTTAGTTGTTAATTTTTTGGATTTTCAAATAAATATTTTTTTAGAAAATAAGCGACGGGAGGTATTGGGAAATGAGGTAAATGAGCAACGTGTTGATCTGCCAATAAGATTTTAAATGCTCCACCTATATGCAATTTTTCCTTGAGAATCCAAAAACTTACTAGATATTCTTTGCTCTTTTTCCTAGATCTGTCAAAATTTAAATTTATTCATCTTCTCTTCCTTTGTATCAAAATACATATTCAATTTATTTGATTTTTAGATTTCCATTGATCCAGTTTTTTATCCGATCAACAAAATCGTGATGTGGGTTTGTAAAGGTTTTTAAGTTTTTTCGATTCAAATAGTTCAAAATTATAACTTTGATTAACTGATTTCTATTGATGCTGATAAGACTTAGCAGTTGGGGTAATGAAACAGAAGAAAGAACATTGCACTTGGTGATATGGAATGTTTGATTTGAATGAATGAAAGATATAGTCATATAGGTAAGTCTTCGTTTAAATTTTGTTAGTTTTCCTGATTGCCTCCTAATTAGCTAATGGAGTTATTAATTACCTTTATTTGATGTAATTAGAGTAGTTTTTGTTTTGGTTTTGAGAGAGCCCTCAATGTGTTTGATGATATGCCTAAGAGTAATTTTTGTTATCAAGGCCAAATTACAACTTTAAATCAACAATAGAAAATGGTTAGATACCGCTTACGAAATCAACTCTGATTGAACATTGAGGGAAACCTAGGTGATTTTTGTTAACTCTTTCTCATGTGATGCGATTGCTTAGATGCATGCATGGTGTCCGATAAAGTGATATAGAGAAATTTGGTATAAAAAAAAGGTACATTTACAACATCCAAATTAAAAGAAATATATTTAATACCTTCTTCAGAAATATGATTTGTGTTATGAGGTGCTCGTGTAAACCATTTGTGGCTGATCATCTGAAACTTTGATACTTTGATGAGCCTCAATGTTATTTGATTGGTTATGTAAAGGTACTAATTCAATTTTTATTATGGTAATTTAATATGTTTTTCTTCCTAACTTTTACTAATTGAAACAAAACTAACAAGTATTTTTGTCCTATTTTCTATAGGGTCTCGCACAAATAATTTGTTCTTTCAATTAGTGAATGATGGTAAATTGCTAGGACCTCAAAGAAAATGAAGGTACAAAACTCCTTCATCTTCATCCGACCTTGATTCTGATTTGAAAGCATTTAGTTAACTTAAAATTTTACTTTTAGGCTTTGTTTTCTGCATGTGTTTCTAATGAGAAGCTATATGCTCAACTTAAATTTCTATGTTTTTAATATGTTTGTTAATCAAACTTTAAGCAAAGCTGGACTAGGCAAATTATATGAGAAGAAGAGTAAATATTTTTTCTTTTCAAACCGGTTAAAATAAGCATTAAATAAAATCTTTAAATGATTGATATGATATTTCATTTTTAGGTGGTTTCTGATAAAGACCAAATTCTTAAGAAAATTTGCAGCAGAGAGGGTTACATTGACATGTGAATTGTTGATGCTGAAAGTTCTTCAAAAATCAGTGAGGTTTGATTTGTTGGCCAATGTCACATTATAATTATTTTTTTCTTTCGAAAGTTCTTTTGTTTATGATGCTTAGTATAGGTGGCATTCTTACGCATTTACGGAAGACAAGTTGATTTTTGTTGTATTTACCCACTTATGGGTCAAATGGGTAATTGTATGTTAGACAAGAAAGTGGCTTGAATGGATATCCCATAGAATCGTATTATTAGTCAGATTATTTAACGAGTTCATTACACTTTGAACAGCCTTTCTCCTCTTTAATATATAGCAATTTCTTGAAATTGACCCGTCTTTATGTAAATGGGATAAATAAACCTATAAGGTCTTTTTTCCGTGACGATCATGTGTAAGTTGTATTTTGCTCCGACAATTTGCAAGCAAACAATGAACGAGTCAAAAGTTTGTTTATTTTCATAGAAATAATTTGCTTTTATTAACCATTTGAGCTTAAATTGTTCTAAAAAGACATTGCTTGGCTTATTGCAGGATCGTTTTCTTCCCGCTTTTCTTATTTCATGCGGTTGTTGCCCGCAGAAGGTTTTCCTTACCGGCACCATCAGTTCCTCATGGACATAATGTATGATATCTTCATCTACAATACAATTTCAAAGTTATGACATTAGCTTTTTAACTATTTAATATGATAAACTTGGTAATCAATAAAAGAGTGTTATTTATGTGAATAAGCAAGTTAAGATTTACAACGAATTTATTTTTCTTTTGTACAGTGGGTACCGTTTCATGCAATTGTGGCAACACCTTTGCTTATTGCATTTGAACTGCTTCTTTGTATCTTTCTAGAGAGTTCATATGGTATTGTAATCTACTGATTTTTCTGTTTTACTACTTTCTCATCTTTTAAGTTATTTATGTATTCGTTCGCTTTCTAATATCCAAGTCAACCGTTTCAACCAAACGCCCCACTACTTTATAATATGTAATATGTTTTGCTCAAGCTAAATCTAGCTACAAAAAAGTTGTTTTCTTTAATCTTTTGTTTTTTCAAAGTTTTAAGAATAATTCGATATCTTTCACGCAGAAGAGAAAGTTCCCGTTGTAAGCTTAAAGATAGTATTTCTTCCGTTGTTGGCATTTGAAGTAACTATTCTTATTTAATCTTTTGTTTTTTAGTAAAAGGGTTAAACACCCACTGCGCCACAGTAGGGTTGATTGCGCCGCACTTGGGTACCTGGGCGTTCTTAAATGTGTTTTCTAGTTTATTTTCCAACACAAAACACCAAAACACAAAAAACACACACAATAGGTGAGAATTTAGAGAGCAAAACCAAGGATTTTCGAAAGCTTTCTTTAAATCACTCACAATGGGGAAATTAGTAAGTGTTTTCAAATATTAACTTTTCAATTTTTCCATTGCAATTAGGGTTTATGTTTAGTGATTGAATTGGTGAAAAACTCAGGGTTTGAGTAATTGAGCCTAATCCATGAAATTGAGTTGGGGTTTCTCGTTGTTACGTTGTTGTTGAGTGATTCACCAAGTTTGAGGATTAGTTAACGGTTGAAACTTTGCAAAACGGTTTGGGTAAAACAGGTGCCTACTGCGCCGTAGTGGGAAGTCAGACCACAAAAGACGCTTTTAATCGCTCCGTTGGTGCGATCTGGTCGATTGTCCAGTCATCTCGGTGAGGAATTTCGCCAATTTTGCACGTTTAATGTATTTTGTTGTCGTATGTGGTGTTTATGTACAGGGGAAACGAAGAGCAGTTGAGGAGCAAACCGAGGGTCCAAGTGAACCGACTCCGACACGAAGGGTTTCTGAACCTTCTAAAGCTTCGGTCGCATCTCTAGTTATGCGACCCGAGGCCCACCAATGGTTGCAATGGTCCGGGTGCTCGAGTTCAAGTAAGATAGAGCTCAACAACAAGCTGGCAAATTTGCAAAACAAGAACATTGGGCAAACTCGGATTATGGATTGGAATTTTCGTGGGGAAATTGGCATAAGAGAGGAGTTGGATAGGTTGTTCTTAACGAGGTATGAAGGTAGAGATAGAAATTTGGAGATCCGAGTTTGGAAACGGGCATTGGATGTAGGTGAAGAGTCATATAGAGAGTGATGTCTAGAGTTCTACTCTAGTTTAAAAGTCGGTGAGGTACCGTCACTCCGACACAACATTTATGAAAATCCATTGATAAGTTTCCGGTTAGGATGAGTGGATCAAAATGTCACAATAAGAAGGTTTGGGGTTTTGACCTGTTCGTTTATAGGAGTGGAGGAAAACCATGCGTTCATGTCGGGATACAATTTAGCGGGAGAATGGAATTCCAACGAGTTCAAGAAAATGACACATCGGAGGTGGTTTTGGTTATCGGGAATTCAAAAGCATACCTCCACGAGTAAGATCAAGGAGGTTAGGTCTCCAATCCTCCGGGTTATTCACAAGCTCATCACTTACTCATTCTTGCACTGGACATCCCAACAAGACAAGGTTTACACGGATGATATGTGGTTGTTACACTTGTTTTCGAAGAAAGACCCGACAATTTTTTCGAGTGTACCTTGGGTTTTAGCGTGTTTCATGGAGGCGAAAGGGAAGGGTTGGAAAAAAGATAGTCAAATGGTTTGCGACCACTTTATCCTAGGGTAGCTAAGAACCTTGGGTTAGCCACTGCCACAAACATTCGTCGTTGCACTCCCGCGATCAAATATAGGCCGATAACAAAACATGATTTGGTGATGTCGGAATTGATTGAAAAATGGTAAGCTCATTGAGGAAGAGGATGAAGAAGAAGAACAAAAACCACCGTGTCAAAGGAGAAATGAATGAAGCATGAGGGACGAGATTTTTAGATTGGTAAGGAGATGGATCGAACGCGTCGAGAGGTACCAGGTATGGCGTATTATATGCAATATCACGTGGATCGTTATCAACCGAGCTTGGAGGCTTTAACTCAACACCATGCGTCTTTCTCGGGCTCCACACATGGTTGGTTTCCTTACAACTCCCCACCAATGTTCCCTCCGAGCCCGCCTGAAGAAGAAGAAGGAGAAGGAGATGACGGTGACGATAAAAAGTATGAACTGCATCGTAGTGGTGTTCATTGCGACGCAGTAGGTTGGTATTTGGACTTTATGTTGTATGATGTTTAAAACAATTTCCTTTTCCTTTTTGTCTTTGTCGTATTTGAACTTATAACTCGTATTTTCTTGTTGGTTGTTTTTATTAATGTGTTTGTTTAGTTATTTGTGTTAAGTTTAAAGTCTGTGATATCGCTCATTTATATGATTAATTCATTGCGATTTTGTTATGTTTTTAGTCCAAAACGTAATGGATAGGCCCTTTTTGTAGTAATGTTTGGTTTAAAGTATGTATTTAGGTGTTTGGACATATTTGGAGTAAAAGAAGTTAGTTTGGACGTAAAAACGCGAGGAAGGAATGAAGTAAAATGTTTGAAAGCTACAGCTACATGACTGCGCCGTAGCCCCCTAGCAGTGCGACGCAACCAACAAGGAATTTCTTATTTGAGCCCACGGAGTGTGCACTGCGACACAATGCCTCTTCGCTGCGCCGTAGTGGCTGATTTCGATTATTACAAACTTTTGGCCTAATTGCCATTCATGGGGACATTAGAGAGTCTTTTTACTGCAATTATTAAAGGAAAAGAACCAGTTTATCATTATGTATCTTTTTAATAATCATTGGGGAGGAGAATAAAGCAAGGAGCATCATAATTTCAGAGTGGGAGAAGTAATCGTTAAGCTTTTTCACAATTTTCACTAGTTTGTCGTTTTGATACATTTGCAAGTCCTGTTTCGTTTGGTATTAAACTTATTCATCATTTTATTTCAATACGATTATGTTTTTTTCATATATTATGTGTTTTGTTATGAACACGAGTAGCTAATTTTCTTATACGTTTGCTTGGATATGCGATCGTTTGTGTGGTTAATTTTGAGTATGAAATTGCTTGATTGGTGTGTTTTTGGTTAATTGGGGATCCGTTTGGATTTAAGGTTTAAGAAATTATTAAATTGCTTATGTTCTTGTTTAAAACCGGGTATTCGAAAGGAACTCGCGATTTTGCTAAAATAAGAATGAATATGTCAACCGGTCTATAGTTGATAGAAATTAACGGTATTCGAAAGGAATCGTTAATAGTAAGTAAGATTAAACACAAACACTAGTTGATAAAATATGTAGGTCCCAGTGGTCCGATCTACAGGATTAAACTATACCAATTACGAGGCGGAATCTCGTAATCAATAAAACACGCAGGTTATAATCGAAAGCAGTAAACACAAAAACACAATTACCGAATTCTTAATACTTTGATTAACAAACACTGTTACAATCCAAAAGCATTAACTCCGAATTCTCTCTAAACCAACAACCCTAAACTGATCTGAACACCTCTATTTATAGAGTAACATGTCCAGCCAGTTTGGGCTTGGGCTCTACTGGGCCTCACGGACATGCAAGTCCGTGAGCAGCCCATTAAGCTAAATCTATACAAACTAATACAGTGATAAATAAACATAACACAATAGAACATCCAGTCATTGCATTCTTGCACCAACAAACTCCCCCTTGACTGATGCTTCTATTCTCTGATCAAAATATCACTGTCAGTATTAACCTGCAAAGTTACACAACCGTCAACTATCCTTTGGTAATCTCTACCAATATCTCCCCAGCCTTCAAGAGAAATGATGTGATTTTTCTTCAACATCTTCAAGTCTTTTTCCGTCAGATTTGCCAATTGAGTAGCATCGATCACTCTCAGTATCTCTGTCATTCCTTCTTCGACTTCATCATCTTTCTTGTATATCACGGCCTCGCCAGTTGCGGTATCTACCGCCCAAATATGCATGTCTCCAAGAATATCTCGACCGAAATTCTTCATCGGGATCTTTGTCATACAGACGATCGGTGGATATAGCATTCTCGTTGCTGCTCTACCGGTTTCAGGATTGATCTTCTTTCTGTGAATCATAATTTTTCCTTTCGCCGGTGTGAATTCCTTGAAGACCCCTGCTCTTCCTTCTTCTTTAATCAATCGTTCAACCCAACTTGCGTATTCATCCCTTTCTCTATTTATCAGATTGAGCCTTGACAAGCAAATAAGCTCCGACTTCGGGAATGAGTTGAAATTTTCCCGTTTCTTACTCAAATACTGCACACCATCAAATCTCTTAATCACAAAAGCCTGCAATTCTGAATCATACAACCAGCTGATGATACCCAAATGCGGCTGGCGTTCTCTAGTAAAGAACTTTCTAATCAGTGGTGTCTGCTTCTTCGGATCAAGTTCTCGAAACCACCCTTGTCGTTCTTCAAGGCTTGGCTTCGCACTGCTTTCACCCTGCTGTTCTTCAGTACTTTCTGGTTCCTGAAAAATATATTCATCCTGTTCGTCTTGATTTTCTTATGTTTTGTCTTCAAGTAGCCATGTAGCATCATTGCTTTCCCCGAACTCCTGCTGTTGATTGTCACCTTGTTTTTGCTGCTGCGGTTGCTCCCCCTGGTCTGCAGACTGATAAAGAACCAAGGCTCGAGAAGTGGAGGCGATCTGCTCTCTTTGTCGTGCAGCACTTGGATCATCGTGATCATCTCTTCGTTGCTGTCTGATAGTAGTTGCTTTGCACGTTTCCTCCCCCTGAGCAGATAGTCGCTTGGAGAGCATCTGAACCTGGGCTTCAAGAGTGGAAATACCGTTTGACTTTTCAGCGTCAGACTGCTGAAGAGCGGCAACCTGAGAAGAGAGCTGCAAAACAAGTAAATGTAAGTCATTAAGATTAGGAGTTCCAGTGGGGGGTACAGTCTCCGCGGCCCGTTTCTTGTGCGGGCGCTCAGTTGCGGTAGAAGACCCAGACTCATCACCACTGATGAAGGGGCGTTTCCCACGGTTGGATGTGCGAGGATCAATGGGATGAAACGAAGAAGTAGCTTCATTAAGATCAATGTTAAGCTCCTCAGTAGCAGCATCGTTGACCTGAGTGGGATTAGTAGCAGCCTCAGTAGCAGGAGCAGGAGAGGTGACTACAACCTCGGTGGCAATAGTCTGATGACTCCCAGGTGGAGTAAGATGCGGCTGCTCATGGATAACAGATAACGGAGGACTCCCTGGATAGTTGTCGATCTGTCTAAACGTAGTATCACTAGAGGTAGAATCCACACAGATGGGAATCCTGGCCTTGCGCTTTGGGCGAGATTTTGGCCTGCGAGGTGCTGGAGGAGCAGTGGAAGAGGTAGTATTTTCAGTCCTCGGTTCCCCATCTAGGACACCAGCATCCTCATCAGCGTCGTTATCAACAAAATGGAGATCAACAATTGCCCCAAAAAGTGGGGTGTCCACGGCTTGAGTCTCTCCTGCCTTGGTCGAGTGAATCGTAAGGCATGTATGAAACAATTTCGGCCCACCGATCTGACCTACCCGTGTAACAGAATTCTGAGGAAGATCAGGGATGAAATGCCTGAGAATAATCATGATGAAGCGCGGATACAGCATAAGCTCCTTAGGTTTGATCAGATCGTTTTGCATCATCTGGAACACATACTCCGCCACTGGATACGGTTTGTTCAGAACCAAACTGAGCATCATTGAGATAAGCAGATTATCAATCGTATCATGAGCGGTCTTGGAGTGCTTGAATACCGAGACAAACACATGGACTAAGTAACGCCATGGGCCGATGAATTTACCCTTAGGAAAGGAAGTAGTAGTGGGGTGAAGAGGCCCTCCATAGCCCAGTAGTGGCAGCTTGCGTGCGAGAAATCTGTGGCCGAAAGAAGAGGGTGCACTTTCGTTGGAGCTACGGCCAAGTTGAAATATCTGTCGGAGAGTCGTGCTGCTAAAAGTGATTTCCATATTATTTACAACCGTGCGTAGACCATCTTTTCCCTTATCGGAACCCGGAGGTGTGAGATCGACATGGATGAGATTGCGGAGAAACTCTTTGACCAACGAAATATTGATTGGAAGGTCTTCGCTGAGAATATAAGCCATCCTTGAGTGTTGGAGAAATAGAATCGTCTCACGAAAAGGAAGGGATGAAGGCTCGGTCAATGCGAAACTAACTGCCTGATTGTGCCTTTTATCAAAATATCTCTCCATCTGTAAAATCTGCATAAACGAACACGTTAGATTTGATAGTCACGAACATGTATGTCGAACATGAAAGTTGGCGAGCATGCATGTTCGTGGAACAGATAAGCAAATAATCCATGTATAACGAACATGTGTGTTCGTAGATAGAAAGCACGAACATGTATGGTGACGAACAAGATGTTCGTCCAAGACAATAAGCAAGATGTTCGTCTAAGACACAAGCATGGTGACGAACAAGGTGTTCGTCCAAGACAATGAGCAAGATGTTCGTCTAAGACATAAGCATGGTGACGAACAAGGTGTTCGTCTAAGACACAAGCATGGGGACGAACACGTATGTTCGTCCAACACGACGAACAAGTATGTTCGTCTAAGTTCTTAGCATGAGGACGAACAAGTGTGTCCAAGTTGACGAACAAGTATGTTCGTCTAAGATCACGAAGATGTGGACGAACAAGTATGTTCGTCCAGGTTGACGAACAAGTGTGTTCGTCCGAGGTGACGAACAAGCATGTTCGTCCTTGGCATGAGAAAAACTCCTAAGGCATTTATATTCTGGGCACCTATGAGGGCGAAGATGAACACACGAACAAAGCAAGCAATAACATCAACGAAGAAGATCATCATAGCAGATTATGGCAAATTATGGACGAACACATCATGAATACGAACAAGTTTATTAAGAATCATTAAGAGTAATTCCCAGATTAAGAGCATTAACACGAACTACTTGAACAAGTAAGAGCAAAGTATAGCAGTTTTTGACGAACATTAACGAAGTTTTAATGAACATTAGAGACTTACATGAGTATGATCGAACGAACGATGAACTTCGTGAGAGAAGAATTATGAAAATTTCTATGGCTCCAAGTAAAAGTGAAAAGTGAAAAGGTAATTCACCTTTTTTGAGTATTTATAGGCCATGAGTGGGCCTGTGGGCCTTGTAGAACTGGGCCAAGAATTTTGGGCCCGATGGACTATGTGAAATTGTTTAACCAACGTTTTAGAGAAAGAAGTTAAGAAAATTACAAAAAATAAAATAAACAAAAGAAACTTAAGAAACAGTAAAAACGTTAACTAAGCGAACAATGGTAGTATACATTTATGAAACGTAATTCGATCAGATTGCTTATCGGGGTTCCAAAGATAATTTAATTTAAATCCATGTTTGTGTACTTGTCCAATTTAACCGTTCAGTCTTATAATCATAAGATAGTGTTTTAATTACAAGTAAGCTGGTTTAAAGTTTAAGCTTAAAAGCACCCACGTAAATCAGACATTCGACGAAATTCGGAGAGCACTCAAGGTGTTTGTGAAGTATTTTAAGTTACGAGTGGTATGGAGTGGTTACCAACCTAGACAAGGGCAGCATATGAAACTGGCGAAGGGATAGCTCATATTGAATATTAAAACAGTTGTTTTAGCGCAAGTCAAAGACTAACTTCAATGAAGGGTGAGAAGATTAAAGAATTCTGCTGACTTTCTATGAAATCCTATGGCAAGCTTTCTACCAACCGATCCCAAACCGTAATGGCCTTAGGTGGCTAGGTGAACAAGGGCACCCCGAGGGTATACTGACTCAGATTTCAAAGGCCGCTTATATGAATTCAGTAACTTATGAGCACACTCATTATATGTAATTCAATGTGAGCAAATCCCATCTATAAGCGCAACATATGACTCGTAACAAAAATCTAATCTCAACCTTTATTGTGGCATACAGAATTAAGTCGTTTAATGTAAGAAGTAAGAGGTATTTAAAACAGACAAACCACACTATCGGAAACAACTAAAAGACGAAAGGCCACAAGACACTGGAGGTTAAACTAAAATACTATGGAGAATTATAAGTGCATGTAATAGCAATAACCCGATCTAAGACTAAGAGTCATAAGCAAAAGTTATCTTCATCTCGAATTTTAGATTTCAAACTAAGTTACACTAATTTTTATTTATTTATTTATTTATTTATTTATTTATTTATTTATTTATTTATTTATTTTTATTTTTTTTGATAAAAACGTTGGTTAATCTAAGTTGCGAAGTCCAATACGGTGAATGAGTGATTCAAAGCGAGATTTGTCAAAGGCTTTAGTGAAGAGATCGGCCATATTGTTTTCGGAAGAGACACGAAGTATATCTATCAGTTTCTTTTCATAATAGTCTCTAATGAAGTGATGCTTAAAATCTATGTGACGGGTCTTGCTATGCTTAACAGGATTTTTAATAACGGAAACGGCAGCCTCATTATCTATATTAATAGGAGTAGAGGTATAGGATAAACCGTAATCCAGCATCTGTTGTTGTATCCAGAGAACCTGTGACACACAGCTACCCGCAGCGATATATTCGGCTTCACAGGAAGAGACGGAAACAGTTGTCTGTTTCTTGCATTGCCAAGACACGAGGCGTCCTCCCAAAAATTGACAACCACCGGAGGTTGACTTTCGATCGATATTGCATCCACCCAAATCCGAGTCGGTGAATGCTTCGAGAAAGAGGTCGCTTCCTTTGGGATACCAGAGACCCAGCCGCGGTCGGCCTTTGAGGTAGCGAAGAATCCTCTTGACAACAGAGTGATGAGACATCTTAGGACAAGCTTGAAACCTGGCACATAAACATACAGCAAACATTATGTCAGGACGAGATGCAGTAAGATACATTAATGAGCCTATAATGCCGCGATAAACAGTTGGATCCACGTCAGGATCATTTTGTGCGTTTGGTTCCAGATTGTGCTGCTGAGGAATGGGAGTAGCAATGGACTTGGCGTCGGTCATGTTGAATTTCTTTAGCATTTCAGTGACGTAGTTTGATTGATGGACAAACATCCCGTCTGGTAGTTGCTCGACTTGTAACCCTAGAAATAGCTTGAGTTCACCCATGGCGCTCATCTCGAATTTGTCTTTCATTAGTTTTTCAAAATCCTTACACATTTGATTATCAGTGGAATCGAAGATAATGTCATCCACGTAGACTTGAACCAATAGTTTAGCCTTGGGTGAATCTTTGATGAAAAGGGTGCTATCGATAAGACCTCTCTTGAAACCGGATTCTAAGAGAAAAGTTGATAATGTTCCATACCACAGACGAGGGGCTTGATGAAGACCGTATAAGGCTTTGTTGAGCTTGTAAACCCTATCAGGGTGTTGTGGGTCTTCGAAGCCGGGGGGTTGCTGAACATAGACGGTATCATCGAGTTTACCATATAGGAAAGCACTTTTAACATCAAGTTGGTAAACGGTAAGTCACATGTGAGAGGCATAGGCTAAGAAGAGACGAACAGCCTCGAGGCTAGCGACTGGGGCAAAGACATCCTGAAAATCCAATCCTTCTTCCTGATAAAAACCTTGTACCACTAAGCGAGCTTTGTTTCGAGTGATAATTCCACGGTCATCCCGTTTGCATCGGAAAACCCATTTAGTGCCTATAGCGTAGGCGTCGTCGGGTAGGATCACGAGTATCCAGACCCCTAGTTTCTCAAACTAAGCTAATTCTTCTTGACAGGCGTGTACCCAGTTTGCGTCTTTAAGGGCCATATGAATGTTGGCAGGGACTTCTTGGGAAACGAAGCAAAAATAGCGACAGTTGTTGAAATCCTCGGAGGTCGTGGCAAAGGCATACATGCCTTGTAGATCCTCTAGTTGCGTTCGAGTTTGAACGGGTGCGTTGGGATCGCCAATAATGTTGTGAATGGGTGATCCTGGTGAATTCGAGACACAACGTGCGGTTTTGCCGCATCGTCTTGAGCGGTTGCAGTATGTGGTTCTGCCACATTTTCTTGATCATCGGCTGGATCTTCGTCGACGAGTGGTTCTGCCACAACGTCTTGATCATCTGCTTGAGCATCGGTGTCAGCAGGTTCAGCAAAAATTTCTTGAATGACTTGGGTACGAGGAAAGACTGAATCTTCATCATCAGAAGAGAAACTCGGGTTCTCTGTTCCTGTATGAGTCACACTAGGAGAAAGGTTAAATGATTTAAATAATGCGTCATAGTCGAAAGCTATATCTGGACCGTTTTGTTTTTCAAAAGTGTAGCTAGTTATGTCCAAGTTAAAAACAATTTCCACTGTACGTGAAGGTTTTAGGTAAACTCTTTTGTTAGCGCAACCCTCAACATATCCAAGAAAGTATCCCTGGACGGCTTTGGGTGCGAACTTGGTGGTGTAATTTGTTTTCAAAACAGTGCAAGGAGCCCCAAAGGGTTCCAATCCAGCAAGATTAGGCTTACGACTATTAAGCAGTTCATAACTCGTTTTATCAAACCGTGTAACCGTCAACACTCGATTAAGGACGTAACAAGCTGTATTTACGGCCTCCCCCCAAAATGTAACAGGGAGAAGTGAGTCAGCTAGCATAGTACGTGCAGCCTCTATCAAGGTTCTGTTTTTCCTTTCAGCGACTCCATTTTGCTGTGGTTCATATGGAGCGCTGTGTTGCTGAATTATTCCATTTGCAAGACAATAGAAGGTCATCGTGGAATTTTTGAATTCTGTCCCGTTATCGCTGCGCAAACGCTTGACATTGGCTTTGTAGACGTTTTTTATCATGTCAAAGAAGTTGATTAGCGTGCCAGCAGTTTCACTCTTAGTGGCTAAAAAGTAAACCCAAGAGTAGCGAGAATAATCATCGGTGATTACCAGAGAGTAAAATTTCCCTCCGAAGCTTCTTTGTGCAATAGGGCCGAAAAGATCAGTGTGCATTAGCTCGAATGATGTCTCGATTGTGTTAATGGCCTTGGACTTGTGATGTTGCTTGTGTTGCTTTCCGAGTTTGCATGGAATACATTTATATTCATACTCAAAACGTTTGAGTGGAATTCCATTGACTAGCCCTTTCTTTGTGATCTCATTCATTTTCCGAAAGTGTAGATGTGCCATCTTTCTGTGCCAAATCATGGCTTCTTCACTAGTTGACTTTGACAATAGACATGTTGAATCGGCGGTGAGTTCAGTGTTGTTCATATCCATAATGTACGTGTTTTTCGTTCTTGGAGCACGCATTAATATCAGGTCCTCAGGGATATCAATTCCTGATTTGAGGATCAAAACTTCCTTCTTGGTAAAGTACACGGGATTATCGTTGTCGCAGATTTGAGAGACACTCAGCAAATTGTGTTCTAGCTGCTTAACGTAAAACACATCCTTCAGTGTTATTTTACCATTTGTAACTGATCCAATTCCAGTTATTTCTCCACCTTTATCTCCAGCAAAATTTACGCGTCCTTTCTTTCCTGATTCGAAGTTATTGAGCAACTTTCTTTCCTGGAACAGCCACTGTCAACATACCAGTTGTTGACGAGTCGGTGACTCGGTTCCTGCACAGAAAATTAAATCATTAGTTCGCATGGGGAACCCAGGCCATAACAGACCTGGATTGACCATTTTCAGTCACATAGGTGACCCTTTTGTAAACTCCCTTATGTTGATGAGAAACGTGAGATGTGTGGCGTGGAGAGTAATGACTGCTAGAGTGACATGGAACTCTATGACTCATTTGTGAGGAACTATAACTGTTGTTATTAAAGTGATGATGACGTGGTCGTGGAGGAGAATGGTGATAATTGTCATGACGGTATCGTGGAGGACTTTGAAATCGTTGGTCATAATGGTGTTGACGATAGGATGGAACGAATGGTTTTTGAGGCCGTTGGTGAGATCTTTGGTTAAAGTTTCCCGTAACCGGTTTATTGTGCCCAAAATTTTGAGAATATGTATCGGGGCGTTCATGTTGTGGATTTCGGAGGATATGAACGGGTTTGGTGGGAATGAACTTAGATTGCTGTGGGGGCGTGGCTTTAACTTGAGGTTCCTTTCGTTTATTAGTACATACCGAGGCCACATGCCCTCTTTCACGACATTTGAAGCAGTTTAAAGTTTCCATTTTGTTCTGTGGAGATGGTGCAGATGCGGAGGATATGCCATTTGATGAGTCTTGAGATTGAATCTTTTTGGGTCGCTTTTCTTGAGATGGTGCAGAGTCCTGGGCTTTGCTATTTGATGATTCACATTCGTCATTCTTTAGAGGCTGGGTTTTGAAAAAGCTAAAGTCATTATTGTAAGGAGCTGGAGTTTCGTTATAGCCTAAACCTTTAGTGTTACCAGAAGTACGTTGACGACTTAAGATGGAATTCAAGGTGCTGGAAGAGGTGCGGAACTGTTCAATCTTCCTTTCCTGTTCAGTTAATTTTATTTGACATTCATTTAACTCTTGAACTTTTGCAGCAAAACTTTTCTTTTCATTTTCAAGACTTTCATATAACATGTCGACTTTTTGTGTTAAAATGCCTACATCTGATAAAAGTTGCAGTCTTGTTTTTTCGTTTTGATTAAATTTTCTTGCGTAGTCATCTTTTAAAAAAATTTGTATTGACACTTCATTTTCAAGCTTAGTTTGCTGTGTTTCCAAAATGGATACTGACTAGGTCAATTTTTCATGTTCAAGAGTTAAGACGGTAAAAGATTTACACAGCTCCTTCATAGATTGAAGGTCAAGAAGTACCTTAGACTTTTCGGTTTGGAGACCAGCCATTTTTGCGATAAAGTTGTCATTGGACAGATCCACCGTACAGCTGCAGAGTGTTTTCTCATCTTTATTGTCTTCAACATCCAGATTGTCTTCATTTGAACTTGTGTCATTGTCAGAACTGGAGTCACTTGTTTCACTGCGTATCTCTTCAATGGAGGCCATGAGTGCTTGATCATTGCAAATTTTCCAATCATATGTGTGATCATCATGTTGGACGATCATTGCCTGTGAGGCTAAGCTACGATGTGGTTGAGAAGCCTGTTAAGAACTAGTTTTGTCTTGATTTGAATTATGTTCCACTTTAGGCTGTTGACATTCTCTTGCAAAATGACCGTGTCCTTGACAGTTGTAGCACCGTACCTTTGATTTATCGAAACCTGCCTTTCCTGTTCTTAGACTGCGTCCTGTTCTTGCCATAAATTTCTTTATTCTGTTGTTAATCATAGCGGTTTGCCATTGTAAGTCCATTTCTTCGAGGTCATCCTGATCAACTTGACTGAAATCCTCATCCCATAGCCCTGGATCAGCAATTTTTCCTTGAAATTGATTTCCATAAGCAGTCAAGAAGCAAGATAGAATTTCGAGACTTTCCTCTGCTGATTTAACACTCATTGGCATTTTCTGATGTGTGGCAGGAACATTTGGTGTTGCGATAGTAGGTCGGGTGCCTGAATGTGTGTCAGAAGTTGTTTGATCCTTATCCAAAAAGAAAGCAGTTGCGTTTTCAGAGGAATTTGATTCCGAGGTCTGTCCATAGGGTGTTTGATCTGCAATCATGGTTGTTGTGAAAGGTGTCAACTCATAACCCCTGAATCGTTCTAGCAATGTTTCCAGAGTTAAAACTTCGCCAGTGTTTTTATCAATTTCATCTTTTATGAGGTTTACGTAAACCTCCCAACGCTTAGGCAGAGCGTCCAAAAATCTCTCAACTTGTTCGCTTTCTACATCTATTTTATATCTGGTGAGTTCTGCGATAAGAAGGTTCGCTCGACTCTTTCTCTGAGCCGGAGTTCCAGCATAATGTTTTTCAATAGCTTTCCATAGATCATATGAAGTTTTACTGTTGTTCTTGTAAAGATGTTGCATTTCAGCTGGCAAGGCCATCTTTAGACTTGCTAATGCTCTGTTTTCAGAGTCATATTCTCGTCGATATTCAGGTGACATTTTGTTGACGGGAACTTTGCCAGTTTCATTGTTTACTGTATGACGCGGATGTTCATATACTACTTGAGTGCATACCCACATTTGTACGTCATTGTAACGACAAAATTGTTCAAATTTATCAGCCCATTCGTAATATTGTGAGGCGTTAAGTAACTTGGGAGGAACGTTAAGCGGCTGTTTTGAATCCATTTCTACGAAGATGTGTGTCACGAAGATGTAGTCACGAAGATGTCACGAGGATGTAGTCACGAAGATGTAGTCACGAAGATGTAGTCACGAAGAAGGTGTTCGGCGAGGATGCGTGGCAATCACGAAGATGTTGTTCGGCGAAGATGTGTGTCAATCACGAAGATAATATTCGGCGAAGATGGGTGTCAGTCACGAAGATGGTGTTCGGCGAAGATGGGTCACGAAGATGGTCACGAAGATGGTGTTTGGCGAAGATGGGTCACGAAGATGGTGTTCGGCGAAGATGGATGTCAGTCACGAAGATGGGTCACGAAGATGGTCACGAAGATGGTGTTTGATAAAATCCACGAAGATGTCTCCACGAAAATGCTCCACGAGAAAATCCACGAAGATGTCTCCACGAATTAAATCCACGAAGGTTGATCCACGAACAAGCAGAAAACCCTAATCTTTAACAGACAGCCGCCGATGATCTATTAAGAACCCTAATTCTCACAAACAGCCGCCGAAGATGTTCTAAGAACCCTAATTTCCAGAATCGATTAAAACCTGAATTTAACCCTGAACCAAATCTCGATAGAGAGCAAACAATGCGTTTGCTCTGATACCAATTGTAGGTCCCAGTGGTCCGATCTACAGGATTAAACTATACCAATTACGAGGCGGAATCTCGTAATCAATAAAACACGCAGGTTATAATCGAAAGCAGTAAACACAAAAACACAATTACCGAATTCTTAATACTTTGATTAACAAACACTGTTACAATCCAAAAGCATTAACTCCGAATTCTCTCTAAACCAACAACCCTAAACTGATCTGAACACCTCTATTTATAGAGTAACATGTCCAGCCAGTTTGGGCTTGGGCTCTACTGGGCCTCACGGACATGCAAGTCCGTGAGCAGCCCATTAAGCTAAATCTATACAAACTAATACAGTGATAAATAAACATAACACAATAGAACATCCAGTCATTGCATTCTTGCACCAACAAAATAAGAGAAATCGGTTTATTGACTAGTAAACTATTCGAAAGGAAGTTTATAAATTAATTCTCACACATCGGCTTGATACTTTATGCACAATTATTTGGGGTGTTAACCGTATTCGAAAGGAACGGTTGCACTGTTGGGTTATTGGAGAAATCCGGTATTCGAAAGGAACATGGTTTTAAATTAGAAGCATTTCCTACTTAGCAAAGATCATACATTCGTGAACGGTCCCTGAGTTCGAACCCGAACTTGCCTAAACTATTTTACAACGGATAAGGATACACTGCCCGGTGTTGTGATTTGAATTAAGCGTTTTCGGAAAACTAAATTTCGCACATCAAGTTTTTCACGCCGCTGTCGGGGACTTGATTTAATTGAGTTTTTAGTTTTTGTGTGTTATTTTGTGTCTAATAGTATTCACGGTATTTCTTGTTTTTTTGTGATTTTCAGGATATTTGTTAGTGGATGTACACGAGATCCCAAGGGAAGCAGGTTGTAAGTCCATTTTCGGATCCGGAGAAAGTTTTTCGGAAACAAGGAGTGAAAGCCGCGTTGTTTAGTGATAACGAATCTTCCGAGGAGGAAGAGGAATTGATTTTTGGGGAAAACTATTTTGAACCGATTGAGATGTCTCAACACGTAGACGATGATGTTGTTGTTAACAACCCACCCAACCCGTTTGACATACCGATGATCAATCGGAACCGGGTCGTACCACTTACCCGAGGATCAGCTATTGTTCCACCACACTTGGGGAATGACTTTTCCGTTAAAGGTCATCACCTCAAGATGATTCAAAATAGTTCATTTGACGGGAATTCAAAAGCCGACCCACACAAGCATATTGCCACATATACGGAGATTTGTAAAATGTTTCGATACGGAGATGGTTTAGAGGAGGGAGTTATGCTTAGCCTATTCCCATAATCTTTAAGGGGAGAAGCGAAAATATGGTTCTATGAGTTGGAGCCGGAATCGATCGAAACATGGGAAGAATTTAGGGAGCTATTCTTGACCCGTTTCTTTCCGCCCATCTTGGGTAGAAAGGTGTTGAACCAGATTAGGAGCTTTTACCAGTTTGACAATGAGACCACAACGGAAGCTTTGACTAGACTCAAAGACCTTTTGAGAAATTGTCATCGTCACGGTCTCGACAGGGAGCAAATTATTGACATATTTTACCATGGTTTGGACAATCGTTCTCAGCACGATTTGGATCTTGCAGGTGGAGAAAATTTCTTGTATAAGTCACCAAATGATGCTTATAGGATGATGGAGGATCAAGTTCAGGCTGGTATTGCTAGAGATCGGGTTAGTAGGAATAGAAAGGTTCGGGGGTCGGTAAACCAAGTGGAAGAAGGTAGTAGTAGCGGAAGTGGAACGACTGAGATTGTGACTGAGATTAAATCGTTGGCGGTATAGATGAGTAACCGAATGGTTCGTTTGGAGAAAGACGTGCATTTGGTTAGAAACGGTTGTGGAAAATATGGAGGACCACATTATACGGACTAGTGTGAGCAGAAAGTCGAGGATGTAAACTATGCCAACTACGGTTATCAAAACCGTGGTAATTACCAAAACCGTCAACATGATGGAGGGAATTGTGGGTATGGAAACCAAAATTGAGGAAATAGAAATGAAGGACGATTTCAGCCAAATCAACAGAAACCGAGAGAAGAGGAAGAAGAATCGAGCTTGAAGGAAATGATGAAGGATTTCATTCACACGCAAAAGACGAAAAATGATTTGATGGCTAACTCGATTAAGGGGATACATGAGAAAATCGATCAAGTCCAAAGCAATACACAGGCAGGCATTCAAGATTTGGAACGGAAATTTGAACGGATGAACGAGAGGTTTGCGAATCGGTCAACCGGTCAAATTCCGAGTTCTACCCAACCAAACCCGCGACCGAATAATCAAAACAACAACAATGATGGTCAATCTAGTCAAGTTCAAAGGTACCAAACGCCACACCTTCGAGATGAGCAAGTGAACACCATAGAGACACGATCAGGTTTTAAGTATGAGGGAGTGCGAGAAAATGAGTTGAACGGTAACGAAAAGCAAAAGGAAGCTGCTAAAGCTTCACTGCGCCGTAGTGAGGAGCTACTGCGAGGCAGTGGGCACTACGTGGGCTCACCAATTGACGAAACTATTGCCACCTGTGGATTCCGATGACGATGAGGAGGAAGAGATAGAGATAGAGAGGCGACCCGTAAGGAACCAATGGTCCCAAAAAAAGACGAGCAGGTCAAATCGGATGTCAAAGGAGCATATAAGCCAAGGATCCCATATCCTCACCGGCTTAGAAAAGAAAAGGAGAGAGAACAATATATATAGTTTGTTGAGTTGATGAATTCGGTTAAAATTAACGTTCCTTTAATTGATCTTATTTCAGGTATGCCGAATTATGCAAAATTTATCAAGGAGCTAGTGAGCGGGAAGGGAGATTACTTGGAAAAGCAAACCGCGTTCTTAAATGCCGAATGTTCGGCGATTTTGAGGAATAGAATCGCAACAAAGCTTGACGATCCAGGAAGTTTTCTTTTATCTTGTACTTTTGATAGTAAATTTACTTTTAATGCTTTAGCGGATTTGGGGGCAAGTATCAACTTAATGCATTATTCTTTATGCTCTAAAATATCTTCGGATTCTTTAACACCAACTCGAATGAGCATAAGATTGGCCGATCGATCTTATCAATACCCATTGGGTATTGCGGAAAACATGGTAGTAAGGATGGGCAATTTTTTTTATATCCAACTGATTTTGTTATTCTCGAGATGGAGGAGGATACTAAGGTTCCTCTCATCTTGGGAAGACCTTTTCATAACACCGCGGATGCTATCATCCGTGTTAGGGGAAGGGAAATTTCTTTGGGATTGGGTGATGAAAGGGTAACATTTACCTTAGACCAAGCTATGAAACAATCTTATTCTACTGACAAAACATGTTTTAGAATTGATGTTATAGATGAAGCAAATTATGATTTGGATTGGGAAGGATTACTTGAAGAAGAGGCTGAGATGGTGATAGCTAATGCTATTAGAGGTTAAGGTGAAAGAAACTGACGAGGTGAAGGAGCTTTTGATGGATGGTGGTATGAGGATCAAAACATCGATCAAGGATCCTCCAAAGGACCTAGAGTTTAAGCAATTAACGAGTCATCCCGAGTATTCATTTCTAGAGGGTAATTCTTGTCTTCCGGTTATCATCTCGTCTTCACTTTTGGAAGACGAGAAAAATAGATTATTGACTATCCTCAAAAGCCACAAAAAAACTTTTGCTTGGCGCATTTATGATATTCCGGGTATTAGCTCACATTTTTGCAAACATAAAATCAATTTTTTAGACAACATAAAACCCGTTGTTCAACGACAACGGAGGCTAAACCCGAATATGCAAGATGTAGTCAAAAAGGAGGTTGTTAAACTTTTGGACGCAGGTATCATTTACCTGATATCGGATAGCCCATGGGTTAGTCCGATACATTGCGTTCCCAAGAAAGGAGGGATGACGGTAGTGTTGAATGACAAGAGTGAATTGGTACCCAAAATAACGGTAACGGGTTGGATAGTTTGTATTGATTACCGGAAACTGAATGAGGCAACAAGGAAGGATCACTTTCCCCTTCCTTTTATGGATCAGATGATAGAGCGTCTATCGGGTAACGAGTATTATTGTTTTCTTGACGGTTTCTCCGGGTATTTGCAAAATCCAATTGATCCCGAGGACCAAGAGAAAACAACTTTTACTTGCCCCTTTGGAACATTTGCATATAGGAGGATGCCGTTTGGATTGTGTAATACACCGGGTACGTTCCAAAGATGTATGATGGTAATTTTCGAAGACATGGTGGAAAATTCAATGGAGGTATTTATGGACGACTTTTCGATATATGGAGATTCATTTGAGGGTTGTTTGAGGAATTTAGATAGGATGCTAGCAAGGTGTGAGGAGACTAATTTGGTGTTGAATTGGGAGAAGTGTCACTTCATGGTCAAAGAGGGGATAGTATTGGGGCACAAAGTATCGAAGACCGGAATAGAAGTTGACAAGGGGAAAATTGAGGTTATATCGAAATTACCACCTCCAACGAATGAAAAGGCGGTGAGGAGATTTTTGGGGCATGCTAGATTTTATAGGAGGTTCATTAAGGATTTCTCAAAAATTACGAGGCCTATGACGAGGTTGTTGGAGAAGGATACAAAGTTCGAGTTCTCGAAGAGTGTGTGGAAGCATTTGAGTCACTTAAGGAGAGGCTTACGGATGCACCTATTTTAGTCTCACCGGACTGGAATTTGCCATTCGAGCTTATGTGTGACGCTAGTAACTTTGCTGTTGGTGTAGTTTTCAGACAAAGAATCGGTAAGCACTTTCAACCGATCTATTTTGCGAGTAAAACACTGAATGAAGCACACCATAATTACACCACAACTGAGAAGGAGTTACTTGTGGTGGTTTTCGCATTTGATAAGTTCAGATCGTACTTGGTGTTGAGCAAAACAGTGGTCTTTACGGATCACCACTAACAGGGCTATCCTTGACCCGCTTTTTATGACCCACGCAAAAATATGACGCGCATTATCCAGGGTCATAAAACAACAGTCATTTTGAGTAAAGAGATGACGCGTTTTCAGATGTGTCATAACACATGGGTCATAATCAGTTAAAATTAAGATTTCGTTATGACGTTTGTTTTTCTTCGTCCTAATCATGTATATTATTTTTGTCATAGAATCTGCTTAAAATTAAAAAAACCCTAAACCTATTTTTTTCCCCCAAAACTTCCCGCTCTCTAAAATTTCCCCCCTCCCCTCTCAAACTCTCAAAACCTTCGAAACAATCCACATTCGTTCAATTATCCCGCCCTAATTTCACAGTCATTCAATCCACTCTCAAAACAAAGCAAACGAAATCTATAGCTTCAATTATCGCGTACTCCAGGTACCTATTTGAACAGTTTTTCTTCATCATTTCATGTTCCCGGTTTTATTCACTAACTTGTTTATCGCGTACTCCAGGTACCTATTTGAACAGAAAAAACTACAAAGCAAACGAAATCTATAGCTTCATTTTTCAAAACTCTCAAAACTCTCCAGGTGTTAAGGATTTGCAGTTAAGGTATGCCCTAATTTACTCAAAATATTACATTATATTGTTTGATTGATAGCTGTAGAGTTATAAAATCAATTTACTGTATCATTTTTTGTAAAATTGTATGCACACCAGGTGTTTGTGAAAATGTTACTATGATATTTTTGGTGTTTGTGAATAATATTGTATAGTTTAATAGAGTAAACTTATACTGTAAATGATTTGTATAATGTAACATGTATTGTTTAATATAGTGTTAAGGTAGTTATTTAGTGTTTTGGTATCATAATAATGTAATATTTTCTGGTGTTCTTGTTATTTGTATGGTGTTAAGGTAGTTATTTAGTTATTTGTATGGTGTTAAGGTAGTTAATTAGTTAACAGTAAGATAATGTTTTGGTATCATAATCCAGTAATCTTTTTATGTTTTAGTTTAATAAGAATCGACACTTACACGAGATGTTTCTGTTTTAATAAGGTAATGGATAAATCTTGGATTTTTTGCGATAGATTATCAATTGCATACGAGGAAGGTGTGAATGCCTTTTTAGAGTTTGCACAATGCAACAACCCAAATTCCGACGCCATTCCGTGTCCTTGTTTAAATTGTATCAATTTGTGTCACACTTCCATCTCCAACGTACGTTTTCACCTGTTTAAACACGGTTTCGATGATAAGTATAGTGTTTGGTCCTTCCATGGAGAAATTTCATCTAGAGATGAAGCTCCTTGCCCTAATGAGTCTAGACCTCCTGAGTTCGATTACACAAAGGGGATGCTACATGATGCCTTCACATACGCAGAGAATGAACCTAGTTTACTGAAGTCCCTTCTCGAAGAATGTGACAAGCCACTGTTTGAAGGGTCAAAGCATAATGCACTAAATGGATTGCTGAAATTCCAAAATTTGAAGGGTCAATTTGGCTGGTCTGATACAAGCTTTGATGCTTTATTGGGTGAGCTAAATGATGTTTTGCCTTCAAATAATACAATCCCTAAGTCGTTATACGAGGCCAAGAAGTTGCTAAAAGGAATAAGCATAGAATACATTAAGTATCCTGCTTGTGAGAATGATTGTGTCCTGTTCTGGGATGAGCACAAGGATGCTTCTCACTGTCCAACTTGTGGCACTTCTCGGTGGAAGGAGAATAGCAAGACGGTGCCGAGAAAGTCGTTTGGTATTTCCCGCCCATTCCTAGATTTAGAAGAATGTTCTCGTCACCAGAAACCGCACATGCCCTAACTTGGCACGCGCAAGGTCGGGTCAGTGATGGCAAGCTAAGACATCCTTGTGATTCCCCATCTTGGAAGCTTGTTGACGACAAGTGGAAAGAATTTGGAAAGGAAGATAGGAATCTGAGATTAACCTTGTCCGCGGATGGTATAAACCCTCATAAGTCATTAAGTGCAAAATATAGTTGTTGGCCAGTTACCCTAGCAACATACAATCTGCCCTCTTATTTGTGTATGTCAAGAAAGTTCATGATGTTGACTCTACTGATATCAGGTCCAAGGCAACCTGGTAACAGTATTGATGTCTACTTGGCACCACTAATAGCAGATTTGAAACAGTTGTGGGAACCTGGCGTTAAGACGTATGATGCTTATAAGAAACCAGTTCTTCGATCTAAAAGCAGTCTTACTTTGGACTATAAATGACTTTCCCGCGTATGGTGACCTGTCGGGGTGTGTTACCAAAGGTTATAACGCGTGTCCAGTATGCTCAGAGGATACCTACTCACAGTGGTTGCCAAAATCCAAAAAAGTATGCTTCCTCGGGCATAGAAGATTCCTCCCACTTACACA
>CAJVGC010000001.1:20550528-20604152 GCA_910822075.1 Senecio squalidus | reverse complement strand
TTATCAAAATCTCTCCATCTGTAAAATCTGCATAACGAACACGTTAATTTGATAGTCACGAACATGATGCCGAACATGAAAGTTGGCGAGCATGCATGTTCGTGGAACAAATAAGCAAAATCCATGTATAACGAACATGTGTGTTCGTAGATAGAAGCACGAACATGTATGGTGACGAACAAGGTGTTCGTACAAGACAATGAGCAAGATGTTCGTATAAGGCACAAGCATGGGGACGAACAAGTATGTTCGTGCAAGTCACAAGCATGGTGACGAACAAGTATGTTCGTCCAAGTTCCTAGCATGGGGACGAACAAGTGTGTTCGTCCAAGACGACGAACAAGTGTGTTCGTCTAAGATCATTAGCATGGGGACGAACAAGTGTGTTCGTCCAAGGTGACGAACAAGTATGTTCGTCTAAGATCACTAGCATGGGGACGAACAAGTATGTTCGTCCATGTTGACGAACAAGTGTGTTCGTCCAAGGTGACGAACAAGTGTGTTCGTCCTTGGGCATGAGGAAAAATCCTAAGGAATTTATATTCTGGGCACCTATGAAGGCGAAGATGAACACACGAACAAGGCAAGCAATAACATCAACGAAGAAGATCATCATAGCAGATTATGGCAAATTATGGACGAACACATCATGAATACGAGCAAGTTTATCAAGGATCATTAAGGGTAAATCCCAGATTGTGAACATAAACACGAACTACTTGAACAATTATGAGCAAAGTATAGCAGTTTTTGACGAACATATACGAAGTTTTAACGAACATAAGAAACTTACATGAGTATGATCGAACGAAAGATGAACTTCGTGAGAGAAAAATTATGAAAATCTCTAAGGCTCCAAAAAAAAAGTTAAAAGTGAAAAAGGGAATTCACTTTTTGAGTATATATAGGCCAGTAGTGGGCCTGTGGGCCGTGTAGAACTAGGCCAAGGATTTTGGGCCCGATGGACTAAGTGAAAATGTGTAACCAACGTTTTAGAGAAAGAAGTGAATAAAATTACAGAAATAATAAGAATAAAAAAATAAGAAACAGTAAAAACTTTTACTAAACGTAAAAACGGTAGTATACATTTATGAAATATAATTCGATCAGATTGCCTATCGGGGTTCCAAGATAAGTTAATTTAAATCCATGTTTGTGTAGTTGTCCAATTTAACCGTTCAGTCTTATAGTCGTAAGATAGCGTTTTAATTACAAGTAAGCTGGTTTAAAGTTTAAGATTAAAAGCACCCACGTAAGTCAGACATTCGACAAAATTCGGAGTGCACTCAAGATATTTGTGAACTATTTTAAGTTACGAGTGGTATGGAGTGGTTACCAACCTAGACAAGGACAGCATATGAAACTGGCGAAGAGATAGCTCATATTAAATGTTAAAGCAGTTGTTTTAGTGCTAGTCAAAGACTACCTTCAATGAAGTTTGATAAGATTAAAGAATTCTGCTGACTTTCTATTAAATCCTATGGCAAGCTTTCTACCAACCGATCCCAAACCGTAAAGGCCTTAGGTGGCTAGGTGAATAAGGGCACCCCAAGGGTATACTAACTCAGATTTCAAAGGCCGCTTATATGAATTCAGTAACTTATGAGCACATTACTTATATGTAATTCCATATGAGCAAATCCCATCTGTGAGCGCAACATATGACTCGTAACAAAAATCTAATCTCAACCTTTATTGTGGCAAACAAAATTACGTCCTTTAATGTAAGAAGTAAAGGGTATTTAAAGCAGACAAACCACACTATCGAGAACAACTAAAGGACGAAAGGCCACAAGACACTGGAGGTTAAACTAAATACTGTGGAGAATTATAAACGCATGCAATAGCTAAAACCCGATCGAAGATTAAGAGTCATAAGCAAAAGGTATCTTCATCTCGAATTTAAGATTTCAATAATAAAACTAATATTTTTTTTTTTTTTTTTTTAATAAAACGTTGGTTAATCTAGGTTGCGAAATCCAATACGGTGAATGAGTGATTCAAAGCGAGATTTGTCAAAGGTTTTGGTAAAGAGATCGACCATATTGTTTTCGGAAGAGACACGAATTATATCTATCAGTTTATTTTCATAATAGTCTCTAATGAAGTGATGCTTAAAATCTATGTGACGGGTCTTGCTATGCTTAACAGGATTTTTAATAACGGAAACGGCAGCCTCATTATCTATATTAATAGGAGTAGAGGTATAGGATAAACCGTAATCCAGCATCTGTTGTTGAATCCAGAGAACCTGTGACACACAGCTACCCGCAGCGATGTATTCGGCTTCACATGAAGAGACGAAAACAGTTGTCTGTTTCTTGCATTGCCAAGACACGAGGCGTCCTCCCAAAAATTGACAACCACCGGAGGTTGAATTTCGATCGATATTGCATCCACCCAAATCCGAGTCGGTGAATGCTTCGAGAAAGAGGTCGCTTCCTTTGGGATACCAGAGACCCAGCCGCGGTCGGCCTTTGAGGTAGCGAAGAATCCTCTTTACAGCAGAGTGATGAGACATCTTAGGACAAGCTTGAAACCTGGCACATTAACATACAGCAAACATTATGTCAGGACGAGATGCAGTAAGATACATTAATGAGCCTATAATGCCGCGATAAACAGTTGGATCCACGTCAGGATCATTTTGTGCGTTTGGTTCCAGATTGTGCTGCTGAGGAATGGGAGTAGCAATGGACTTGGCGTCGGTCATGTTGAATTTCTTTAGCATTTCAGTGACTTAGTTTGATTGATGGACAAACATCCCGTCTGGTAGTTGCTCGACTTGTAACCCTATAAATAGCTTGAGTTCACCCATGGCGCTCATCTCGAATTTGTCTTTCATTAGCTTTTCAAAATCCTTACACATTTAATTATCAGTGGAACCGAAGATAATGTCATCCACGTAGACTTGAACCAATAGTTTAGCCTTGGGAAAATCTTTGATGAAAAGGGTGCTATCGATACGACCTCTCTTGAAACCGGATTCTAAGAGAAAAGTTGATAATGTTCCATACCACAGAAGAGGGGCTTTATGAAGACCGTATAAGGCTTTGTTGAGCTTGTAAACCCTATCAGGGTGTTGTGGGTCTTCGAAGCCGGGGGGCTGCTGAACATAGACGGTGTCATCGATTTTACCATATAGGAAAGCACTTTTAACATCAAGTTGGTAAACTGTAAGTCCCATGAGGCTAAGAAGAGGCGATAGCCTCGAGGCGAGCGACTGGGCAAAGACATCCTGAAAATCCAATCCTTCTTCCTGATAAAAACCTTGTACTACTAAGCGAGCTTTGTTTCGAGTGATAATTCCAAGGTCATCTCGTTTGCATCGGAAAACCCATTTAGTGCCTATAGTGTAGGCGTCGTCGGGTAGGATCACGAGTGCCCAGACCCCTAGTTTCTCAAACTGAGCTAATTCTTCTTGACAGGCGTGTACCCAGTTTGCGTCTTTAAGGGCCATATGAATGTTGGCAAGGACTTCTTGGGAAACGAAGCAGAAATAGCGACAGTTATTAAAATCCTCGGAGGTCGTGGCAAAGGCATACATGCCTTGTAGATCCTCTAGTTGCGTTCGAGTTTGAACGGGTGCGTTGGGATCGCCAATAATGTTTTCAAATAGGTGATCCTGGTGAATTCGAGACACGACGTGCGATTCTGCCGCATCATCTTGAGCGGTTACAGTATGTGGTTCTGCCACATTTTCTTGATCATCGGCTGGATCTTCATCGACGAGTGGTTATGCCACAACGTCTTGATCATCTGCTTGAGCATCGGTGTCAGCAGGTTCAATAACAATGTCTTGAATGACTTGGGTACGAGGAAAGACTGAATCTTCATCATCAGAAGAGAAACTCGGGTTCTCTGTTCCTGTATGAGGCACACTAGGAGAAAGGTTAAATGATTTAAATAATGCATCATAGTCGAAAGCTATATCTGGACCGTTTTGTTTTTCAAAAGTGTAGCTAGTTATTTCCAAGTTAAAAACAATTTCTACAGTGTGTGAAGGTTTTAAGTAAACTCTTTTGTTAGCGCAACCTTCAACATATCCAAGAAAATATCCCTGGACAGCTTTGGGTGCGAACTTGGTGGTGTAGTTTGTTTTCAAAACAGTGCAAGGAGCCCCAAAGGGTTCCAATCCAGCAAGATTTGGCTTACGACTATTAAGCAATTCATAACTCGTTTTATCAAACCGTTTCACCGTCAACACTCGATTAAGGACGTAACAAGCTGTATTCACTGCCTCCCCCCAGAACGTAACGGGGAGAAGTGAGTCTGCTAGCATGGTACGTGCAGCTTCTATCAAGGTTCTGTTTTTCCTCTCAGCGACTCCGTTTTGTTGTGGTTCATATGGTGCGCTGTGTTGTTGAACAATCCCATTTGCAAGACAATAGAAGGTCATCGTGGATTTTTTGAATTCTGTCCCGTTATCGCTGCGTAAAAGCTTGACATTGGCTTTGTATACGTTCTTTATCATGTCAAAGAAGTTGATTAGCGTGCCAGCTGTTTCACTTTTAGTGACTAAAAAGTAAACCCAAGAGTAGCGAGTGTAATCGTCGGTGATCACTAGACAGTAGTATTTCCCTCCGAAGCTTCGTTGTGCAATAGGGCCGAAAAGATCATTATGCATTAGCTCAAATGGTGTCTCAATTGTGTTAATGGCCTTGGATTTGTGATGTTTTTTGTGTTGTTTTCCGAGTTTGCATGGAACTCATTTATCTTCATACTCAAAACGTTTGAGTGGAATTCCATTGACTAGCCCTTTCTTTGTGATCTCATTCATTTTCCGAAAGTGTAGATGTGCCATCTTTCTGTGCCAAATCATGGCTTCTTCACTAGTTGACTTTGACAATAGACATGTTGAATCGACGGTGAGTTCAGTGTTGTTCATATCCATAATGTACGTGTTTTTCGTTCTTGGAGCACGCATCAGTATCAGGTCCTCAGGGATATCAATTCCTGATTTGAGGATCAAAACTTCCTTCTTGGTAAAGTACACGGGATTATCGTTGTCGCAGATTTGAGAGACACTCAGCAAATTGTGTTCTAGCTGCTTAACGTAAAACACATCCTTCAGTGTTATTTTACCATTTGTAACTGATCCAATTCCAGTTATTTCTCCACCTTTATCTCCAGCAAAATTTACGCGTCCTTTCTTTCCTGATTCGAAGTTATTGAGCAACTTTCTTTCTCCTGTCATGTGTCTGGAACAGCCACTGTCAACATACCAGTTGTTGACGAGTCGGTGACTCGGTTCCTGCATAGAAAATTAAATCATTAGTTCGCATGGGGAACCCAGGCCATAACAGACCTGGATTGACCATTTTCAGTCACATAGGTGAACCTTTTGTAAACTCCCTTATGTTGATGAGAAACGTGAGATGTGTGGCGTAGAGAGTAATGACTGCTAGAGTGACATGGAACTCTATGACTCATTTGTGAGGAACTATAACTGTTGTTATTAAAGTGATGATGACGTGGTTCATAATGAGGTCGTGGAGGAGAATGGTGATAATTGTCATGACGGTATCGTGGAGGACTTTGAAATCGTTGGTCATAATGGTGTTGACGATAGGATGGAACGAATGGTTGTTGAGGCCGTTGGTGAGATCTTTGGTTAAAGTTTCCCGTACCCGGTTTATTGTGCCCAAAATTTTGAGAATATGTATCGGGGCGTTCATGTTGTGGATTTCGGAGGATATGAACGGGTTTGGTGGGAATGAACTTAGATTGCTGTGGGGGCGTGGCTTTAACTTGAGGTTCCTTTCATTTATTAGTACATACCGAGGCCACATGCCCTCTTTCACGACATTTGAAGCAGTTTAAAGTTTCCATTTTGTTCTGTGGAGATGGTGCAGATGCGGAGGATATGCCATTTGATGAGTCTTGAGATTGAATCTTCTCGGGTCGCTTTTCTTGAGATGGTGCAGAGTCCTGGGCTTTGCTATTTGATGATTCACATTCGTCATTCTTTGGAGGCTGGGTTTTGAAAAAGCTAAAGTCATTATTGTAAGGAGCTGGAGTTTCGTTATAGCCTAAACCTTTAGTGTTACCAGAAGTACGTTGACGACTTAAGATGGAATTCAAGGTGCTGGAAGAGGTGCGGAACTGTTCAATCTTCCTTTCCTGTTCAGTTAATTTTATTTGACATTCATTTAACTCTTGAACTTTTGCAGCAAAACTTTTCTTTTCATTTTCAAGACTTTCATATAACATGTCGACTTTTTGTGTTAAAATGCCTACATCTGATAAAAGTTGCAGTCTTGTTTTTTCGTTTTGATTAAATTTTCTTGCGTAGTCATCTTTTAAAAAAATTTGTTTTGACACTTCATTTTCAAGCTTAGTTTGCTGTGTTTCCAAAATGGATACTAACTAGGTCAATTTTTCATGTTCAAGAGTTAAGACGGTAAAAGATTTACACAGCTCCTTCACAGATTGAAGGTCAAGAAGTACCTTAGACTTTTCGGTTTGGAGACCAGCCATTTTTGCGATAAAGTTGTCATTGGACAGATCCACCGTACAGCTGCAGAGTGTTTTCTCATCTTTATTGTCTTCAACATCCAGATTGTCTTCATTTGAACTTGTGTCATTGTCAGAACTGGAGTCACTTGTTTCACTGCGTATCTCTTCAATGGAGGCCATGAGTGCTTGATCATTGCAAATTTTCCAATCATATGTGTGATCATCATGTTGGACGATCATTGCCTGTGAGGCTAAGCTACGCTGTGGTTGAGAAGCCTGTGAAGAACTAGTTTTGTCTTGATTTGAATTACGTTCCACTTTAGGCTGTTGACATTCTCTTGCAAAATGACCGTGTCCTTGACAGTTGTAGCACCGTACCTTTGATTTATCGAAACCTGCCTTTCCTGTTCTTAGACTGCGTCCTGTTCTTGCCATAAATTTCTTTATTCTGTTGTTAATCATAGCGGTTTGCCATTGTAAGTCCATTTCTTCGAGGTTATCCTGATCAACTTGACTGAAATCCTCATCCCATAGCCCTGGATCAGCAATTTTTCCTTGAACTTGATTTCCATAAGCAGTCAAGAAGCAAGATAGAATTTCGAGACTTTCCTCTGCTGATTTAACACTCATTGGCATTTTCTGATGTGTGGCAGGAACATTTGGTGTTGCGATAGTAGGTCGGGTGCCTGAATGTGTGTCAGAAGTTGTCTGATCCTTATCCAAAAAGAAAGCAGTTGCGTTTTCAGAGGAATTTGATTCTGAGGTCTGTCCATAGGGTGTTTGATCTGCAATCATGGTTGTTGTGAAACGTGTCAACTCATAACCCCTGAATCGTTCTAGCAATGTTTCCAGAGTTAAAACTTCGCCAGTGTTTTTATCAATTTCATCTTTTATGAGGTTTACGTAAACCTCCCAACGCTTAGGCAGAGCGTCCAAAAATCTCTCAACTTGTTCGCTTTCTACATCTATTTTATATCTGGTGAGTTCTGCGATGAGATTGTAAAATCGGGTGACGGTATCTTCAAAAGGTTCATTGACTCCTGATCTGAATGTATCGAATTGTCGTTTAAGAAGGTTCGCTCGACTCTTTCTCTGAGCCGGAGTTCCAGCATAATGTTTTTCAATAGCTTTCCATAGATCATATGAAGTTTTACTGTTGTTCTTGTAAAGATGTTGCATTTCAGCTGGCAAGGCCATCTTTAGACTTGCTAATGCTCTGTTTTCAGAGTCATATTCTCGTCGATATTCAGGTGACATTTTGTTGACGGGAACTTTTCCAGTTTCATTGTTTACTGTATGACGCGGATGTTCATATACTACTTGAGTGCATACCCACATTTGTACGTCATTGTAACGACAAAATTGTTCAAATTTATCAGCCCATTCGTAATATTGTGAGGCGTTAAGTAACTTGGGAGGAACGTTAAGCGGCTGTTTTGAATCCATTTCTACGAGATGTGTGTCACGAAGATGTAGTCACGAAGATGTAGTCACGAAGATGTCACGAGGATGTAGTCACGAAGATGTAGTCACGAAGAAGGTGTTCGGCGAGGATGTGTGTCAATCACGAAGATGTTGTTCGGCGAAGATGTGTGTCAATCACGAAGATGATGTTCGGCGAAGATGGGTGTCAGTCACGAAGATGGTGTTCGGCGAAGATGGGTCACGAAGATGGTCACGAAGATGGTGTTTGGCGAAGATGGGTCACGAAGATGGTGTTCGGCGAAGATGGATGTCAGTCACGAAGATGGGTCACGAAGATGGTCACGAAGATGGTGTTTGATAAAATCCACGAAGATGTCTCCACGAAAATGCTCCACGAGAAAATCCACGAAGATGTCTCCACGAATTAAATCCACGAAGGTTGATCCACGAACAAGCAGAAAACCCTAATCTTTAACAGACAGCCGCCGAAGATTTATTAAGAACCCTAATTCTCACAAACAGCCGCCGAAGATGTTCTAAGAACCCTAATTTCCAGAATCGATTAAAACCTGAATTTAACCCTGAACCAAATCTCGATAGAGAGCAAACAATGCGTTTGCTCTGATACCAATTGTAGGTCCCAGTGGTCCGATCTACAGGATTAAACTGTACCAATTACGAGGCGGAATCTCGTAATCAATAAAACACGCAGGTTATAATCGAAAGCAGTAAACACAAAAACACAATTACCGAATTCTTAATACTTTGATTAACAAACACTGTTACAATCCAAAAGCATTAACTCCGAATTCTCTCTAAACCAACAACCCTAAACTGATCTGAACACCTCTATTTATAGAGTAACATGTCCAGCCAGTTTGGGCTTGGGCTCTACTGGGCCTCACGAACATGCAAGTCCGTGAGCAGCCCATTAAGCTAAATCTATACAAACTAATACAGTGATAAATAAACATAACACAATAGAACATCCAGTCATTGCATTTTTGCACCAACAAAATAAGAGAAATCGGTTTATTGACTAGTAAACTATTCGAAAGGAAGTTTATAAATTAATTCTCACACATCGGCTTGATACTTTATGCACAATTATTTGGGGTGTTAACCGTATTCGAAAGGAACGGTTGCACTGTTGGGTTATTGGAGAAATCCGGTATTCGAAAGGAACATGGTTTTAAATTAGAAGTATATTAGCATTTCCTACTTAGCAAAGATCATACATTCGTGAACGGTCCAAGCAAGCGTCCTTATCTAATCATGAATTAAAATCAATTTTTTATCATTGTTATTGTTAGTTAATTACAAAACCTCCCACTTGTTACTAGTTACTTATCAAACTAAAATAACTCAATTTAACAAAGTCCCTGAGTTCGAACCCGAACTTGCCTAAACTATTTTACAACGGATAAGGATACACTGCCCGGTGTTGTGATTTGAATTAAGCGTTTTCGGAAAACTAAATTTCGCCCATCAAGTTTTTCACGCCGCTGTCGGGGACTTGATTTAATTGAGTTTTTAGTTTTTGTGTGTTATTTTGTGTCGAATAGTATTCACGGTATTTCTTGTTTTTTGTGATTTTCAGGAGATTTGTTATTGGATGTACACGAGATCCCAAGGGAAGCAGGTTGTAAGTCCATTTTCGGATCCGGAGAGAGTTTTTCGGAAACAAGGAGTGAAAGCCGCGTTGTTTAGTGATAACGAATCTTCCGAGGAGGAAGAGGAATTGATTTTTGGGGAAAACTATTTTGAACCGAGTGAGATGTCTCAACACGTAGATGATGATGTTGTTGTTAACAACCCACCCAACCCGTTTGACATACCGATGATCAATCGGAACCGGGTCGTACCACTTACCCGAGGATCAGCTATTGTTCCACCACACTTGGGGAATGACTTTTCCGTTAAAGGTCATCACCTCAAGATGATTCAAAATAGTTCATTTTACGGGAATTCAAAAGCCGACCCACACAAGCATATTGCCACATATACGGAGATTTGTAAAATGTTTCGATACGGAGATGGTTTAGAGGAGGGAGTTATGCTTAGCCTATTCCCATAATCTTTAAGGGGAGAAGCGAAAATATGGTTCTATGAGTTGGAGCCGGAATCGATCGAAACATGGGAAGAATTTAGGGAGCTATTCTTGACCCGTTTCTTTCCGCCCATCTTGGGTAGAAAGGTGTTGAACCAGATTAGGAGCTTTTACCAGTTTGACAACGAGACCACAACGGAAGCTTTGACTAGACTCAAAGACCTTTTGAGAAATTGTCATCGTCACGGTCTCGACAGGGAGCAAATTATTGACATATTTTACCATGGTTTGGACAATCGTTCTCAGCACGATTTGGATCTTGCAGGTGGAGAAAATTTCTTGTATAAGTCACCAAATGATGCTTATAGGATGATGGAGGATCAAGTTCAGGCTGGTATTGCTAGAGATCGGGTTAGTAGGAATAGAAAGGTTCGGGGGTCGGTAAACCAAGTGGAAGGAGGTAGTAGTAGCGGAAGTGGAACGACTGAGATTGTGACTGAGATTAAATCGTTGGCGGTATAGATGAGTAACCGAATGGTTCGTTTGGAGAAAGACGTGCATTTGGTTAGAAACGGTTGTGGAAAATATGGAGGACCACATTATACGGAGTAGTGTGAGCAGAAAGTCGAGGATGTAAACTATGCCAACTACGGTTATCAAAACCGTGGTAATTACCAAAACCGTCAACATGATGGAGGGAATTGTGGGTATGGAAACCAAAATTGAGGAAATAGAAATGAAGGACTATTTCAGCCAAATCAACAGAAACCGAGAGAAGAGGAAGAAGGATCGAGCTTGAAGGAAATGATGAAGGATTTCATTCACACGCAAAAGACGAAAAATGATTTGATGGCTAACTCGATTAAGGGGATACATGAGAAAATCGATCAAGTCCAAAGGAATACACAGGCAGGCATTCAAGATTTGGAACGGAAATTTGAACGGATGAACGAGAGGTTTGCGAATCGGTCAACCGGTCAAATTCCGAGTTCTACCCAACCAAACCCGCGACCGAATAATCAAAACAACAACAATGATGGTCAATCTAGTCAAGTTCAAAGGTACCAAACGCCACACCTTCGAGATGAGCAGGTGAACACCATAGAGACACGATCAGGTTTTAAGTATGGGGGAGTGCGAGAAAATGAGTTGAACGGTAACGAAAAGCAAAAGGAAGCTGCTAAAGCTTCACTGCGCCGCAGTGAGGAGCTACTGCGAGGCAGTGGGCACTCCGTGGGCTCACCAATTGACGAAACTATAGCCACCTGTGGATTTCGATGACGATGAGGAGGAAGAGATAGAGATAGAGAGGCGACCCGTAAGGAACCAATGGTCCCAAAAAAAGACGAGCAGGTCAAATCGGATGTCAAAGGAGCATATAAGCCAAGGATCCCATATCCTCAGCGGCTTAGAAAAGAAAAGGAGAGAGAACAATATATATAGTTTGTTGAGTTGATGAATTCGGTTAAAATTAACGTTCCTTTAATTGATCTTATTTCAGGTATGCCGAATTATGCAAAATTTATCAAGGAGCTAGTGAGCGGGAAGGGAGATTACTTGGAAAAGCAAACCGCGTTCTTAAATGCCGAATGTTCGGCGATTTTGAGGAATAGAATCGCAACAAAGCTTGACGATCCAGGAAGTTTTCTTTTATCTTGTACTTTTGATAGTAAATTTACTTTTAATGCTTTAGCGGATTTGGGGGCAAGTATCAACTTAATGCATTATTCTTTATGCTCTAAAATATCTTCGGATTCTTTAACACCAACTCGAATGAGCATAAGATTGGCCGATCGATCTTATCAATACCCATTGGGTATTGGGGAAAACATGGTAGTAAGGATGGGCAATTTTTTTTATATCCAACTGATTTTGTTATTCTCGAGATGGAGGAGGATACTAAGGTTCCTCTCATCTTGGGAAGACCTTTTCATAACACCGCGGATGCTATCATCCGTGTTAGGGGAAGGGAAATTTCTTTGGGATTGGGTGATGAAAGGGTAACATTTACCTTAGACCAAGCTATGAAACAATCTTATTCTACTGACAAAACATGTTTTAGAATTGATGTTATAGATGAAGCAAATTATGATTTGGATTGGGAAGGATTACTTGAAGAAGAGGCTGAGATGGTGATAGCTAATGCTATTAGAGGTTAAGGTGAAAGAAACTGACGAGGTGAAGGAGCTTTTGATGGATGGTGGTATGAGGATCAAAACATCGATCAAGGATCCTCCAAAGGACCTAGAGTTTAAGCAATTAACGAGTCATCCCGAGTATGCATTTCTAGAGGGTAATTCTTGTCTTCCGGTTATCATCTCGTCTTCACTTTTGGAAGACGAGAAAAATAGATTATTGACTATCCTCAAAAGCCACAAAAAAACTTTTGCTTGGCGCATTTATGATATTCCGGGTATTAGCTCACATTTTTGCACACATAAAATCAATTTTTTAGACAACATAAAACCCGTTGTTCAACGACAACGGAGGCTAAACCCGAATATGCAAGATGTAGTCAAAAAGGAGGTTGTTAAACTTTTGGACGCAGGTATCATTTACCTGATATCGGATAGCCCATGGGTTAGTCCGATACATTGCGTTCCCAAGAAAGGAGGGATGACGGTAGTGTTGAATGACAAGAGTGAATTGGTACCCAAAATAACGGTAACAGGTTGGATAGTTTGTATTGATTACCGGAAACTGAATGAGGCAACAAGGAAGGATCACTTTCCCCTTCGTTTTATGGATCAGATGATAGAGCGTCTATCGGGTAACGAGTATTATTGTTTTCTTGACGGTTTCTCCGGGTATTTTCAAAATCCAATTGATCCCGAGGACCAAGAGAAAACAACTTTTACTTGCCCCTTTGGAACATTTGCATATAGGAGGATGCCGTTTGGATTGTGTAATACACCGGGTACGTTCCAAAGATGTATGATGGTAATTTTCCAAGACATGGTGGAAAATTCAATGGAGGTATTTATGGACGACTTTTCGATATATGGGGATTCATTTGAGGGTTGTTTGAGGAATTTAGATAGGATGCTAGCAAGGTGTGAGGAGACTAATTTGGTGTTGAATTGGGAGAAGTGTCACTTCATGGTCAAAGAGGGGATAGTATTGGGGCACAAAGTATCGAAGACCGGAATAGAAGTTGACAAGGCGAAAATTAAGGTTATATTGAAATTACCACCTCCAACGAATGAAAAGGTGGTGAGGAGATTTTTGGGGCATGCGAGATTTTATAGGAGGTTCATTAAGGATTTCTCAAAAATTACGAGGCCTATGACGAGGTTGTTGGAGAAGGATACAAAGTTCGAGTTCTCGAAGAGTGTGTGGAAGCATTTGAGTCACTTAAGGAGAGGCTTACGGATGCACCTATTTTAGTCTCACCGGACTGGAATTTGCCATTCGAGCTTATGTGTGACGCTAGTAACTTTGCTGTTGGTGTAGTTTTGAGACAAAGAATCGGTAAGCACTTTCAACCGATCTATTTTGCGAGTAAAACACTGAATGAAGCACACCATAATTACACCACAACTGAGAAGGAGTTACTTGTGGTGGTTTTCGCATTTGATAAGTTCAGATCGTACTTGGTGTTGAGCAAAACAGTGGTCTTTACGGATCACTCGGCTTTAAAATTCTTTTTCTCAAACTTGGATGCGAAACCGAGGCTCATTAGATGGATTTTTCTGTTGCAAGAATTTGATGTGGAAATACAAGACAAGCGGGGAAGGGAAAACGTAGCGGCTAATCATTTGAGACATTTACAAAACCTGGGTCTTGGAGAACTCAAGGAGGAAGAAATTCATGATACTTTTCCGGGTGAGCAGCTAGCATTTGTTGGACGGGTAAATGGTGAGAAAGGCCCTTGGCTTGCGGATATAGCAAATTATTTGGCGGACGGAGTGATAAACAAAGATTTGAGCTACCAACAACGTAAGAAGCTGTTTTCCGACGTTAAGTACTATTTTTGGGAGAAACCGTATTTGTTTAGGATGTGTGCTGATGGGATGGTAAGGAGATGTGTGCATGGACGTGAGACTAGGAGGATACTTGACGAATTTCACGACGGCCCTACGGGAGGACACTATGGTCCCTCGGTAACGGGGAAAAAGGTCTATGATGCGGGGTTCTATTGGCCTACAAATTTCAAGGAGGCGCACACTTTGGTTAGAACTTGCGACTCATGTCAAAGAAAAGGCACGGTGACAAGAAGGGATGAAATGCCTCAACAAGGCATTCAAGTTTGTGAAGTGTTTGACATTTTGGGGATCAATTTCATGGGTCCTTTCAAACCATCGAATCAGAATGTTTATATTTTGGTGGCAGTGGATTATGTGTCCAAATGGGTCGAGGCAAAATCTCTACCCACCAACAATGCTGTGGTAGTCATTGACTTTTTGAAAAGTTTGTTTTGCAGGTTTGGGATGCCAAAGGCGTTAATAAGTGATCGGGGAATTCATTTTGCTAATTTCCAATTAGAGAAAGTGTTAAAAAGGTTCGGGGTGCAACATAGGTTTTCGACTTCTTATCACCCCCAAATAAGTGGGCAAGTCGAAAACACAAATGGGGCGATCAAACGGATTTTGGAGAAAACAGTTGATAATAACACTGCCCTATGGTCAAGGAAATTAATGATGCACTATGGGCATTCAGGACCGCCTTCAAGACACCAATCGGTACGACTCCGTTTCGGTTGTTATATGGGAAAACTTGCCATTTACCTATTGAGATCGAGCATAAAGCATATTGGGCGTTGAGAGAATGCAACACCGATTTAGTGGCGAGTGGAGAAGCTCGGTTTTTGCAGCTGCATGAATTAGATGAGCTAAGATGGAACGCGTATGAAAATTCAAGTCTATACAAAGCGAGAACGAAGGCAATTCATGGCTTGAAAATACGTAGGAAAGAGTTCAAAGAAGGGGACAAGGTGTTACTATTTCAGTCCAAATACAAGTTCAAGGCACCGAAGTTAAAATCTAAATGGACGGGTCCATATATTGTGAAACGGGTCTTTTCAGCTCGGTATGTTGAACTTGGGACGGAAGATGGAGGAGGATACTAAGGTTCCTCTCATCTTGGGAAGACCTTTTCATAACACCGCGGATGCTATCATCCGTGTTAGGGGAAGGGAAATTTCTTTGGGATTGGGTGATGAAAGGGTAACATTTACCTTAGACCAAGCTATGAAACAATCTTATTCTACTGACAAAACATGTTTTAGAATTGATGTTATAGATGAAGCAAATTATGATTTGGATTGGGAAGGATTACTTGAAGAAGAGGCTGAGATGGTGATAGCTAATGCTATTAGAGGTTAAGGTGAAAGAAACTGACGAGGTGAAGGAGCTTTTGATGGATGGTGGTATGAGGATCAAAACATCGATCAAGGATCCTCCAAAGGACCTAGAGTTTAAGCAATTAACGAGTCATCCCGAGTATGCATTTCTAGAGGGTAATTCTTGTCTTCCGGTTATCATCTCGTCTTCACTTTTGGAAGACGAGAAAAATAGATTATTGACTATCCTCAAAAGCCACAAAAAAACTTTTGCTTGGCGCATTTATGATATTCCGGGTATTAGCTCACATTTTTGCACACATAAAATCAATTTTTTAGACAACATAAAACCCGTTGTTCAACGACAACGGAGGCTAAACCCGAATATGCAAGATGTAGTCAAAAAGGAGGTTGTTAAACTTTTGGACGCAGGTATCATTTACCTGATATCGGATAGCCCATGGGTTAGTCCGATACATTGCGTTCCCAAGAAAGGAGGGATGACGGTAGTGTTGAATGACAAGAGTGAATTGGTACCCAAAATAACGGTAACAGGTTGGATAGTTTGTATTGATTACCGGAAACTGAATGAGGCAACAAGGAAGGATCACTTTCCCCTTCGTTTTATGGATCAGATGATAGAGCGTCTATCGGGTAACGAGTATTATTGTTTTCTTGACGGTTTCTCCGGGTATTTTCAAAATCCAATTGATCCCGAGGACCAAGAGAAAACAACTTTTACTTGCCCCTTTGGAACATTTGCATATAGGAGGATGCCGTTTGGATTGTGTAATACACCGGGTACGTTCCAAAGATGTATGATGGTAATTTTCCAAGACATGGTGGAAAATTCAATGGAGGTATTTATGGACGACTTTTCGATATATGGGGATTCATTTGAGGGTTGTTTGAGGAATTTAGATAGGATGCTAGCAAGGTGTGAGGAGACTAATTTGGTGTTGAATTGGGAGAAGTGTCACTTCATGGTCAAAGAGGGGATAGTATTGGGGCACAAAGTATCGAAGACCGGAATAGAAGTTGACAAGGCGAAAATTAAGGTTATATTGAAATTACCACCTCCAACGAATGAAAAGGTGGTGAGGAGATTTTTGGGGCATGCGAGATTTTATAGGAGGTTCATTAAGGATTTCTCAAAAATTACGAGGCCTATGACGAGGTTGTTGGAGAAGGATACAAAGTTCGAGTTCTCGAAGAGTGTGTGGAAGCATTTGAGTCACTTAAGGAGAGGCTTACGGATGCACCTATTTTAGTCTCACCGGACTGGAATTTGCCATTCGAGCTTATGTGTGACGCTAGTAACTTTGCTGTTGGTGTAGTTTTGAGACAAAGAATCGGTAAGCACTTTCAACCGATCTATTTTGCGAGGTAAAACACTGAATGAAGCACACCATAATTACACCACAACTGAGAAGGAGTTACTTGTGGTGGTTTTCGCATTTGATAAGTTCAGATCGTACTTGGTGTTGAGCAAAACAGTGGTCTTTACGGATCACTCGGCTTTAAAATTCTTTTTCTCAAACTTGGATGCGAAACCGAGGCTCATTAGATGGATTTTTCTGTTGCAAGAATTTGATGTGGAAATACAAGACAAGCGGGGAAGGGAAAACGTAGCGGCTAATCATTTGAGACATTTACAAAACCTGGGTCTTGGAGAACTCAAGGAGGAAGAAATTCATGATACTTTTCCGGGTGAGCAGCTAGCATTTGTTGGACGGGTAAATGGTGAGAAAGGCCCTTGGCTTGCGGATATAGCAAATTATTTGGCGGACGGAGTGATAAACAAAGATTTGAGCTACCAACAACGTAAGAAGCTGTTTTCCGACGTTAAGTACTATTTTGGGAGAAACCGTATTTGTTTAGGATGTGTGCTGATGGGATGGTAAGGAGATGTGTGCATGGACGTGAGACTAGGAGGATACTTGACGAATTTCACGACGGCCCTACGGGAGGACACTATGGTCCCTCGGTAACGGGGAAAAAGGTCTATGATGCGGGGTTCTATTGGCCTACAAATTTCAAGGAGGCGCACACTTTGGTTAGAACTTGCGACTCATGTCAAAGAAAAGGCACGGTGACAAGAAGGGATGAAATGCCTCAACAAGGCATTCAAGTTTGTGAAGTGTTTGACATTTTGGGGATCAATTTCATGGGTCCTTTCAAACCATCGAATCAGAATGTTTATATTTTGGTGGCAGTGGATTATGTGTCCAAATGGGTCGAGGCAAAATCTCTACCCACCAACAATGCTGTGGTAGTCATTGACTTTTTGAAAAGTTTGTTTTGCAGGTTTGGGATGCCAAAGGCGTTAATAAGTGATCGGGGAATTCATTTTGCTAATTTCCAATTAGAGAAAGTGTTAAAAAGGTTCGGGGTGCAACATAGGTTTTCGACTTCTTATCACCCCCAAATAAGTGGGCAAGTCGAAAACACAAATGGGGTGATCAAACGGATTTTGGAGAAAACAGTTGATAATAACACTGCCCTATGGTCAAGGAAATTAATGATGCACTATGGGCATTCAGGACCGCCTTCAAGACACCAATCGGTACGACTCCGTTTCGGTTGTTATAATGGAAAACTTGCCATTTACCTATTGAGATCGAGCATAAAGCATATTGGGCGTTGAGAGAATGCAACACCGATTTAGTGGCGAGTGGAGAAGCTCGGTTTTTGCAGCTGCATGAATTAGATGAGCTAAGATGGAACGCGTATGAAAATTCAAGTCTATACAAAGCGAGAACGAAGGCAATTCATGGCTTGAAAATACGTAGGAAAGAGTTCAAAGAAGGGGACAAGGTGTTACTATTTCAGTCCAAATACAAGTTCAAGGCACCGAAGTTAAAATCTAAATGGACGGGTCCATATATTGTGAAACGGGTCTTTTCAGCTCGGTATGTTGAACTTGGGACGGAAGATGGAGGATCATTTATTGTAAATGGGAAAAGGGTGAAGCTTTACTTTGAAGAAAATGATGAGAATGCGATGATGGTGGAGGACGGGTTCTACCTGTACTAAGAATGGAGAAATGAACGAGGAGTCAAGCTAATGACTCGGGTCAAAAAAAAAAAAAAGAGCGCTTTCGGGAGGCCACCCGGTTTGTTGTATCTTTTCCCTTTCCTTTTATTTTTCGTAATATTTGTAGTTTTTTTTATGATCTGATCACGGATTGCGCCGTAGTCATGGGTGACTGCGACACAGTCGAATAAGAGACAACTTAAAGTGGCGCAACCATTAACTTCTTAAAACGCAACCAAAACACAAAAACACACACACCAACGCACACATAGCGATTTTCAGCAAAAATTCTTCAATTCTTCAATCAATTCACATCATGGTAAGATAGGTAAGTCTTTCTAACAAACTAAATTTGTTAATCTTAATTTTAATTAGGGTTTATAAATCAAAATTGAATTGGGGGAAAAGTTAATTTTAGCTTATTGAGGCCTGATTCGTTGAATTAAGTTAGAAATATGTTAGATTATGTCGTACAAGTGTGATTTTTGTTGTTGGTTTGAGAATTTATCGGTTGAAAAATTGAAAATCATGATGACCGATTTCTGGGCTCAGCTGCGCCGCATTCATGGGGGACTGCGACGCAGCGGGCAGTCAGCAGGTGAAAAAAAATTGTTAACATTTTTGTGTCGTGTTTTTGTTGTTGTATATTTTGCAGGTTACACGTCAAGCAGTTGAGGAGCCTTCAGAACAAACTAGTGATGTTTCGAGAGTTAGTAGTGTACCTAAACCTTTCATACGCTCCACCGCGTCTATGGTAATGCAGACCGAGACACACCCATGGCTCAAATGGCCCGGTTGTTCAGCTAATCGGAAAGTCGAACTCAACAATAACGTAGCAACAATCCAGGACAAAGCCATTTGTCCCCCAAAGTTTCTAGACTGGGACTTGCGTACGAGTTTGGGAATTGATGAAGAGTTATATACTTATTTCTTGACGAGTTTTGTTGAACCAAGGGAGGTCCGACCCGTGCCGTATGTGATACCGGTATGGAGGACAACGTTTGATGTTAGGGAGGACTCGTACCGAGAATGGTGCTTGGAGTTTTATTCAAGTTTGGATGTGGATGCGCCACCGGAACGCAATGATCTAGTGTACTCCACCCAGATAATTAAATTCCGTTTAGGGGGATAGGAACACAAGGTGACAATTGCACAATTTGGGTTTTTGGCGGGATTTTTTACCCGTGAGGAGGCGGAAAGTGGAGGCGGAATGGCAGGTTACGGTTTAAGGGGCAGTTGGTGTTCTAACGACGTAAAGGAAAGAAAGAATGGGGTATGGTTGGCGTTAACGGGGAAACCCCAACATACGACTACAAGTAAAGCTGTGGATATCACATCGCCAATGCTTCGATTGATCCACAAGGCGATATCTTATTCCTTCCTACAGCGGACTACGCATCAAGACAAAGTTTATATTTTTGTCTTGTGGTTGTTGCACTTCTTTGCAAAGAGAAACTAGGATCAGTATGTGAATGCTCCATGGGATTTAGTTAGCTATATGGCGGAAAAAGGGTAGGGTAAGAAAGCTTACGGGCCGATGCTATGCGGGCAATTTATCACACGGATAGCCAAGAACCTTGGCTTGGTGACGGCGGCTAGTGTTAAGAATTTCAGTCCTGCTGTTGGGTGGAAATTGATTAACAAACAAGACCTGAAGAAAGAAAAAATTATTACACCATCGGGGATTTTTGTTAGCGAAGAAGAAGAGAGAGAAAAAGAAGGGGGAGAGGAAGGAGAGCCATCCCAACAACCACCTCCACCCGTCCCAAGAAATAATCAATCGAGTATGACGGAGGAGATTTACCGCATCGGGCGGGAGATTGATGGAACGAGGAGAGACATAAACAGGGTTGGCAATTATATCCAGTATCACATGGATCGTTACCAACCAACTTCGGAGGCTATGGCTCAACAGTATCATATGAATACCCCAGGATCTTCGAGCCAATGGTCACCTTACAACCCGCCTATGATGTACCCGCCAAACCCACAGGAGGAAGAAGAAGGTGAAGTAAATGACGTTGAATGAGCTGCTGCCTGATGATCCACTGCGCCACACTCACTTCTCAGTGCGGCGCAGTGGCTAGCAGATGTTGTTTTATTGGAGTTTGTGTTATGTTTAACTACTTGCTATCATCCGTGTCGTGTGTTTGGAACCTTTTTATTTTGTTTTTTTTATTTGTGCGAATGTTTTTAGTTTCTTTTATATTAACGTAATTGATGTCTGTTTACTTATGTTGTATATTAGGGAAAAAAAAAAGTCTGCCAGTAAGTTCAGCACGTGCGAAGTTAAGTCGAAAAACAAAGCACCCCCACGGAGTGCCCAATGCGACGCACTGGGCTCCAGTGCGGCGCATTGGTGCCCAGTGAGGTTGCTGATTTTCGTTTTGCTGTTTCCTGCACTTACACGTTAGTTTACGGTACTTCTAGTTCCTATTTCCGCTAACAACTTAATCACATATTGATATAGTATATTAATCAACCCTCAAAGGTGTTAACACATAATTATAAGCATATAAAAATTTAAAAATAAGCTTTGAATACTCACCTTGATGTCAAAAATACGTTCACTACTATCTCGTTTCCTTTCCTTTTCCTTTATCCTTCAAATTTGAGTTTATACAACCAACACAACTATGTCTTTCAATAACTCACAAAAACACATTTAAAAACTTCATTGCACATCTTTCTAAATAAAAATTCTTAATCTCAACTTGTTTGGCAACTTCCACCCATCTTGCCACTTTTTGGGTCTTTGACCCGTTAAGCATTTTAATATACATAAAAGCTTTTCAAACTATTATCCACATTATACTAATTATAAAAACACATTGCATACAAATGTTATTTCTTCCCTTTAATCGATTTCTACCCATTTGCTATCCTTTTATGTGTCACACGACCCGTTTGGCAACACAATTAGAAATAGTCATAACATAATTCAACCGCATACAAATTTGAGTATTTTACAACATCACCACTCTATCCCATTCATGAAACTAAAACATTTAACTCAATTCTATCAATCCAAAACATTCTCTAAATGATGATTACTTCATATTCACATAATCACCACTTTACCCCAAATAGCTAAACATGTAATTTTTTTTACCAAATTCATATAAACGAAACGGAAAACTCTTAAACTTAAACATATGATACTAACATCAAAATAACATACAACAAAAGCTCAATTTTAACAATTTCTTCAATTTTCATGATTATCCCCAAATAATCGAAAAACCTAATTTTAACCAAATTAAGCATTTCTACCTTTCAATTAGACATCTAAATAAGGTTATAACAGATAACACAAACTCAAATTCATCAATTAACATCAAGTTTATAAAGTTACCTTCTTTTCTCCAAATAGAACTTAAGCTAGGTTTTTCTTAAACTCCTACTCATAGCCTTTAAGTGAAATTTTCACCAAATAAGCTTCAATTTGAGTAAATTCTCAAATCCGTTTTGATTTCTCCAATAACACACACACACACACACACACACACACACACTCTCTCTCTCTCTCTAAAATTCTGCCAAGATGACACCTAATCCCCCCACCTCATACACAAATTCCATAATTATATTTTAGTCCCTCAACTTTAAATACTTATTTAACTTACTTAATTAATTAATATAGTTAACAATTTAAATCCTTTCTAACTAAAGTTAACTATTATTCTTACCATTCTAGTCCTTTATATCTGAAACTTCTAAAATAAACTAGAATATAAAACACATTTATAATAAACAAGTAAACACTTACGAATTATTCTAAATTCTAGGAACTTGGATGTTACAAATCTTCCCCCCTTCTAAAGATTTCGTCCCCGAAATCTATTCTTCGAACAAGTTAGGATAAAACTTCTTCATTTCACTCTCGGGCTCCCAAGTGAAATCTGATCCTCTTCTATGCTTCATTGAATCTTAACTACATTGATTTGCTTATTCCTAAGTTGTTTTACCTTTCGATCGAGAATAGATATTGGTTCTTCAACATAGTTTAATTTTATCAATTTCTATGTCATCTAGCGGAACAAAAGATGTTTCATCCGTAAGACACTTCCTTAGGTGTGATACATGGAACGTAGGATGAATCTTACTTGATTTTTCGGGAAATTCTAACCGGTATGCAACTTTCCCAATTCTTTCCAAAATCTTAAACGGTCCAATAAATCTTGGGCTTAACTTTTCTCTCTTCCTAAATCGAATTACCCCTTTCCATGGTGAAACTTTCAACATTACAAAATCACCAACTTCAAATTCTATCAGTCTTCGTCTTTTATCGGCATAACTCTTTTGTCGATCTTGAGCTATTTTGAGTCTTTCCTTTATTTGATCTATCTTTTCCGTTGTATTTTTCAAAAATTCTTTTTCTCCCAATTCTCGTTGACCAATTTCACCCCAACATATAGGTGTTCTACACTTCCTTCCATACAACATAGTATAGGGTGCACAATCTATACTTTTTGATAGCTATTGTTGTATGAAAATTCTACTAATGGAAAATGATCATCCCAATTACCCCCGAAGTCTATTACACATGCACGAAGCAAATCAACCAACGTTTGAATAGTTCTTTCACTTTGCCCGTCGGTTTGAGTGTGATAAGCGGTGCTAATATTAAGTTTTACCCCTAACTCTTCTTGAAAACACCTCAAATAATGAGAGGTAAAGCGAGTATCTCTATTCGATACTATCGAAACCGGAACTCCATGCCTTACTACTATTTCTTTCAAAAACATTTCCGCCATCCTCTCCGAAGAAATAGCTGCCTTAATTGGTAAGAAATGAGCACTTTTCGTTAATCTATCTACAATTACCCATATGGCGTCATTCTTTCTTCAAGATTTTGGTAGTTTCGTCACTAAATCCATGGTGATATTTTCCCATTTCCAAACCGGTATTTCTAACGGTTGCATCTTTCCCTAAGGCTTTTGGTGTTCCGCTTTAACTTGCAAACATGTTAAACATTTTTCTACATATTTCACTATATCTCTTTACATACCCGACCACCAATAGTCTTTCTTAAGATCTCTATATATTTGTGTACTATCGGGATGAATAGAATACTTTGACTTATGAGCTCCGTCTAATAGAATCTTCTTGCAATCCGATGTATTAGATATCCAAATTCTTCCAAATCTAGTCTTTAAACCTCGGCTATCATCTATCAAATTCTGTACTTGACCCGAAATTCTTTCTCTTTTCCAATTCTCTTCTTTAATTGCTTCGAATTGAGCCATTTTAACCGAGTGAAGTTTCATTTCCGGTTGTGAACTCTTTCTACTTAATGCATCCGCAACAACATTTGCTTTCCCGGGATGATAACGAATGTCGCAATCATAATCTTTCACCAAATCTAGCCATCTACGTTGTCTCATACTAAGATCATTTTGAGTAAAGAAATATTTCAAGCTCTTGTGATCCGTATAAATTGTACATTTTTCACCATAGAGATAATGCCTCCATATCTTTAGAGCAAACACAACCGCCGCTAACTCCAAATCCCGCACCGGATACTTCTTTTCATTTTCTTTTAATTGTATCAAAGCGTAAGCACTAAATCTTCCATGTTGCATTAAAACACACCCTAAGCCGGTATAAGAAGCATCACTATTAACAACTAAATCTTCCGTTCCATCTGGCAAAACTACTACCGGTGCTTCACTTAGTTTCTTCTTTAAAGTTTGAAATGCTTCTTCTTGCTTTTCTTTCCATTCAATCTTCTTATTCTTTCTAGTAAATTCGGTTAAACTTGAAGCTATCTTGGAAAAATCTTGGATAAATCTTCGATAATAGCCCGCAAGACCAAGAAAACTACGGATTTCTTTCACATTTTTCGGAGAATTCCAGTTGGTAATCGCTTCAATTTTCGCCGGATTTACCTTTATACCTTCTACATTTACTACATGACCCAGAAATTGGACTTCTTCTAACCAAAATTCACATTTATAAAATTTTGCATACAATCTCTCTTGTCTAAGAATCTCCAACAACTGTCGCAAATGATCCGTATGCTCTTTCCTACTCTTTGAATATATTAAAATGTCGTCGATAAAAAATATAACAGATTTATCTAACATTGGCTTACAAACTTTATTCATTAAATCCATAAACGCTGCAGGTGCATTTGTTAGACCAAAAGGCATAACCAAAAATTCATAGTGGCCATACCTAGTACGAAAAGATGTTTCCGGTACATCTTCTTCTTTTACTTTCAGGTGATGGTAACCCGACCTTAAGTCTATATTTGAAAAGAATTTCGCCCCTTGCAACTGATCGAATAAATCATCTATTCTAGGTAACGGGTACTTATTCTTGACTGTCAACTTGTTGAGTTCTCGATAATCTATACACATACGCATACTACAGTATTTCTTTTTCACGAATAAAATCGGTGCACCCCAAGGAGAAGAATTGGGATGGATAAAACCTTTATCTAACAATTCCTGTAACTGACTCAATTAATTCCTTCATTTCGGCCAGAGCTAATCTATATGGAGCCTTTGCTACAGGTGCAGCACGAGGAGTTACTTCTATTCTAAACGCTACCTCTCTTTCAGGTGGTAAACCCGGAAGATCTTCGGGAAATACATCTACATATTCATTAACCACATCTACTTCTTCTAGATCTTTCTTATCTTTCTTTTTATCTATTACATATGCAAGGTATGCTTGACAAACTCGGGATATATACCTTCGTGCTTTCATCAAAGAACAAACTGAAAATTCTCCACTCTTTTTCTCCCAATAAATTATAATTTCTTTTCCTTCTAAATTAGTGACTTTAATAATTTTAATCTTACATTAAATTACCGCGTTATTCTTCTCTAACCAATCCATACCAATTACAACATCAAACTCTCCCATCACCATTGGAATCAAATCTATTGTAAATTTTGTTGCCCCTATCTCTATCTAATTATCATGATAAACGTCCGACACAAGAACAACTCTATTATTCGCCACTTCTACTTCTAAAGGATATTTTGTTTTACTAAGGGGCTTAGAAAATTTCTTACAAAACTTACTTGACTCAAAATATCTATTCGCCCCCGAATCAAACAACACATACGCAGGTTGAGAAACTATGTCAGTTGATTCTCTTGCTTCTACAGAAGTGATTTGAAAGGCACGACTTTGACATTTAGGTACTTCGATTTTCTTTCCACTGCTCCCTCCTTCAAGTAACAAATGAGCTTTTGGTCCAATCAACATCTTCTGATTTTGAGGCAATTTTGGGCATTCATTTTTAAGATGTCCCCGATCTTTACAATAATAACATATCCTTCTCAGATTAGGACATTCACTACTAATATGGCCCGGTTTTCCACACGTATAACAGCCCGTCTGGCCAAACTTGCATTCTCCAAAATGATTCTTACCGCATTTTCTACAAACATAGTCGTTCCTTGACGACTTTTTTCTTTCAAATCTTCTTCCCAAACTTTTGCCCTTCTTTTCAAATCTTTGTTTTTTAAACGGTTCGTGCACATGTTCTACTTTCCGTTTCCTCTTCTCTTCCTCATCTCTGTTTAAGATCTCCAACTCCCTTCTTCTTTCCACCTCAACCATATCCTCAAAAGTCCGAGGATTATAAGTTGAAACGTGCTCTCTAATGTCTTGATTTAAACAACACATGTAACGGTCCATTTTCATCGTCTCACTCATCACATATTCTGGACAAAATCCCGCTCTATCCAGAAAATCATTTGTTATTTCATTCACCGTTTTGTTTCCTTGTTGTAAAGCCAAAAACTCACGAGTAATTTTGTTCACTGCCGAAGGTGGACAAAAATATTCTATAAACCGTTTCTTGAAATCCTCTCAAGTCATTTTCACGATCCCATAAGCTGGAAACAATCTTACTATAGACTCCCACCAACTCTTAGCTTGATTGCGAAGTAAATTCGCCGCATAAATAACTTTATCTCTATCAGCACACTTGTATGTTAGAAACGCTCCTTCTACTTCCATAATCCGTCGCATACTAATAATTGGGTCGACTTCCCCAAGAAACATGGGCGGATTACAACTTGCAAAATCTTTATATGTACATCCCAGCTTGTAATCTTTCGTCAATTCTTCGTGATGGTCGGAATGAACATCTTCACCTTCTGAATCTTCCTTATCTTTTTGCTTTAGTTCTTTTTACGCAAGCACGCGGTCTATCTTTTCATCGATAATTTCTACAACATCGTCCCTAACCCGTTTGATAATAAACGTTTTTTCTTTCTCAAAGGCTTGGCTAATCTCCTTAGCCACTATTTTTTGAATATCTACTTCTTTCTCACCGTCAGTATGATGACTGCTTCCTTCATCCATTTCTACTCACTGAAATTAAATTAAGTTAAAAACATATAGAACTATAATCTATACACAATTATAGTTTTATACGTCATGTTTCTAACTTTCTTTGTCCCTTGTCCTTAATATACTTCGACCATATCGGATATACATAACATGCTCAAATTTATCATTGGCCAGACGTTAATTTTGAACATATTAACTCTTGTCACCCAGTACTATCAATGCATATTTTAGACTAAGGCATTCTATTCTTTCTTACTCTTATCTTTTCTGCAAGGCAAACTTATTCCCTTTTACAAAGCCTCAGCTTGGGTTCAAGTATCAACCGAGATACTCGACTCAAACAAGCCAAGGCTCTGATACCAACTTGTAACACTCGGACTAAAACATACCAATTTTTTTTTTTTTTTTTTTTTTATAATATAATAACTTTTTACAACGTTAACGATGTTACTAATTCTTTACATAACTTAGCGGAAATTAAAATTCATTTTTACTTTAACTAAAAGAGCATTTATAATTATCTTGAGCGGAAGCTCATTACAAAATATTTAGTTTTCATACTATGGTCCCCATCCCTTCTTGTTGTGCTTGCCTTGCAATTACGAGTTCCTTTTACCTACAAACATAAAATCAACAAAGTACATTAGCGTTGAGCTAGTGAGTATACTTAGTCATTGATTAAGAAATCTTCCAAGACTATTTAAAGTCTTATCTTTCTCTTCTTCCAACTATATAGAGTTGGTTCTTACTTCTTTCCGACTAATAAAAGTCAACTACATACCCTCACGGTATATATAAAGTTAATTCTACTTCTTCCCGACTAATGAAAGTCGATTCTACTTCTCTCCGAAATATACATGTAATTTCTACTCATCTCTAACTTAATAATGGTGTAGCATATCTTTCCCATACTTAAACTACTTTAGAAATCACTAAAAACTGGTCTAGACATCCAATGCGACGCAGCCGACAACAACTGCGACGCATTGGAAAGGAATGAAAAACAAAGCACCCCCACGGAGTGCCCAATGCGACGCACTGGGCTCCAGTGTGGCGCATTGGTGCCCAGTGAGGTTGTTGATTTTCGTTTTGCTCTTTTCCTGCACTTATACGTTAGTTTACGGTACTTCTAGTTCCTATTTCCGCTAACAACTTAATCACATATTGATATAGTATATTAATCAACCCTCAAAGGTGTTAACACATAATTATAAGCATATAAAAATTTAAAAATAAGCTTCGTATACTCACCTTGATGTCGAAAATACGTTCACTACTATCTCGTTTCCTTTCCTTTTCCTTTATCCTTCAAATCTGAGTTTATACAACCAACACAACTATGTCTTTCAATAACTCACAAAAACACATTTAAAAACTTCATTTCACATCTTTCTAAATAAAAATTCTTAATCTCAACTTGTTTGGCAACTTCTACCCATCTTGCCACTTTTTGGCTCTTTGACCCGTTAAGCATTTTAATACACATAAAAGCTTTTCAAACTATTATCTACATTATACTCATTATAAAAACACATTGCATACAAATGTTATTTCTTCCCTTTAATCGATTTCTACCCATTTGGTATCCTTTTATGGGTCATACGACCCATTTGGCAACACAATTAGAAATAGTCATAACATAATTCAACCGCATACAAATTTGAGTATTCTACAACATCACCACTCTATCCCATTCATGAAACTAAAACATTTAACTCAATTCTATCAATCCAAAACATTCTCTGAATGATGATTACTTCAAATTCACATAATCACCACTTTACCCCAAATAGCTAAACATGTAATTTTTTTTACCAAATTCATATAAACGAAACTGAAAACTCTTAAACTTAAACATATGATACTAACATCAAAATAACATACAAAAAAAGCTCAAATTTAACGATTTCTTCAATTTTCATGATTATCCCCAAATAATCGAAAAACCTAATTTTAACCAAATTAAGCATTTCTACCTTTCAATTAGACATCTAAATAAGGTTATAACACATAACACAAACTCAAATTCTTCAATTAACATCAAGTTTATAACTTACCTTCTTTTCTCCAAATAGAACTTAAGCTAGGTTTTTTTTAAGCTCCTACTCTTAGCCTTTAATGGAAATTTCACCAAATAAGCTTCAATTTAAGTAAATTCTCAAATCCCTTTTGATTTCTCTCAGGAACGCTCACACACACTCTCTAAAATTCTGCCAAGATGACACCTAATCCCCCACCTCATACACAAATTCCATAATTACATTTTAGTCCCTCAACTTTAAAAACTTATTTAACTTACTTAATAAGTTAACATAGTTAACAATTTAAATCCTTTCTAACCAAAGTTAACTATTATTCTTACCATTCTAGTCCTTTATATCTGAAACTTCTAAAATAAACTAGAATATAAAATATACTTATAATAACCAAGTAAACACTTGCGGATTATTCTAAATTCCGGGAACTTGGATGTTACAACACGTGATTCCTTAACTTTCCTTGACTTGTATATTTTGAGTCGAATTTGCTTAGGGACAAACAAATTCTTAAGTAGGGGTTTGATATCGCTCATTTAATGTTTAATTCATCGCGATATTTGTTATGTTTTTAGTACAAAACGTAATGGACAGGCCCTTTTTGTACTAATGTTTGGTGTAAAGTATGTATTTAGGTGTTTGGACATATTTGGAGTAAAAGGAGTTAGTTTGGACGTAAAAACGCGAGGAAGGAATGAAGTAAAATGTTTGAAAGCTAAAGCTACATGACTGCGCCACAGCCCCCTAGCAGTGCGACACAACCAACAAGGAATTTCTTATTTGAGCCCACAGAGTGTGCATTGCGACGCAGTGCCTCTTGGATGCACCATAGTGGCTGATTTCGCCTGCTACAAACTTTTGTCTTAGAGAGTCTTGTTACTTGAATTATTAAATGAAAAGAACCAGTTTATCATTATCTATCTTTATACTAATCATTGGGGAGGAGAATAAGCAAGGAGCATCATAATTTTGGAGTGGGAGAAGTAATCGTTATGCTATTTTCACAATTTTCACTAGTTTGTCATTTTGATACATTTGCAAGTCCTGTTTTGTTTGGTATTAAACTTATTAACCATTTTATTTCAATACGATTATGTTTTTTTTTTTCATATATTATGTGTTTTGTTATGAACATGAGTAGCTAATATTCTTATACGTTTGCTTGGATATGTGATCGTTTGTGTGACGTCCCATCAATTTGAGGTACTTGAGTCACCGTCATTATATTAAACTTATTCGCAATTGTTTTGACCCTTGTGTTTCGCTTTGTTTTACTCACGGTTTATTATCGAGAATCGGGTTTTATGTGTTTGCTGATTCGTCCCTTAAGACGTAATCTTTATATTTATGTAAGTGCCAAATAGTTAGTATGCTCATGGTAATAAGTTAGGAGGTTTATGCCTAATTTGTCGGTTATCGCATCTTCTATCTTCGAGATATCGCGCTTTTTCTCTCGTTTATCCTTTATCGAAATTGTGCGTATATCGGAATCGAAAGTAAAATTTAATCATTTAATGAAACTAATACCAAAAAAATCATATAATGAACTTTCCTAAGTTCATTGCAAAAAGAATCGGGAACTTTCAGCGAACGAAAACGCTTAACGATCGCGCAAACGAAAAACTGGAAAAGCTGGATTTTTGAACCAGGGCGCCGCCCTAGAAAACCCAGAACGACGCCCTGAAGACGTTGGGCGGATTTTTTTGTTTTGTTGTGTGACTCATTTTTGCATGTGTTGTGGTTGGGCACTTGTTCCAATCGTGTAAGACACTTGATTAGTTCCAGAGCTGGTCATTTGGAGTGGTTTGAGGTCACTCACAACCCCTTGGATCATCATTTGTCACAACACCAAACACTTTCACACACACTTTCTCTCAAACCATTTCTAAACTTTTTCAACCATTCTCTCTCAAAATACTTCACCTTTCCAGAAACTTTGAAGAAGAAAACGCACATTTAAAGAAGGATTCAAGTCCAAGATCATCTAAATAATAAGTTCGTTTTGATCTCCATAACTTTTGGTAAGATTCTTCTTAAGTTTCCTTCACTTTTCTTCCATTTTTCTCCATCTTTTTCTTCATTTGTTAGAGTTTCTAACACCAACTATTATTCTTTTGCATTCAAAGCTTTTGTCTTCCATTCTACATATCATTTGGGAAGATCCATCTAGCCTTTCTTAAAGGAAATTACTAGATCTTGGTAAGTAAACTTTTACCGAAAATCTCTCCGAAAACGTGTTAATTATATCTGCATGCAAGGATCTAAACTAATGGTGGTTGTATTTGTGTTTTGGAGCTGTAAATTTCTCATCGCCACACCACCAAAATCTTGCTTTCGGGTTTATACATTCCTCAAGCTTGTAGATCTTGCGGTTGTAACGGTAAAAATCGTTATTTCTTCGAATTCATTTTTCATATAAGTTCCTTATTATGTTCCATATATGTTTCGGTTTTAGCCTTGGAAAAATGGTTAGGATTATATATTAGGCCAACATCTTGAACGTTTTTTGATTCGGGACTAAATTTGGACTAAAATACGTAAAAATGTGATTATCACCGAAATTAACATATTATATATACTAGTATGTAAAATGATATATTTACATATATGTAAAACTTGGTAAATGTATTTGGAACAAAATATAAGTTATTGATAGTTTGCGTTTTCACCTTAAAGTCTTTAAACAAACGGATTTCGGCAAAAACGATAAACGAAAGTTGCTGGAAAATGGACCAGGGCGCCGTCCTGGATTGCCCAGGACGCCGCAGCGGGGCCATTTCCAGCAAAATCTTCGTTTTGTTCGTTTAGCCGTCTTGACGTTTTGGTTCCGTAAATTGTCGTTTCGAAGCCTCCAATTTCACGTTATGACTTAAAATATCTCTCAAACTTTTGTACAAGTAAACTTATATATATAAAAGTAATATATTATGCAAAAATACCGTGTTTGGACTCAAAGACGCTAACGCCATCAAAGATGTTATAATACTCATTTAAAGCGGATGTTTTCACTACCTTGCGATAAATAACCTTTGTGTCAAAATGCGATCGTAATCCAAAGCCGTCGACTAATATTTTTGCGATAAACTTTGTTAAAAACATTATATAAAGTCATTTTACTCTATGAATTTGAAAAGTAAAGACTTATAAACTCTCTAAGCGTCAAACTTCGACTTCCTTTCAATTTAACTATGATTCGACCTCAAATTGTTGACTCTAACTTTTGCAAAATCAACATCTTTGACATTTGACTATTGCAAAGTCAACATCCTTGACTTTGACTTTTATAAAGTCAACATTTGTGACTTTGACCAAGTCAACATCGTTGCCGTTGACCTTGGTCGATCTCGATAAAACTTATAAACAATATTCCATCAACCAATATTCCTAGTAGTCGTGTCGACTCAGAATATTATTCTTTTCGAACTGTCGTTATAACGTGAAATGTTGATATCTTTTCGGTCAGCCCTTTTTGGCACGAAACCTCGTCATCCTAAATACGTCATCTTGATTAAACTAATTGATCATTTGAATATTTTATTAAACTAAATCTTAACCGACAAGGTTAAACCGAACTAGACTTACAGAGATACTGAGACTATGTTATTTGCTTTTTAGGGCACTTAGACGGTGGAGTTGTAACTCCGTGATTAATTACCCGAGATTTGCTGAAGTTTTACAATGAGTTATTCTTAGCCCTTGTCTTAAATATTTTTGGGCTGGAAAGCGTGTTTTAAACTGTGTATTAAGTATCTTGTTTACCCAGTGAATTTGGTCTGTCTTAGATTATGTGTCTTTAAGCCATGGTGGCTCCCCCTCTAATACACTTGTTAAGCTATTGTCCGTGGTTCATATGTATAGATCTATATTGGGTTATGTACCTAACCCTCATTCCGCATTAGGCTGTTACTACGAGCGGATGTTATGACCTTAATATTAAACTGTTATGATTAAACTGATTGCCTTTGGTTGACACACCTTAGGATAGGAGATTAAACTGATTGGTTCAGGAGCGAGTTGTATGACTGATTTAGGCATAGTACCTTTCACTATTGGATTGTATAACAAGATATGTATTTGAAATCATGATGTTTATTGAAACTTGTCGATGGGTCACTTTGTACTTATAAATTGCGAATAATTCACCAACATGTTGTTGATGTCGTTTTAACGTTTTTCAGGAAATTGAGGATTCCTGTTGATCATACCATGTTGATTTCGGATCGCTTATTTTGGGAAATTTGAATTGGTAAAGCTTGATGTAATTTCCATGTTGATCCGGTTATTGACTTTTGAAGTTGTGATTTGTACTTGGCGTTGTAACGCTCTTGATTTGTAATGTATTTTGGTAACATTGGGCATGATTAATAAATTGATGCTTTGTTTATTGGTTGTATTGTTGTAACATTTGATTGATGATATTATAACTGGAACACCTCGTGTTTACGCTCTAAGCGGGGTGTGACAGTCTGTGTGGTTAATTTTGAGTATGAAATTGCTTGATTGATGTGTGTTTGGTTAATTGGGGATCCGTTTGGGTTTAAGCTTTAAGAAATTATTAAATTGCTTATGTTCTTGTTTAAAACCGGGTATTCGAAAGGAACTCGCGATTTTGCTAAAATAAGAATGAATATGTCAACCGGTCTATAGTTGATAGAAATTAACGGTATTCGAAAGGAATCGTTAATAGTAATTGAAATAAGTAAGATTAAACACAAACGCTAGTTGATAAAATAAGAGAAATCGGTTTATTGACTAGTAAACTATTCGAAAGGAAGTTTATAAATTAATTCTCACACATCGGCTTGATACTTTATGCACAATTATTTGGGGTGTTAACCGTATTCGAAAGGAACGGTTTCACGGTTGGGTAATTGGATAAATCCGGTATTCGAAAGGAACTTGGTTTTAAATTAGAAGTATATCGGCATTTCATACTTAGGAAAGATCATACATTCGTGAATGGTCCAAGCAAGCATCCTTATCTAATCTTGAATCATAACCAGTTTTTAATCATTGTTATTGTTAGTTAATTACAAAACCCCCCACTTGTTACTAGTTACTTATCAAACTAAAATAACTCAATTTAACAAAGTCCTTGACTTCGAACCCGAACTTGCCTAAACTATTTTACAACCGATAAGGGTACACTGCCCGGTGTTGTGATTTAAATTAAGCGTTTTCGGAAAACTAGATTTCGCACATCCGTCTGACAGTAAGTTCAGCACCGTGGTTGAGAGAGACAGTAAAAACGAGCATCTTGGACGGCTACACACGGGTGTTATTTCTTTTTGTATTTTTAGTTTTATAATTTTCCTTGGGTTTTTAGTGTTTACTTTTAAACACATTAGGGACAATGTGTTATTTAAAAATGCGAGGGAAGGGGGGGGGGGGGGGGGGGGGGGGGAAGGACCACGAAAAATTAGTTAGTATAGAATCCCTCTCGTAGATATCATGTAATACTTTGTCCCATTGGAGATATTAAAAAAAAAACAAATGCTTGAATGTAGTTTTGGAGAATGATACGGGCTTGTGTATTTGTTTTACATTCCGGTACAATAACGTGAAATTGTTAGGAACATCTTGTGGTAGTGAAATACTTGTAAATAAGAGTTAACGATTTTCTGACTTTGATTTCTTGTACTTCCCTGAAAAACATCTAATCCGGATAACCACTAGATAACACTTGTACTGAACCCTATTAGTACTTGCACCCCTGTGGGGTAGTTAAGGAAACCCAGATACCACGTAGTCCCAGCAATATTTAGAGGGGAAGAAAAAGGCCAGAGGCCTTTTAGTCAACCAATTTAAACCATCCTTACTTCGACGAAGAAAAATCCATTTCCGTCACAAAGACACTTCAAAAATATTCAAAAATCACAAATCTCAAACATTGAAGCGAAAGTAAGTAGGATGTAAGAATTGAAGACTTAACCAAATATTCTCAATGGTGTTGGGTTATCCCTCGAAATCCAGCCATAGGGGTTGGCCCAATGGTAGGCTAATCGCTCCGACTTCGGTTGGTGAGTTAGGGAAAAAGGATAGTTCTTTGGATATATCAACACTAGGGGATAAAATGGGAATTATCGTTAGAAAATTGTGGTTTTTATTTACTTAAGTATTTCACTAGTGTTTGATGTTTAGTGTATGATCTTTCAATTTTTAGCAAATCTTAAATTACTAATGTCGGAATGTATTTGAATGTATAATTGTTAGAATGAGTTAAAACTTTATTGAATTTGCTTGAGGGAAAGCAAATGTTTAAGTATGGGGGTTTGATATCGCTCAATTATGTACATATATTTACCCGATATTTGTTATGTTTCTAGTCAAAATCATGATGGATAATCCCCATTGTACTTACAATTATGTAAAAGTATGGAATTAGGTGTTAATCATTGGATTGGAGTATGTAACGTCGAGATAGGCGAAAATAACGCAAGGAGGGAGAAAAAATCAAACGGAAACAATCTGGAGCTCCACTGTGCCGCAGTGGTGTGCACTGCGACCCAATGGCATGATTTCTGACAGCTACGAATTTTGAGTTTCAATCATTAATGTTGGGAAATGATGGGTTTGATGGTGTATTATGTCTACATTTTTCTAGGAGAGTCATCATCATCATTTTTGACATCATATTTTGGAGTTCTTAAAAAAAAAAAATCTTGGGAGAAATCATCAAACAAGCATCAAAGTTATCTTAATTTTCATTACAATCAAACTTTTGTTCTCGTTATCCTTTTCAATTAAGCCTTTATACTCAATTTCAGCAACAATCGGTACTATGATGAACTTTAATTTTAGTTTATGTTTCATTTCCGTTAGGAGTATCTATTTCTCTTAAACATTTGCTTGGATTTGTGACCTAGTGTTTTGATTGATTTTAAGTTCGAGATGTTTGATAGATGTGTCTTGTTTACTTGAATATCCATTTGGGTTTAGATTTTGCTTATATTACTAGATCACTTATAATTTGTATTTGATATAAACCTTGAGTATTTGAAAAGAGTTTGAGATTTGATTAAAATATTGAACGTAATAACCAATTGGTCGTTAGTTGAAGTGGTTATCGATATTCGGAAGGACTCGGTAATAGTGGTCCAAATAATAAAGTTTAAAAACGAATGCTAGTTTATAAGTACGGGAAATCGGTTTAGAAAACTGGTAAACTATTCGAAAGGAAGTTTAACAAATTAAGTGAAATAAACTTGAATCTTTAAGCATAGTTAGTTGAGGCGTTTACCATATTCGAAAGGAGTGGTTTTCGTGATAATTATAGATAACTAGGTATTCAGAAGGAACTTGGTTTTATAAAAGAATTACATCAAACATTTTATTATCTTAGGAGAACTCATTACATTAGTAAGCGGTCCAAGCAAATTCCTTTTACATCTTGATTATTCAAACAATTTCTAAAGCGTTATTTCTAGCGATAATACAAACACCCACATTTTTATTTGTCAATTTAGTTAGATTAAATAATCAATTGACATAATTCCCTGACTTCGAACCCGAACTTGCCCAACTCTACACTATAACCGACAAGGGTACACTGCCCGGTGTTGTGGTCTAGATTACGCTTTTCGGAAAACTAGATTTACACATTAGTCAATAGGTCACCTTAGGTTAGTCAAGAGCTTGGTAGGTATACCCAAACCCTTGAGATCGTCAATCGTTGCTCAAACATTGGCGCCATCCGTGGGACTGTTTTAGATCAAACGGTTTTCACTAAGTTTTTTCCCCTATCCTTCACTCTCCATGGATTCAAACCATTTCACAAATTCACCACCGAGCAGAGAAGAGCCTCTTCCCTCGATGGAAATCAACACCACTCTACCAAACTCTCAAGGCACTAGCACTGGCCCAGGGGAAATGGTGGGGACCTCGCAAAGGATCAGTGGGGAAAACCTCTCAGATGTTCATGCTAGGATCTTTTTTTTCACCCCAGAGACCACTGACACAACGGAGGTAGAAATACTTAGCATCGGGACGGGTCAGTCAAGTTTCACCGCTCAAGGATTCCAGATAAGAAGACCTCCTATGAGCACATCACAACCCGCTCCTACGATTGCTACCCCTCAGGTCACCCCACCACCAACAAACTTGGAAGGATCCACCGTAACCCAACAAAAACCTCCTACACCCACGCAGACTCCCTCCAACGAGAAACCATCACTCGAAGTGGAATTAGAGCTCCTAAAGGGATCCTTGTCCAAACATAAGCCACCCACACCGACTCCACCTCCACAAAAGGACCTAGTAGCTCAACTAGTGGAGGCTCTGAAACCGGAGCCGGCACCAAGGGTAGTTCCCAAGCCCGATAGGAGTTCCTTACTTGGAAAGTTGATTGATGAGTTGCTAAAGCGTAAGACACCAAAACCAACACCTCCCCCACCTCCACAAAGTACTCGCCCGAGAATTGTTTAACTTTTTAAAAGAATTTATCGGAGATGAGGGAGGACCGTCCCGCACTGCAACCATCCCAACATCAGTGGTTAACTCCAAATTTTGTGACTGTGTGGCAAAGTATCCAATACCGGACCGGCAGAGAGTCCCCTCCATCGTTGGAATGTATGACGACACAAGAGATCCAGAAAACCACTTGGCTTTATTTGAACAAGCTATCATGACATAGAAGTGGGTAGACCCTATAACATGTCACGTGTTCCCACCTTCAAGGTTTTGCTAGGGATTGGTTTACAAGCCTCTCAGAGAAAAGCATTTATGACTTTTATGACCTCAAGTTCAATTCTCCAACTTCTTCCAACAAAAGAGACAAAGGAGAACTCACCTTGAGGCTCATGTCATAATACAACAAGAAGGGGAAGGACTGCGAGATTTTATTCTTCGTTACACACATGAGTGCCAAAAGATACCAGACTTTCCTGAGAGCCAACAAATTTATGGATTCACACTCTCGCTCCTCCCAGACCAGCTCCAAGAGCGGCTTGCAACAATAATTCCAAGAACCTTAAAGGAGACAACTGATTGTGCCTATGACTACTTGAGGTCAAAGGAGACGATAGCCCTCACTAGAAGTGTGACCTACAAACAAGACAAGTCTTGGGGAGACTCACTTAGTGGAGGGGGTAGTCGTCATGACAACCACAAAGAGGACCGCTGAGATAGCCGACAAAAGCAAACGTTTGCTCCTTATGACAAAGTCTCACTAGCTTCTAGCCTCAACAAGTCTCCCATGGAAATTTTGAAAACAGAACAAGTAAGTGCCACGTTCAATCCTCCCCGCCCAATGACCTACGTGTCAGGGAAGAAAAACATGAAAAAATATTGTGAATTCCCTGAAACCCATGGACATGAGACAAATGCATGTATAGAGCTCCAGGCCGAAATCAGGCGAGCATTGGAAGAGGGACAATTGGAACACCTTGTCACGGGCGCAAAGCAAGAGATGGAACCCCCACTTAAGTAGACTTCTGCATGGCAAAATGGAGCACACATGGAGGACCGAGGACCATCAGAAGGATATGTACTCTAGTCCTCAAACCCTCTTTGGGAAAATCAATCTTTCACCAACCCGACTCATTGACATACACCACAATGAAAAAAAAATGAAAATCTTAACAAGGCCATGGAATACCATGTTTAAGATAGAACAAATGTTTGATGCAACACGACCTATGTATTAATCTACGTTTCTAAAAAAAATCATCTTTGTTCCTATCATGCTTTACCCAATCATTACCAACTTGGTAACAAGATACCCATAGCTACTTAAAAATATTTAAAATTTTTCTAAGTGTAACAATCCACATAAGGCATACTAGGTCGGGCTGCACACAACTTTTCTTCTTTCTTATCCATTGGAGGAAAGATAATAACTCCCTATTAGGGAGAGACAATCTCGAGAGTAAAAAATAAACAAACAGTTAACCTACAAGAAGTACCACTGGCACAGTGTCATACACACAACAAAAAAAATTAAAAACTGGGCCACAGGTACCCACCTATGCCACAAGCATCAAACATAGTGTCGATACACAAAATATCATCGACATAACTTACACATGTTCATGTCAAGGTGTGAACAACTATAAAAATTTCAAGTCATTTGCATGAAAAATATATATATAAAAGAAAAAACTTTCCAAGACATTGGACAAATATTCACCATGGTAACCAGACATAAGTGGCATAGTAAGGAGAAAAATCTTAGTGTTTGTCAAAGCATGATGACTACGCACACCACTAGCAAAGCAAGAAAGTCAAAAATTCCGAAGTGTTACTACTCGCAGGGAAACCAAGAAGGACAACCAGGATCAACAATGGCAAAGTGATGGGAGCAAATAAGCAAGGAATTATTTTCCTAAAAAATCTAAGTAAAATTACATCGCACAATAATGGGAAAAAAAATTAAAACGTTTTTCAACCCTAAAGTATAAGTACTAGCTCAATAATGAAAAAAAAAAACGTTCTCTATTCTTACTCGGTCTAAGCCACAACAAAAACAAACTCCTTACTACCCTTGTCGGTAATCTACCGAACACAAACACCCCACCATGCTCGGTAAAAAACAAAACCTAAATTATTCCTCTACTCGGTTTTGCAGAGTCCAGCAACAACAAACACCCCTCCCTGCTTGGCACAACAAACCAACACAAATACCTCTCCACTCGGTCAAAATTATCATACAAAAACAAACACCTCTTTAATTCTCTACTCGGTTTAAGGTCCCAACCCGGCATAAACCCCTACTCGGTGGACCTCTCTTCGGCGAAGCTACACTTGGAAAATACCCTTACTTGGTTAAAACAAACTTAACCGAATCATAACAACACCCTACTTCTACTCGGTTTAGTTTGAAAACTTCCTCTACTCGGAGTAGTTGAGGCAAAAACACCGAGTTTCGTACTCGGTTAAACTTTTGATCTGTTGGGCCAAGAAATTGAATAGATGAAGCTATGGAGTCTGGAAGTGGTGATGGAATAAAGATGATTTTAGTTCGTGGAGGGTCTAAACTAAAATCATCAAGAATAATCCAAAGTGAAGTTTTCAGTTCGGGGAACAAGTTAGTTCAGATACTCCGAACTAAATGAAGTTCCTCCGAACTGAAAATAAGGTGAAGAATAAGTTAAGTCAAAAAGTCAACATTGAAGATATCAACTCGGAGGCTGAAGACTTTGATTCTGAATTGAAGTGAACTCCCTGAGATGAAATTAAGATGTAGACATGTTGTAATAATTAGTTCGTAGTGTTTAGATTTTGTCTATAAATAGTGTGATAGGTTGTTAGATTTTGTTGTCTTTGAACCCGGAACTCTCTCAAAGAGGTTTCGTTGAGCTTTGATATCAATTGTAACAAGCTCGATCCAAAACCTGTAACCACTATCAAATGAAATCTTAAACAGTTGCGCCTATCGTTTGTCTCAAATTCAGTTTCAGTTTGGATTTCATATTTCTTTCATTTTGATTCCAAACTCAGGTCATGAGATTCCGCATCATGACCTATTTCAATTCGATTCGGCTGAGGGATGAAATTCAGGACCTGTCAATTGGTATCAGATCCAGACAAATCGATTGATTAAATTCAATTGAGTCTTGTTCATCAATTTGACTTGATTCAAAAATTAGGTCAAACTATTAGTGAATCAAAGGAGTCCCAACTGAAATTGAAGAAGTCTGAAATGAAATTGAAGAGCTATATTGAAGGATCTGTGAACATTTCAAGGTGTTCAGGCTGGATATGGAGTTACACATATCATTTCGAAGACTGTTGGTGAAAGGAGAGAAAACTCGAGTTATCAATTTGAGAAAGGGGTGTGCTATGGTTCTTCAGATTTGAGATCAGGAGTGACAAATCAAGAATATTCTACTAAGAGTGAAGAAAATTAAATCCATCAATGATTAAATCCTCATCAAAACTTTGAAAGAATGAAGATTACAAATATCATATGATGAAGAACGAAATGTTTCTAGAAACATGTTACTTCAATTGTGAATTATCTGACAATCAAATTCATGATTCAGAAGAATGACGAGGATACAAACTCTCAACTCAGCGGGAAACTTGATGACTCTGGTTGAAGAATCCGTAAGAAAAGTGGAATTCATGTTTAACATGAATTAGAGGTGCAGTTTAAGCCAAACACTTTCTCATTGACATAGGTCAAAAGGATCAAAGATCAGTATCTTTTCAAGAAAATCAGATGCATGCCGATTATGGAGAGAAGAGTTTCCTTGCTGTTGAAGCTTACTATGAAGAACTATAAGTTATGAAGATGGAAGACTCATAGCATCATCCAAGAGGGCGATTGTAGGTCCAAGAAATTGAATGGATGAAGCTATGGAGTCTGGAAGTGGTGATGGAATAAAGATGATTTTAATTCGCGGAGGGTCCGAACTAAAATTATCAAGAATAATCCGAAGTGAAGTTTTCAGTTCGGGGAACAATACTCTGAACTAAATGAAGTTCCTCCGAACTGAAAATAAGCTGAAGAATAAGTTAAGTCAACAAGTCAACATTGAAGATATCAACTCGGAGGCTGAAGACTTTGATTCCGAATTGAAGTGAACTCCCCGAGATGAAATTAAGATGTAGACATGTTGTAATAATTGGTTCGTAGTGTTTAGATTTTGTCTATAAATAGTGTGATAGGTTGTTAGAGTTTGTTGTCTTTGAACCCGGAACTCACTCAAAGAGGTTCCGTTGAGCTTTGATGTTAGTTATAACAAACTCGATCCAAAACTTGTAACAACTATCAAATGAAATCTTAAACAGTTGCACCTATCGTTTGTCTCAATTTCAGTTTCAGTTTCGATTTAATATTTCATTCATTTTGATTCCAAACTCAGGTCATGAGATTCCGCATCATGACCCGTTTCAATTTGATTCGGTTGAGTGATGAAATTTAGGACCTTTCATGATCCTCCACACGGTCTAAGATGTTAAATAAAAAATAAATACGGTGTGACCCCCTACTCGGGGCAAAAACAACGCCCAAGGAAAGTAAAAATATTCACCACGACCAGAAAATGCTAAGGCATTGGCCTTGGACAACTATTTACTGTAGATGCAAAATACTAAGGAAAAATGACAAGTCTTCCGAGGAAAATATGATAACGTTTAATATATAACACTTTTGAGAAAACTCTTACAAATTAAACTGGGGGGCTGATTAGATTACTATAGGAGTGGAGAGGTTGAGTAAAGTCACTTGACAAGTTCACCAACATACTCTACACTCTAAACTCTCACATTACCTACTTGGATACTCTACACTCCTCTGGACGGAACACTCCCCCCGGCAGAAAACTCCCTGGGGGAACAATCCTCTGGGGGAACACTCCCCTCGGCGGAAAAATCCCCTAGGGGAACACTGCCCTCGGCGGAACAATCCTGTAGGGGAACACTCCCTTGGGCGGAACACTCCCCTCGACGGAACACTCCCATGGGCAGAACACTCCCCTGGGGGAACACTCCCTTGGCGGAATTCTGCCATGGGCGGAATAGTTAGTGCTCTACCTCGTAACACACGAAGCAAATGTAGTGCTCTACCTCGTAACACACCGAGCACATGTATTGCTCTACCTCGTAGCACTTTCCGCTACCCGACATCAATTGTGCTCACTCATGCACATTTGGTCGTCATTAGCGGCCCACAAGATATTAGATTAAGGCCTACGGCCTGGAAAAAAAGAAATTCATTGCCTATAAATAGTTGGCCATTTTTCAGATATCGGCACATTAGAATATTCAATTCCTGACACATAATCAATACGTTACCTTAGGCTCGTCAAGAGCTTGGTAGATTTGCAGTGCACCCGCAGGAGACCGTATTGTTTAACCACCACACTCAAACCCTTGAGCTCCTCAATCGTTGCTCAAACAGTAAGTTTGTAAGTAATATATGTTCATATGTAGTGTTAGGATCTTTCGAACTAGGTTTGTATAAACAAACGTGTAGATCTAGATCTATCAAAGAAGTTGTAGCGGATCAACACTTTGATATTAACAAGGATCAGTGATTAACAGTTTATATGAATACGAATGAATAAATGTTAAACAGTAAAGAACACAAGAATTCCACCAACAACCTCAATCTATTAGAATTTGGGTTTCTCACTAGACGTATATTTACAAAGATATAAGGATCTATATTTATAGACCTTGAGGCTAACAAACCCTAAACATAATCGGGTTACAACTCTATTGAATCTACTTGATAATTATCTAAATCTACTCCATAATTATCTGCTAACAATACGCTAACATTATCAAGAAAACAGTAGTAACAGACCAGTAGAAACTTCATGCACTCCATGCAGTGGCTGTAGTAATAGTGTAGACCAGTAGTAACTTCACTGACTGATGACCAGTAGAAACCATCTTCACCAGTAGTAACTAACTTAGTTACCAGTATAAACTCTTTTCACCAGTAGTAACACACTATACCCCAACAATCTCCCCCTAAACTTCTGTTTTCTGTCATAACACAATTTTCTTCATTCAAAACTGCAGAATACTGCCAAAACCTTTAATCCCTACATAGAGTTTCTATGGTCTTTAAGCTGACATCTAATCTTCCATAAAAGTTGAATTGCTTCTTCGGAATTTTGGTTAGCCTTCATCTTAAAATTCAGCATATTGATCATAACATTGATGTCATGCTTATATTTCTTTTCTACCAAGAAAAACTCAGTTGTACCATTGGTCCTGCTTAAGGAGTAGACTTCACAGCTCTCATAATGTATCTATTCAATCACAGGAGTAATAATTGCTAGTTTCTCAGGAACATTCTCAGGCTCAAACATGATTTCTAGCACCACCATAAACAAGTCGTTGAAATCTGCAGCAGTACCTTGCCCTTGAGAATAATTCTTACTACCAATCGGGAACATGTCTACCAAATCTCTCATGCTTATGTTCCTGAAAATCTCCAGATAGCTGTAATATATCTTGAAGCTCTTTGAAGCTCTAATTTCCTTGTACCCATTTCTACCATCAATCACCACTGCATACCAGTCAACTATAGACATCTCAGTAAATGTTGTAGCACCGTTGATGTCTTCAGAAGGCAGTATCAAGCTCTTCATATCATCATATACTCTGTCTGCAACTTCATATACCTCCTCTTCAATCTTGCCATATAGAAAGGCACTCTTTACGTCCATTTGGTACACCATAAAACTTTTAAATGAGGCAAAATCCGGAAAGATTCTTATGGCTTCCATTCTTGCTAAGGGTGCAAAAACCTGATCATAGTCAACTCTTTCATCCTGAGTGTAACCTTGAGCCATCAATCGTGCTTTGTTCTTGATCACAATTCCCCTTTCATCAGTCTTGTTCTTGAAGATCCATTTTGTACCAATTACTCTCTTTACTTTGGGAAGCACAACTAGTGTCCAAACTTCTTGGAGATTAAATTGTAGTAATTCCTCTTGCATCGCTTCAATCCAATTGGCGTCTTTAATAAGCTTGTTCGATCTTCTTCGGAGTTAATTGGGAGAGAAAACACACAAATAGACACTTAATGAAACTTTGATGTAATTTTCTCCTAGTTTGGACTGTAGAGTTCAGGTCACCAATGATTTGTTCCAATGGATGATTCTTATTAACCCGTTGTGTGTGATACCGATCTTCATGGATTTCTTCAGTCAAATTGGTGTCATTCTGTTCTGGGAATCCATTTGTGTCAGATTGTGGAGAATATGTGCTTTCTTCCGGATTACTACTGGTAATGATTTCTTCGTCATCTGAAAGTTGTATCTCTTCGTCCTTATTACTGCTTGATTCAACACCATTGGTGTCATTTTGTTCTGGCAATCCATTTGTGTCAGATTGTGGAGAATATGTGCTTTCTTCCGGATTACTAGTGGTAATGATTTCTTCGTCATCTGAAAGTTGTATCTCTTCGTCCTTATTACTGCTTGATTCAACACCATCAGCATCTTGTTCCATGTCGTTGATGTTATCATCATATGTGGATGTGGGCTGAAAGACTCCAGGAGGATCAATGGATACATATGGAAAATAGATGAATTTGTCATTCTGTTCAGATGGGGAAATATTAATTGATGGACTAGTTTTAACAGCATCACCAGTAGAATCAACAGATATACCAGTTTTAAATGATGTATCAGTTGTAACTGTATTACCAGTAGGAACTGATGTACCAGTCTTAACTGGGTTACCAGTAGGAACTGATGAACCAGCCTTAACTGGGTTACCACTAGGAACTAATGCACCAGTCTTAAGTAAATGGATTACCAGTAGGAACTGATGGCCCAGTCTTAATTGTGTTACAAGTATTAAATGTTTCACCAGTTTTAGTTTTAACTGTTTGACCAGTTTTAACTCATTCACTAGTACTAACTGGTTCACCGGTCTAAACTCCATTCCCAGATTCTCTAACCCGTTGACCTGTAAAATAAGAATTTAACAATTTGGTTAGTTCATCAATATTAAATAACCAATATGGGCCTTCTCCAGTAGCATTTAATGTCTTTTCGTTGAACGTCACATTCGTTCTTTCTTCCACAATCATGTTCTTGATGTTGTAAACTCTGAATGTTTTGCTTTGAGTGGAGTATCCTACAAAGAATCCTTCATTGATTTTGCTGTCAAACTTCCCCAATTGTTCTTTGATATTCCGTATTGTACAAGGACACCCAAATGATTTTAAAAATCTTATGAGTGGATTTCTCTCATGAAAGAGCTCATAAAGGGTCTTCGTATATGCTTTCACGATTAATACCCTGTTCTGAACATAACAAGCAGTATTCACAGCTTCTGCCCAGAATGTGATGGGAAGCTTTGAATCTGCTAGCATCGATCTTTCTGCTTCAATGAGGGTTCTGTTTTTTCTTCCTGCTACTCCATTTTGCTGAGGAGTTCTAGGAGCACTGTACTGCCTTTCAATGCCCTTTGCAGTGCAATAGTCATCCATTTATTGATTCTTGAACCCAGTTCCATTGTCACAAAGAATGATCTTCACTCTCTTCTCTGTTTTGTTTTCAATTCTTGTTATGAAGGATCTAAGAATGTCACTTGTTTCATCTTTTGATCCAAGAAAGAACACCCATGTGTATCTTGTGAAATCATCAGTAATAACTAAACAATAAGACTTCTTTCCTAGACTCATAACATGAGTTGGACCAAAAAGGTCCATGTGCAGTAAGTGCAGACTTGACAGATTTGAATTTGGATCTTTGATTTTGTGAGAAGACTTATGTTGTTTACCCTTAAGACATGCAACAGAGTGATCATTGCATGTGAATTCCTTTTGTGGTAAACCTATGACCAGACCATTTTTCACCAAGATGTTCATGTTTTTAAAATTCATATGGAACATTCTTATGTGCCATAATGATGATTCATCAATTGATGTTTTTGAAATAAAACAATTTTCTTTAGTTTCGGAATCATTATTTCCCATGTCTAAACAATAAACATTCTCTTTCCTAAGTGTTCTTAGCAGAATCATGCTTTCATCAACTACCTCAAACTTGGGATCAAGAATGATACATTCAGTTTTAGTAAAAAGCACTTTGTTCTCTTTATCACAAACTTAAGAGACACTTACGAGGTTATAATTTAATTCTTTGACAAAGAAAACGTTTTCAAAAGTAACTGTACCATTACTTATTGTTCCTCTTCCTGTGATCCTTCCACCCCTTGAATTTCCTCCAAATGCAACATAGCCTCCATCATATTAAACAAATCCTTGAAGCTTCAGCTTGTTGCCTGTCATATGCTTAGAGCAACCACTGTCTACATGCCATGTATCTTCTTTCTTCATACCTGGCTTGCTCTGTACATGAAAAATTGGTTAGTTTCTTTTAGGAACCCAAGCCAAAGTAGTCTTGGGTTTACCTTTTTCATTTATATAATCAAATCTTTTAAAATGATATGAAGGTTTCCTTGTCTGTGTACAAGCAGATTTACTACTATCAGAGTTACTACTGGTGACTCTATTATAGTTTCGACTGGTAGTAGTAACTTCTTTGAATTTTGGTTTTTGATTTTTCTCTAGAAAATTCCTTTTGCTCACAAACTTTTGAGAAGTCCTACCAAACTTGGGTGGTGTGATTGTGTTTGATATGTTTCTATTAAAGCCGATTCCATTACGGTTATTTCTTTTGTTATAAAAATAGTCTTCAGTTAAATGATTTGACTTTCCACACACGACACATCCTTTAAAGAAATTTTGACCCTTTTGTTGAGTTATATGTTGATTCCAGTTCCTTACATTTCCCCATACAGGTATTGCATGTCCCTGTTTACACCTGCAACTGCATGGTTTGACCTGTTGATTTTGTCCAATGTAATGCAGGTTTCTTTCTTTATAAACATGTGGTCTGTTTTTGAGATTTTGATGAAAAGTGGGACCTTGACTAGAGTTAGAGTCACTTTTTTGCTCCTGATGGAAAATTTGTTCCTTGACTTTCTCATTGACTCTAGGTTCTTTCAAAAGAATTTTATTTTTCGTAGGATCCGCATTAGCATGTGTATTAACTTCAATTTCTTCCTCACTCAGTTCTTCACTAGATTCTAAAGTGGGAGGAATATAATTGTTGTTATATGGTGGTGACACACTGTTATACCAAATCACATTCTTGGTGTTACCATGCACTTGTGATTTAAGAATTTGATCAACAATTTTTTAAGCATATTCATACTTCTTAATACTAAGCTTAATCTGATCATTTTCAATCTTAATTTCCTGAACTTGTTCTTCTGCTTTAATCACCTTAGCTAGTGCCTTATCCCTTTCCCATTTAACAATTGCTAATTCCTCTTGATATTTTGTTTCATTCTTAACATAAGCTTTTACTTGTTGTTCAAAATTAGCAATTCTTTTTGACAATTCTTTTCTTCTTTCTTATAACTTATGTAAGGATTCACAAACAAGTTTATTATGTTCTCTATAATCCCTAACTTGTTTAATGCATGCAGGGGTGCAAAGTTCAGTTAATACCTCAGTTGGAATGTCATCTTTTACAATGTGTGCCATGAGAGCTTGATTTGTGATTTCTTTATTGACTTGAAAGCTCCAATAAAACCTTAATCCATGATGGAGTAACCAAAGCAGTTAAGTTGGAAGATCTTCCTTGATAATTGTTGCCTGAACCTGCTGAGTTTTGCTGAGTTGGCTTCTTTGGATTATCATATTTGCTATTTGTACATTCCCTAGCAAAGTGTCCAAGTTTCTTGCAGTCATAGCATCTCATTTTAGTTTTATCAAAGCCAATGTTATCACCTCTACGTACTACAAAGTTGTTCCTACCAGTTCTTTGAATGAATCTTCTTGTGTTCACACTTAACATGGCAAAATGCCACTTTAGATCCGTCTCCTCCAGATCATCAGCAGTCACTTGCTCCAAGTCTCCAATTACTAGACCATAATTCTCATGGCTAGCGAAGAATGCTTCCCTTACACTCTTATCATTCTGTTTTCCTTTTATTCTTTAGATATAAACCCAGTCTCAGATGATGAACCAACTCCAGTAGTAGTAACAAAGGCAGCGTTCTGGTAGAGTAGCTTGATGGTCTTTTAACTTCAGGTTCAAAAACACGTAACTCATTGTAGAGTTCATCAATCTCCAGGGTATCAAGTGTATTTCCTTGCCTGTAGCTGACAGTGTACATCGTCCATTCTTCTCCTAGAGCTCTGAGAAATTTTCTATTTATGTCATATTCAGGAGTGTTTACCCCCATGCTCGATAGCTCTCCAATCAGTTTATTGAATCTGTCAAACATTTGAGATAAAGTGTCACCCTTCACAGACTTGAAGTTATCAAATTTTTGCTTTAACAGATCTTTTTGGTTCCTCCTAGAGCTTGTTGTTCCTCCAAATCGTTTCTCCAAAGCCTCCCATAGCATTTTAGCATCAGTAAAGTTTCTAAACTGATGTTGATATTCATTAGGTATAGCTATAAGTAAGGTACTTAAAGCTTGGCATTCATTATGAATATCTCTCCTTTCTTGCTCAGTGGCTGGCGGTTGAGATGTGCCTGCAGCTGCTTTAGATTTGACGTCTAGTCCAGGAAGTGCAACAGAATTAGCTTGAACGCCTTCAGTGAGATCAGACATCTTTGATTGGTTTGTGTGAAAAAACTTGTTAAACGCCTTGTTGATCGTAGATCTAGAGAAATCTTGTGCTCTGATACCACTTGTTAGGATATGTCGAACTAGGTTTGTATAAACAAGCGTGTAGATCTAGATCTATCAAAGAAGTTGCAGTGGATCAACACTTTGATATAAACAAGGATCAATGATTAACAGTTTATATGAATACGAATGAATAAACTTTAAACAGTAAAGAACACAAGAATTCCACCAACAACCTCAATCTATTAGAATTAGGGTTTCTCAATAGACGTATATTTACAACGATATAAGGATCTATATTTATAGACCTTGAGGCTAAAAAACCCTAAACATAATCTGGTTACAACTCTATCGAATCTACTTGATAATTATCTAAATCTATTCAATAATTATCTGCTAACAACACGCTAACATTATCAACAAAACAGTAGTAACAGACCAGTAGAAACTTCAAGCACTCCATGCAGTAGCAGTAGTAATAGTGTAGACCAGTAGAAACCATCTTCACCAGTTGTAATACTCACCGGTAGTAACCAACTTAGTGACCACTATAAACCCTCTTCACCAGAAGTAACACGCTATACCCCAACATGTAGTATATTTATACGTAATATATTTGTAATTTAGTATTTCTAATGAAAGTTTATGAAATTATATTATACATACGTCCAATTATAATTTGAGTCATATTTTCACCCAGTTCATATGGAATCTCTATGAAGGGATCGTCGGACAAATTCCATTTGATTGTCGTGAGGTTCGGGCAATATGGGGATACCGTGGTTGGCTAATCTGTTGGCAAATTTTCGAATCACATCTATATAGAGAGTGCCCCGCCAATTTAGTTTTGTACAAGAAGTTCCACCAAACAGTTTAAAATTAAACCCCAGGATCACGGAAAGTTACACAAAATGTCACTTAGAGGTTGTGGTAAAATTGGCTCAATAAATTGAAATCGTACATAGATGTGGGGGATAAACGAGCCAGCAACTTGTTAGCCGGAAAACCCGGAATTGGGACCCATCCTAATTACATGTCGTGGTACTATGTCAATACGATTTTGTTTTTTTTTTTATCACTAATCAATGTATACAAAATCCCACTAACCATATGCTTGACATGGGTGGTCGTATACAAAACTATGTAAGTAATTCTATTATTATATTACTATATTGTTCTAATATATATTTTTTAATTGTTGTTTTTAAATGATATTAAGTAACTAAAATGATGCATGAAGGGTTTAGACATATTCATGGCCGGTCCTAAGAAATCATTAATAGTCAGCCATAATGTTGGGTTATAGCTTAGACAAAATAGTTTAACTCCTAAACAATACGCTTAATAACAAGAATAGTAACTTAAACGATTAATGCGGAAGACATTAAAGAAGTTACTACGGAAGACAAGTTAGTGCGGTTGTCCAATCAAGTTACTACTGCTCATAGAGTTGCTACGGAAGAAGTCAAGTTGATGCGGTCATATCAAGTTAATACGGAAGACCAACTTGCCGTGCAAGAATAATCTAATTAGAGTTATAATTAGATTATGTTTATGTATCCTTTTGTAATTAGATATAGTTTCCTTATCCTAGATAATGATAGTTTTAGATCAGGATAGATGATGTTTCCTAGTTTATCTAGGTCGGCCTCAAGGTCTATAAATAGATAGATCCTTGTATTAATAGAAACACGTTGTATTGATATTCTGAGATTAATACAATTGAGACTTATAATTCGACAATACTATGTGTTCATTCTTATTCATATTATATTGTTCGACAACTCATAAATATTGAAGTGTTCATCCGCTGCTTAACTTCTTCAATAGATCAAGATCTTAACGAAGGGACATTATTAGATTACATTAGCTAATCCGATCCTGACAAGTGGTATCAGAGCACAGGAGGTGCTTTAGATCCATTGATCAACGAGTTGATAATCCTCATAAGCAGATTCAATATAACCATCATGACTGAAGTTGCAATCGGCAAAGTTCCCGTTCTAAACAGCAACGAATTCGACTTATGGAAGCTACGAATCAAGCAACACATCCTATTGTCCGACTATACAGTTTGGGATGTGATCATCAATGGCAACAAACCTGCAGCCACTCCAGGCGCTGATGGACAACCAAGTCTTCTTACTCGTTCAGCATTGTTTGACATGGAAAGAAGAGAAAAGCAAACCGAAATCAAAGCCCTTAGTATTCTTCTAATTGCCATCCCCAACGAATACCAATCACAATTTGAAGAATATCAAGATGCCAAATCGCTATGGGAAGCTTTGGAGAAAAGATTCAGCGGAACAAAGAATACCAAGAAGAACAAGAAAGCTCTTCTTAAACAGGAATACGAAAACTTCAACTCCCTGAATGGCGAACGAATGACTACGTTTGATCGATACAAAAAGCTCACAGGAGAGATGATCAGCGCTGGAATTAAGTATGAGAAAGATGATCTCAATCGAAAGTTCATAAGAGCTTTAAGCAAGGAATGGAAAATATACACAGTCTCCTATACACAAGGAGACACGTTAGAAGAACTGGAATTGGATGATCTTTACAACGACTTAAGAGTCTTTGAAGCAGAAGTGGAAGCAGAAAAATCTGGCAATAGCAACCACAGTGTTAACAATGTTAATACTGCCCTTGTTACAACTTCTGGAGGACTAAAACATGAAATTGGTGAAGAGATTTCATTCGAAGCTATCATCTCACAATGTTCAAATCTCACAAGTGAAGACGTAAAACAGATGCATCAAGACGACAGTGATGAGATTGACCTAAAGTGGCAATCTGCCATGCTGGCTTTACGTGCAAGAAGATTTGTTAACAGAACAGGAAGAAGGTTCAATCCAAGAAATAATGAACGAATTACGTTCGACAAAAGCAAGGTGAAGTGCTATGATTGTAATGAACTAGGTCACTTTGCTAGGGAATGCCCAAACAAGTCAAAAACCAACAATCCACGAACCACTCAAGACAACAATCAGAGTGCACTCATGTCACAGGACATATTTGGATACGATTGGAGTGATTTAGCCGAAGAAACAAGTCAAAACAGGGCGCTAATTTCTGAAGAACAAACTACTGTTTACGTGGAAGAAATTACTACTGTTCACCATGCATGCATAGCAGTAGTAATGGATGCTACGGACATTGTTTCTACGGAAGATCCAGTTACTACGGAGCTAGTTTATACTGATCTGGGAATTACCGAAATTGGCAACAACGTTCTTGGATATGATTGGAATGATGACGACCAAGGAGCAACTCAAGAAGATGCTCTCATGGCAATCAACTCATCACCAACAGAATCTGAAACTCCATCACTTATGGCCGAGGTAAATTCTAAACTTTGTACTTCTGAATGTAAAGATATAATTGTTAAATATAAAAATCACAATCAACTAATGAGTGATTCAATTAAGATCTTAGAAGAACAAAGACGGTCAGCTGCTAGGGTAATTGATAACTTAGAAAATCAGATCAAGTCACACAAAATTAATGAACAAAGTTATCAAGAGAAAATTAGCTTAATTGAATGGCAAAGAGAGGACTTACTACTTAAGCTTAAGATAGCTAGGGACGAAATCAAAAGATTAGAACAAGAACATGATAAAGTTGAATTAGATGTAGGGAAATTAGAATTTCCTTCAAAATCAGTAAATAACCTATGCCAACAACAAATACATGGAAAGGTAAAAGCTGGTTTAGGTTACAAAGAAGTTGCCCCTCCATTTAACCAAAACTATATCCCTCCATCCATAGATGAACCTAGAATTCCTATCCCTCAGACACCTCCAAAGGAATCATTCAATGTTGATCCAATCAACTATGATGAAGTTCTAATTGAGGACTTAGTTGAAGAGAGTAAGCTTAATATTGTAAAAAACAAGGATATTCCTTTGGAAAATCACTTACTGACAATAGAAGGCATTACTCAACATTCTTCACAAAGTCTAGTGTCTATGCCATCCACTGACCCCATCAATGAAAGCCCAACCAAAACAGCCCCTAAGAAACATGAAAAGACTTGGAAACATATAGGTAAAAGAGGAAATCAACGAAATATGAACCAAGTCAAAGCCCAAAAGGGTAAGAGTGTCAAAAGTTCAGGAAAGGGATGTTTTATATGTGGTAAGTCCAATCACTATGCAAAAATCTGTTATCATAATCCTCAAAATCAATTGCAAGTGATTCAAAAACCACATTATGGGGTGGGATATACAGGAAGGGTTGCACATAAAAACAAATCCATGAATAATAGTAACAAATCAAATCAAGCAAATCATAAACTTGTTACTATGAATTCAGGAAGAAATAGTGTGAACAAACGTAACTTATTTTCTAACAATAAGAATAGAGTTCCTACTGCCAGACAAAATTTTGTTTCTACTGCAAAACTTAATACGGCCAAACATAATGGTGTTCATACTGCCCGTATTAATACTGTGAAAAATAACCGTGTTAATACTGCTAGAGTTAATACTGCCAAAGGTAACTTTGTTACTACGGCTTTAATCAACACTAAGAAACAAAAGCAAGTCAAACCAGTATCTGTCCCTATTGTTAAGTCAAAATTTGTTAACACTAAAATTGTTTCAAAATCTCAAACTTTCAAACAAGTGTGGCAACCAAAGATCCAAGTAACTCAACCACCTATCCCCATTGATTTTTCAAAACTAGTTCAAAGGAAGGTGAGTTACTTTGATGAAATGGGAAAACCCAAGTCAACTTTGGCTTGGGTTCCCACCAGAAACTAATCTCTATCGTGTATGTGCAGGTTCAGCCAACCAAAGAAAGTGAGAGCAGTTGGCATGTAGATAGTGGCTGTTCCAGGCACATGACGGGCAACATGTCATGTCTTCAGGACTTTGAAAAGTTCAATGGAGGATATGTTGCGTTTGGAGGAAATCCAAAAGGAGGAAGAATTTCTGGAAAGGAAGAATAA
>CAJVGC010000001.1:20524846-20550429 GCA_910822075.1 Senecio squalidus | reverse complement strand
AGTAATGTGTTACTACGGACCTCTGGATTAATACTGCCAGTAATTCACATTACTACGGACAGTCCAGTTAATACGGCCCATAAACCATTACTACGGACAATTAATCAACTTACTACGGCCATATTTGTTAATACTGCAAATTACCATATCAAAAGGTTTCTTAAACAATAAGTATACCTTAATTAATGGTGATTTGACAAGTCAAAATACAACTTGTAACCAACTTTTACACGTGGCGATTTTCGATTGGACCTATTTTTTAAAATTCAGGCGCGAGGTACAGCTACTACTGACACGTGGCACATTTCAATTGGACCGTTACATTTAAATCATTACCCGCGTCTAATCGAAGTCGTCAAGTTGTTACAAAATTTTAGTATAAATAGGGGTTCTTTTAACCGTTTAAAGAATTACATTTCTTTAAGAACCCTAAAACTTACAAAAAGTTACCGTTAGAATTAAAAATCTTCATTTTTTTGTGACTAATTGTTTGCCTTATTGTTCATCATACTCTTAATCATTCATCAAACAACAACAATGGCGGAATTTCAAATTCACAAAACCCATAACATGGTAGCTTTCTTGAATAAAACCGATGACAACGCTGACTTCCACCCAATAATCGATTTCTTGAATCGATCAAAGATCAAAACGGCACTAACCATTAATCCTGAAATCGATGAAGCTCACATTCGGGAATTTTGGACATCAGCTGAACTCGATCCAGAAGAGGCGGTCCCTGTCATTAATGCCGTGGTGGACGGCAAAGCGATCAAAGTTTCGGAGAAAACTGTGCTTAGACACTTACAATTACATGATGCGGCAGGTATAATACAACTCCCTGATGATATCATGGTTGAATATTTTACAAAACTGGGATATGAGGGGGATTTAAATATTTCGACCTTTCATAAGGCAAAACTGTCCCCTCAATGGAAATTTCTGTTGCATACTTTGCAACAATTCCTATCCCAAAAGAGGACAGGATGGCATGAAGGTAGCTCTTCTTTAACTACTGCCATGATATGTTTGGCCACAAACCGAACATATAACTTTTCTTACTTGATTTTTGAAGGAATGCGGTGGAACCTTTTAAACCCAAAGCACAAATTTTTAATGTATCCACGCTTTCTTCAACATATTTTTAACTGTGAACTTAAAGATCTTACTGGATCTGAAAAATGCTTTTTCTCTCATGCTCATACAAAGAAGGTTTTTACTAATATGAGAGCAATTAATAAGGGAAGTTCCTCTAATGTGACACCATTGTTCTCTACAATGATGGTGATCACATTTCCTCCAGCTGAAGGACAAGTGACTGCACCTCTGTCCCAACCCCCAGCTGCAACCATCAGTACTACTGCAATATCTGTGGGCACTAGTGCCATATCTGTAGCAGGTACTGAGGGTGTTATCCCTGAGGTTACTACTGCAGTTTCTACTGCTAGTGTACCTCCAGTTGCTACTGTGAGTTCTACTCCAGTTGCTACTGCACCAGTTACTACTTCTGTAACTACACCCACAGTTTCATCACCTCACAAACCATCCAAAGCTGTTTCCAAAAGAACCAAGAGGGTTACTCAGCCTCTGGTGTCTCAAACTATCCCCCATTCTCACACTGCAAAATCATTACCTGAAACATCTTCAGGAATGACACAATCTTTAGGGGAAAACATTGAGCATACCCCCTTGCTCACTGAGTTGGTCCATAAGGAAGGGGGTGACCATGTGGAGAGGGCTGATACTACTGCAGCTTTCACTTCTCATAGTGAAGCTTAGGACAGTATCAACATCCTTAAGACCCAAACCACGGCAACACCAACCATTGGTGAGGACTTGTTCTCATTATTGGAAGGTGGTCCCAGGCGCCAAGAGACCATGGGAGAGATACCTGCTTCTGCTAGGCAGGAGAGTTTCTCTTTTCCCTATGATCAACCACCTGTTGGTACTCAACAGGAAAGGGGTGAGGGTAGTTATGTTCAAAATTTGGAATTGATGGATTTGTACCTAAACTTACTGGTGAAGGTGGAGAAACAAGGTGAAACACTGTCTACTCTAACGTCTTTGGTGCAACAGTTGCTGGCCCAACAAGCTTTACTATCAGCCCAATTACTGCCCAAAAGAATCACCACACAAAGTGTTGGAACTTCACCCAGGCCATCAAGCTCTTCATCTTCTGATGACTCTCCTTCAGCTGATAAAAAGGGGGAGAAAGAACATATACACATTTTTTCATCTGAAGAGAGCAGGGGTGAAGAAAAGAGGAGTGAAGACACTGTGATTACTGCAACCTCCAAACAATCTGAAGATATGGAGATTGATAGTACACTTAAGGGGGAGAATGAAACAGAAGACATGGTGGTAGATGAAGAAGGAGAGAAAATGGTGATAGATGCATCACCTTAAAAGGAACAACTGGTTGAGAGGGAGCAAATAATTGATGAGCAAGCAGAAGTGAAGCAAATGGTTGAAGAAACAATAGAAGGAGAACAAGAAATGGAAATAGAAGCTGAAGATACAGCAGTTTCTACCAACCCTGAAGTTTCTACTGACCCAATGGTTACTACGGACTCATTTGCTACGGATACATTTGCTGCGGATCAAGTTGCTACGGACCCAGTTAATACGGATGCTGAAATGGTTGCTGCAGATACTCAACCACTGTTGTTCACAACTACTCCTCCCACATTTTATCAAGCTTCACACACTTTTCAAGCCATTCCTCATGAAGCTACAACACTTACAACCACAACATCTGATGCTCCTACTTCTACCATTGATCAAAGAGTTGTTGCGGATGAATTAATTCACCAAGAGATGACAAGAACAACTCTCATGTCTGATGAGTCCACTATAGCATCACAACTTCTGAAGATCAAAGAAGACAAGCATAAACAAGAAAAGGAGAAAGCAGAAACTGAAAGGAAGAAGATGATTGTTGCGTTAGTTGCTAGACAAAGAGCAGCAGCTGCTGTTGATGCTCAATCCACAGCAGGTTCATTAACTTTACCTGAACAACCTGCTAGTGTTTCTACGTCTACAGGTAGATGGGGTTATGTCACTGTGGATGGAAAGATTCAAAGAGTCAACATTGATGCTCCAGAACACAAAGACAAAGGCAAAGAAATAGTTGTGGAGAAATCAAAGGAGGAAAAGAAGGAAAAAGAGAGGCTTGCAAAGGAAAAGGCTGCAGAAGAAAGAGATTATAAAAATCTGCTAGCTGAGGAGGAAAGGGAAAGCATCAGACAAGAGCAGGTCAATACTGAGTTTTTGGAAAGATTGGCTGCTGAAGAAGAACAGGCTGAAAGGGAAAGGCAAAGAAAGATAGTTGAGGAGGATGAACTTCATGCTAGATTGAATCAATCTCCTACTCCATCTGAAAAGGAGAAGCTAAGACAAATTGCTGAGGAGGATGCAATTCGTGCTCAAGAAATGATCAATTAAGACATTTTGAATGATCTCTACATTCAAGGTCTAGAAAGAGCAGATGCTGAGTTTGCAAAGAAAATGCTTGAAGAAGACAAACTTGCTATCCAACAGCAAGTCAAAGCCAAAGCCAAGCCTGAGAAGAAGAAAGTGTCTGAATCCTCAAAGGCCAAGCTAGCTGAAGATAGGCAGAAATATACCACCTATCTCAAGAATAAAGGCTACAGTGGTAGGTCTTTAGGTCCTATGAAATTAGCTAACATTTTGGATCTTGTGGAGAAGGAGAAGAAGAATGAAGCTAAAAGGAAAGCTGCACTTGCCAGAATTCAAGAGAAGAAGAAGCAAGATGCAGAGAAAGTCCTGAAAGCTGCTATTGAAACTGGTAGGAAGATCTTTCATGAGCAAGAGCCCGTTGGTACTGCTCCTGCTACGGATGAACCTGTTGAGAAGCACAAGAGGAAGAAGCTAGCATCCAAGAGGGTACATGGTCTATCTAAGAAACAAAGAGTAGAAACTTCTACCGCTCCAAGTGCATCTCAAGAAAGTCCAAATCCTCAAGCAGATTATTCTTCATACATCAATCATGCAGAAGGACTAAGGTTTACTCCATTAGCTGTGAAGCCTCCTATGATCATCGACTGGAAGTTTATTGGTGGGCAAATGGGAACTGAATATGAAGTTACTAGGCAAGACAAATCAAAGAAAGTACTTCTAGCTTTCCATTGGGAAATAAGAGACTATGACAGAGATGACTTAGAGAGAATGTATCAAATTGGCAAAGTTAAATATTCTCATCAAAGAGGAGCTTTCTCAGGTACAGATCTTGCTATGGACATTTTATGAGGTTTGTTTGAACCAGAATATAAGAAGAGAAGTTCAGTATTCAAGAAGGGAGGTCCAACTAATCCAATAGTCAAATGGTTTGTGTATGAACGAAGTGGTGTCTACTCACTAGTCAGAAAGGAGGGAGCCATGGAGTTTTACTTGGTGGATAAAAGGTATCCACATGATTTGAAGACATTGGATGAGATGATAGAAGTCAAGCTTAATGGACTCCATGATTCAAGAATAGCTCATGAACTTATTTGGAGAATTCTGGAACAACGCATAGAAGAGAAGACAAAAGGAAAAGACTCTGATTGGCAAAGCAGAAAGATGTAATTAACTTTAATAGTTAAACTTGTTTTGTAAATGAAAGTAGTTAATACGGTTGGAGCATGAAACTTGTACTTTTGATTAATCATAAAAGTTCAAGGTTAGGGGGAGATTGTTGGGTTATAACTTAGACAAAATAGTTTAACTCCTAAACAATACGCTTAACAACAAGAATAGTAACTTAAACGATTAATGCGGAAGACATTAAAGAAGTTACTACGGAAGACAAGTTAGTGCGGCTGTCCAATCAAGTTACTACTGCTCATAGAGTTGCTACGGAAGAAGTCAAGTTGATGCGGTCATATCAAGTTAATACGGAAGACCAACTTCTCGTGCAAGAATAATCTAATTAGAGTTATAATTAGATTATGTTTATGTTTCCTTTTGTAATTAGATATAGTTTCCTTATCCTAGATAATGATAGTTTTAGATAAGGATAGATGATGTTTCCTAGTTTATGTAGGTCGGCCTCAAGGTCTATAAATAGATAGATCCTTGTATTAATAGAAACACGTTGTATTGATATTCTGAGATTAATACAATTGAGGCTTATAATTCGACAATACTATGTGTTCATTCTTATTCATATTATATTGTTCGACAACTCATAAATATTGAAGTGTTCATCCGCTGCTGAACTTCTTCAATAGATCAAGATCTTAACGAAGGGATTTTATTAGATTACATTAGCTAACCCGATCCTGACACATAAAGTAGTCAGATAATGCAAGAATTTGTGCAAATACCACATGATATAATGCGGTACGGTCATTACGATGATCGTATGCGTTACGGATCTTCACAGTTTAAGTTAATTGTACATGGTTATCATCTGGATCCCCCAATACCTCCAGGACTAGTGCTTATGAACAATCGACATGTGATGGTGACGGACAATTGACTGTTTTTGTTGCTGGTTACAAACCCCCGATAGGTAACTATGATTTGTCTACTCCAGGTGGTAGTGCAATGAAAATTTCATGAAATTATTTGAAACCCCTTCCATGTCCCAAAATATGTCGGATTAACCTACTCCTACTACTGGTGGCTTACCAACAATATACTCCTGATTACAACATGGATCCAAAAAATCAACAATATACTCCTGTTCTCGAGTCTAAAATTAAAGTAAAGGAAAGTAATGTAAAGAAAAGGAAAGTAAAGTAAAGGAAAGTATTGATTTTACTTTACAATCACCCCAAATATGGTCGGATTGTTTTATTGAATAAAATGTATAAACTTTACCTCCTAATCCTTTCCTTTACTTTGCTTTCCTTCCCTAAAAAAAACTTGAGAACATAACAATTTATTTATTTCCTTTCCTTTACATTCCTTTACATTCATATGGGAATTTTTAGTTCTGCTTGTACATCTCAAAACCAATCAGGTTCAAGAAATTATGACTACGACGAAGAAAATGAAGATCAAGATGATGAAGTTCAAGAAGAATATGGACGCGGACATCCAAATGTAATTGAGCCAGCATGCGGAACTGGAGGTCATCATGGTTGGAGGGGAATTTTTCGTCGTCTTTACTAAATTGTATCATGTGTAGTACCTTTATGTGTAATGATTTATTTATCATTATAATAATACTTTTTTTTATTAAATAATTATTTTTGATATATTTAGTTATTAAAAAATAATTCAATAATTTAAAATAGAAATCACATTCATTAAAGAAAAAAATAATAAACATTACAATAAAATGACCAAACATAAAACAAATAACATAAACATAAATAATAGATATATGCCCCTAATAGGACTAATATTCAAAGGATTAAACTGAACTATTATTGTCACTAGAGTCACAATGATAATATGCTTGCTTATCCTTAACAGTATGGTCGACATAAATGGCAATCTTGTTACCCATATTTTCTTGCAATTTCAACTGCAAGTTGAACGTTATGCTTTGACATCATTATCTTCAAACCCTTTGATAGGATACTATCCTCTTGTGGTTCATACACATAACATTCGTTAATGTAATGTTTAATATGCAGCTTCATAAATAGAAAGAATTGATTAAGACTGAAGTTGCATAATACAACCTCTTCGTGTGTATGCAAAACCCCATTTTCATAAGACTTATTTTCCAAGGAAAATTTACCGGAAGAAAAAATGTCTAAAGTTATCTTGTTGGAGGAAGCAGAAGACGAAGATGTCATATCGAACGGAAAATTTGAATTTTGAATTGTTGTATTTTTGTTTGGTTATAATTGATGGGTTGCTATTAGAGTTTGTTAAATATATAATAGGTATTTGAATTATTTAAGTTTTGACATTTTTTTCATAACCCATTGTTTGGAAACACCCCTTATTAAAAAGTATCACGGAGTGTGTTAGTACTCTTTGTCGTTTAGCTCATAACCCGTCAACAGGAAAAAGTTGTCATGAAAATAGTATATACTGTTTTCAGTATTCTTTTTCATTATATTCATAACCCATTGTTGGGAAACACACCTTATCATGAAGTTGTCATGAATATGTCAGGATCGATTAAGTTTATTGAACCTAAAGTTCGTCTACGTTAAGATCGTGATCTATCAAAAAAGTTCAACAGCGGATTGAACACTTTGATATTAACAAGTTTATCTAAACAAACAATATCGTGTACTAAGAACAATTAAGAACAATATGTTTGCCAAATTATAAGCCTCAATTGCATTAATATGAATTATCAATACAACGTGTTTCTTTATCAAGACAAGGATCTATATTTATAGACCTTGAGGCTAAACCTAGATAAACTAGGAAACAACATCTATCTACAAAGGAATTACAATTTGAATCTAATTAAAATTCTAAATCAACAAACTTGCACGTCAAGTTCTTGTCCGTAGTAACTTGTCCGCATTAACTTGAACATTGCAGTAGTAAGCAGTAGTCATAATCTTTCCGTAGTAGCTTGTCTTCTCGGCAGTAGCTGTTCTTCAGTAGTAAGTGAGCAGTATTAATTGAAACTAAACTATTTTAACTAAGTTTTAGTTCCAACAATCTCCCCCTAACTTGAACTTTTATAACTTACTAAAGTACAAGTTTTACACAAGTTTTACTATGCTATTACAAATCATTATAACTACTTCTTCAAACTTTCATCCTCTTCTTCTCCTTCTTTATCCATCTATTCTATCAATTGCATCATTATGCTCCAAACCAGTTCATGACACATTCCTGAAGTGATTAAGCCTGATAATCTCACACTGATTAGCTCCTTAAGTGTTCTCAACCCCAAATCATATCTTGTATCTACCAGATAGAATTCCATGGCTCCATGTCTTCTTACTATTGAGTATGTGCCACTTCGTTCATACAAATACCATTTGATAACAGGGTTGTTCACACTTCCTTCTTTGAATGCTGAACTCTTTCTTCCTTCACTTGGGTTAAACATCCCATTCAACCAATCCATAGCCATGTCTGTTCCAGAGCATTCTCCTCTGAACCTTGAATACTTTATTCTTCCAATATCATAGAGACGCTCTAGATCTGACCTTGATAAATCCCTTATCATTCTGTGGAAAGCAGGTACATCAGTCTTGGATTTTTCTACTCTTGTAACCACATATGATGTCTTGTTTGGACCTCCCACAAACTCCCAATCAATGAATTATGGAAGTTCAACTGCGAATGGTTCTATTCTTACTTCTTCTTAAGTAATCAAATTTGAACAGTCATCTTCAGAAATATCTAGATCACCTTTCTTTTCTTCAATTTTGACTGGAGCTTTCTTGACTATCACAAAAGGTATGCTTGGACTGTCTTGAGCAGTAGTAGTTGGAGTAGATAGTCTTTGTTTCTTCACTAGTACTCTTGTATAACAAGACTTCTTTCTCTTCAACTGCCCTGAAGAACTTGGATTGACTGCAGCTTCTGGAATATGAATTGCTTTGCCTTGGGAATCAAACATCTTTCTTCCCACATCATGAATAGCTTTTATTGCTTTCTCCATTTCATAAGCTTCTTGATCTTGTTTCTTTGTAAGCTTGAGCATTCTTTCACTGTCTCTCTTCCTTTCTTTTTCAACTAAAGCCAGCAGGTTTCCAATTTTCATTGGGCCTAATGATTTCCCATCATACCCTTTGGACTTCAAGTAAGACATAAAATTCTGCTTATCATTTGCTAATTTTTCTTGAGTGGATTTCTTCTTTGCAAGTTTCTTTTTCTTTTCCTTTTCTAATTGAGCTCGCTCTGCCATCTCCTGCTCTAGCTCAGCTTTCAAAGCTAGCTCTTGTTCTCTCTACTTTTGAATCTTTTCCATTTCTTGAATTTGAAGCTTGGTGTGAATATCCACAATGGTTGTTGGATTATCTCCTACATCCAAGTCTTCAGTGGCAAATTGGAGAGCAACAAAGTCAGGAAGTTTCTCTTCCTGCTCCTTCTTTTTCTTCATCTTCTCCTTCTCTTTTAGATCAAGAACTACTCTATTTCCCTTAGCCTTCTCATCTGGCTTAATGTCTGCAAGTGGTTTGGGAATATATGATCTGTGAGGAGGAATGATTGGTTTTCTACTTGATGGTCTTGAAGGATCTTCTACATAATCTACTCCTTCTATTAGTTTGGTGCTATCAGGTACTGCAGGTATCTTTAGTGATTTTTGTTTGGGCAGTGAAGCTTGTCTGATCCTTCTTTCTTCACGAATTTTACTCTTTTCAAGTTTTAAGAGCTCTGCAGCAACAACTTCTTCAACAACTGTTACAATTGATGTGGGAATTGTGACTATTGTAATGGTTATTGCTTCAGTATAAATGACTGTTGATGGAGCCTTAGTAGAAACCGACACAAAAATATCAGCAGTAGGAATGGAAGTAGGCACTTCAGTATTAATACTCTCCGTAGTAATGAGATCTTCAGTAGAAACAGACAGTGGAGCAGTATTAACTGGATCTTCCATACTAACAAACTATGTAGTAGAAATTATAACAGTATCAATTTCTGCAGTAGTAATGACTTCTTCTTCATTCTTTTCTGCTTCTTGCTCTTTCTCCCCCTTAATCACAAAATCTACTTCCATCTTTTCTCCTTCCACCTCTACATTAATTTCATCATTTTTCTCTGAGGTGGCAATGATCACAGTATCATCACTTCTTTTCTCTTCTTTCTCCCCCTTCACTTCAACATCTTCTTCCTTTGACAAAAATTCATCTTCTTGTTCTTTCTCCCCTTTTTGTCAGCAGGAGGAGTGACATATGAAGACGAAGAGCTTGATGGTACTGGAGATGTACCAATACTTCGCTTGGTTGAATTTTGCTGCAGAAATAAGTCCAACATCAGTTTCTGCTGATCAACTAGCTTGTGTATAGTGTCTCTCAACTGAGCAAGTTCCTCCCCTTGCTTTTCTATTGCCACCACAAATTTCGCGTAACATTCCAGCAATTCCAGTGGGTCATAGTCATATCTATCCTCACCCCTTACTTGTTGGGTACCAACAGGTGGTAGATCATTGGAAGTAGAGGGACCCCTCTGCCTAGTAGAAGCTGTTCCCTCCCCCTTGGTTTCTTGGCACCAGGGACCACTTTCCAAAGATGCTACAAAAGCAGTATCAATGGATTTTGTTGCCTTGAGTTCGGTCTTAGTTATGTTCATATTGTCCTGTGCCGTACTATGATAAGTGAGAGAAGCAGCAGTATGAGCCCTTACCAAATGGTCTCCCCCCTCCTTAGCGACCACCTCAAGGAGCTTGGGGGACAGCTCAATGGTTTCCCTTTTAAGTTTCTTTCCTGAATATTGTACAGGTAAAGACTTTTTGAAAATGGATAATGGGGAGGTTTTAGACTTAGGAGACTGGGGAACCCTCTTAGCCTTTCTTGAAAATGTTGCAAGTGGAGAGTGTGGTTGAGAAGGTTCAGAAGATGAGGGAGTCACAATAGAGGTGACTATTGGTTCAGTTAACACTGGAAGACTGCTCTCAGTAGAAACTGGAGGAACATTTGCAGTAGTAACTGCAGTGATGGCCTCAGTAGAAACAGTAGAGGTACCTGCAGTTGGAATTGCAGAGGTACTTGCCGTAGAAATAGATGGGGGCTGAGACAGAGGTGAAGTCACTTGTCTCTCATCTGTTGAACTTGTTCCCACCATCATCGTAGAGAACAATGGGGAAACATTTGAAGAAAATCTTTTATTGACCCGTCTCATATTCACAAAAACCTTTTTAGTATGAGCATGGGTAGGAAAAACAGTTGAGGATCTTTTTAGATCCTTGAGTTCACAGTTTATGATATGCTGTAGGAATCTTGGATACATTAAAAATCTATGTTTATGACTATCCAAATTCCACAGCATACCATCAAAAACAAGGGCTGAAAAATTGTATATTTGATTAGTGGCAAGGCAGTTGCCAAAGAAAGACTTGCCTCATGCCACCCTGCCCGTTTTTGTGAAATACATTGTTGCAAAGTATGCATCAAGTATTTCCATTGGGGGGACAATTTTGTTTTTAAAAAATTTGAAGTGTTTAGGTCCCCCTCATACCCCATTAGCTTAAAGTTTTCAAAAATTGTTTCATTGGACAAGTCACTTATACATGTATCATTTTGAAATTGAAGATATGTACCGATTGTTGCCTCTGAAACTGTTACTTTCTTCCCATCAATGGTGGCATTAATCACTGGTGCTTCTCCCTCATTGTTCATTACAATAGTCTCCCAGAAAGAGCGTATGGGATCATCATGTATCTCTGGGCTAACTGTAAGAGCAAATTTGATGTAAGACTGCTTCAAGAAATCAATAATTTGATAAAAAATCAGTGTTTTCTGAATTCTTTGCAAAGCAGGCACCCATGTTGTGACTAGAAAAATATTGTAGTTCTGCCATTGATGTTAAATCGGACGAGTTTTGGTGTAGAAGAAAAAGAAAACTTGGGGTCTTAATTGTAACGGTAACTTTTTAGAAATTAGGGTTCTTGAGAAGAAAAGGTAATTTTTGATAGATTAACGGTAACCCCTATTTATACGGTTAAGATAATAACAACTTGGCGAGTTGGATTAGACGCGGGTTATGATTAAAAGTAACGGTGCAATCGTGTGTTGCCACGTGTCAAAAATTACTGAACCCGCGCCAAAAATTTTAAATTGAGGTCCAATCACAAAGAGCCATGTGTAAACGTTAGTTACAAGTTGAGGTTTGACTTGTCAACGCAGTATTAACAGAGCAATCTTATTAATTAAGAAACCTCTGTAATACTAATCGTTGCAGTATTAACAAATAATGACCGTAGTAATTAGGTTAATGACATTAGTAATGGTACAACGAGCCGTATTAACTGGTCTGGCAGTAGTAACGTGAATTACTTCCAGTATTAACCAGAGGTCTGCAGTAATGGAATTACTGAGCAGTATTAACCATTCTGGCAGTATTAACAAAAACTAAGGGCAGTAGTAGTGAAACCTTCCTGTAGTTAATGAAAATTTGGCCGTACTAATAAAACTTTGGTCAAAATTTGTTTCTACTGTTAATCTTGCAGTAGTAACATAGTACAATACTAAAAAGTAAGGCACTTGAGCTTATGTTAAGGTTACTACTGCTTTTCTCGAAGGGACTTAAATTGAGATAAATAAAAGACATGTTAAACCTGTTTACTCCATGTTGAAAATGCCAATACTTGTAATCAAGAATGTAAATCTTCCCACATCAAAAGCTTTTCTGAGAAGATCAGCAAGCTATTTATCAGTATGAACCTTTTCAACATGAATTAGTTTCTTTTCATTACAGTATGAAGTGATAGCGTATCTCAATGTGCTTTGTCTTTGAATGCTTCACCGGATTGTTGATGATGCATATTGTGCTCATGTTGTCTATGAAGATTGGTGTCTTCATGAGAGCATATCCATAATCCATTAGCTGATTTTGGATCCATAGGACTTGAGCACAGCAACTTGAAGCAGCAATGTATTCAGCCTCTGTTGAGGATGTGGAGACTGTAGTCTGCTTCTTGCACTGCCAAGACACCAACCTTGAACCTAGGAATTGACAACCTCCTGTTGTGGATTTCCTGTCTAAATTTTCACCACCATAATCACTGTCAGAATAAGCAATTAAATCAAAAGGTGAATCTTTAGGATACCATAGACCTAAGTTAGGTTTTCTCTTCAAGTAACGAAATATTCTTTTGACTGCAATTAGGTGAGACATCTTTGGTCTTGTTTGATATCTTGCACACACACACACACACTGCAAACATGATGTCAGGTCTTGAAGCTGTGAGGTACATAAGTGAGCCTATCATAGACCTATATTTGTGTATGTCAACATCCTCCCCCTCAAGATCTGCAATCATCTGTTTGTGTGTCTCCACAAGGGTGCTGGCTGGTTTTGCATCCATGAAGCTAAACTAGGTGAGAATGTCCCTGACATATTTGGATTGACTGATGAAGAGTCCATCAGGTTTCTGCTTGACTTGTAGACCTAGGAAGAATTTTAATTCTCCCATTGAGCTCATTTGAAATTTGGTGTGCATTAGTTGTTCAAATTCTTTACACAGATCATCTTTGGTGGAGCCAAATATGATGTCATCCACATAAATTTGAACCAGTAGGATGTCAGAGTGTGTCTTCTTGAAGAAAAGAGTCTTTTCAATGGTTCCTCGCTGAAAATTATTCTGGAGAAGATAGTCAGAAAGGGTCTCATACCATGCTCTTGGTGCTTGATGAAGCCCATAGAGAGCTTTGTCAAGTTTGTAAACCATATGAGGGTCTTGTGGGTCCTCAAATCCAGGTGGCTGTTTCACATAAACCTCATCCTCAATTACCCATAGAGGAAGGCACTCTTGACGTCCACTTGAAATACCTCAAAGCCCATGAAGGATGCAAAGTCTAGGAAGAGTCTTATGGCTTCTATTCTAGCTACGGGAGCAAAAACATATTCATAATCTATGCCTTCTTCTTGTGTGTACCCTTGAGCTACCAGCCTTGCCTTGTTCTTGATGACAATACCTCTATCATCCTTCTTGTTTCCGAAGATCTATCTTGTGCCTATCACCTTCTTCCCAATTGGTACTTCAACCATTTCCCAAACGCCTTGAATCTTGAATTGAAGTAATTCTGCTTGACACGCTTCAATCTAGTGTGGATCCAGTAAAGCCTCTTGAATTCTCTTTGGTTCCATTTGAGAAAGAAAGAAAGCAAATAGATAGGTGTTAAGATCCTTCAGTGGGTCCTTTTTGGGTTTGGTTTGACTCCTAGTTTCCATTGTTATGTCAAAGTTGCCAATGATTTGAGAATTTGGATGATTTTTTGAAATACGGGAAGATGGAAGCTTCTCAATCCTTAAATCAACTCCCAAGTTTGTATCATTAAGATCTAGCATGGCATATCATTGGTGAAAAATCAGTATGTTGAGGAGAACTCATTGGAGTAGGCATATCAACATCACTTTCTTCAATATCTTTAGTTACTATGTGTTCAACTCCATCTGCATCTTCTTCCACTAAGTGAGAAACTCCATTGGATCTCATGTCAGCATCCTTAGCATTAGTTGTAGGAGATGGAACCTCTTCATCTTCAACATCGTGTGGCTCCTGTTGTGGAGATTCCTCTTCAGCTGCCTTGGTGATTGTGTCATAAAGATGTAAAGGATCATCAGTAGATACATGAAGATAGATGTATTCCATAACATCTAATCTGTCAGTACCAAGACTTGGAGCAGTAGAAATGAGTCAGTATTAACTGGCTCCGTATTAACAGATTTAGAAGAAGAAACAAGTGGTGTGGTAGTAGAAACAGGATCAGTAGGAATAGATGAGATGTGGAATTCAAAGTTGAAATCCAAGGATTTGGTTAGTGCGTCCAAATCAAATACCCAATTTGGTCCTTGACCCTTCATGTTGGGATTGTTTTCATTGAAGGAAACATTAGAACTCTCTTCAATGATCTTGGTCTTGTGATTGTAGACACGATACGCCTTGCTCTGAGATGAATAACCAACGAAATAACCTTCATCTTCCTTGCTCTCAAACTTACCAATATGATCCTTCGAGTTCAAAACTGTACAAGGACACCCAAATGCTCTTAAGAAACTTACCAAAGGTTGTCTCTTGTGGAGAAGCTCATATGGGGTCTTGTTTTGAGATTTTACAAGAAGAACTCGATTCTGGACATAGCAGGCAATATTAACTGCTTCTGCCCAGAAAAATATGGGTATGTTAAAGTCTGCCAACATGCTTCGAGCTGCTTTAATTAGGGTCCTATTCCTCCTTTCAGCAACTCCATTTTGTTGAGGAGTTCTAGCAGCACTGAATTGTCTTTCTATCCCCTTCTTCTCACAGAATTCGTTCATCACTTGGTTCTTGAACTCTGTCCCGTTGTCACATCTTATCTTCTTTACTTTAAGATTGATTTGGTGTTCTACTTTGGTGATGAAAGAAATGAGCAGCTGACTTGTCTCATCTTTAGTGGCTAGGAAGTACACCCAAGTATACCTTGTGAAGTCATCAGTAATGCCAAGGCAAAAGGACTTCTTAGCAATACTCTTTACATTTGTGGGACCAAATAGATCCATGTGGAGCAAATGTAAAGGAGTATTAATGGAATTTATCTCCTTGGACTTGTGACAAGATTTGTGTTGCTTCCCCTTTAAGTTGGCCACGCAGTTGTCATCCAGATTGAATTGTTTGTTAGGAAGACCTCTGACCAAACTTGACTTCACCAGCTGATTGATATTCTTCAGATTCATGTAACACATCCTTATGTGCCAAAGAGTGGATTCATCCAATGTAGCCTTAGAAACTAGGCAGGCTTCTTCAGCAGTTGGAATGACCTTGGACATATCAAAGCAGTAGACATTGTCCTTTCTTGGAGTTCTAAGTAGAACTTTGCTTTCATCTACGACATATCCAGGATCCATAATCAAACACTATGTAGCTGTGAAAATTGTGGTATTCTTCTGATCCCAAACTTGTGAGACACTTAGCAAATTATACTGTAACTGTTGCACATAGAAGACATCCTTGAAGCTGATTCTTCCATTGCTTACAGTTCCTTTTCCAGAAATTCTTCCTCCTTTTGGATTTCCCCCAAAAGCAACATAACCACCATTAAACTTTTCAAAGTTTTGAAGGCAGGACATGTCGCCTGTCATGTGTTTGGAACAACTACTGTCTACATGCCAAAAGCTCTCTCTCTCTGTGGTTGGTTGTTCCTGCACATAAACAATTTGAATTAGTTTCTGGTGGGGACCCAAGCCAAAGTTGACTTGGGTTTGCCCATTTCATCAAAGTAACTCACCTTCCTTTGGACTAGTTTTGAGAAATCAGGTGGACTAGGTGGTTGAGTTACTTTGACCTTTGGTTGACATACTTGTTTAAATGTTTTGACTTTTGAAACATTTGCAGTTTTAACTGGTTTTGATTTAACAGTAGGAACAAATACTGATTTGACAGGCTTTTGTTTCACAGTATTAATGTTAGCCGTAGTAACTTGGTTACGTTTTGCAGTATTAACATGATTATTTTTCACAGTATTAAAACGAGCAGTATTAACACTATTATGTTTCATCGTATTAAGACGTGCAGTAGGAACAAAATTTTTTCTAGCAGTATTAAATCTATTTCTACTGTTAGAAAATGAATTTTTGTTAACACTTTTTCTACCTGAAGCAGTAGTAACAGGGTTATTGTGAACAATATTTACTCTGTTACTGCTGTTCATGGCAGTTTTTCTTTGAAGTTCAACCTTGCCCATATGACCCAACCCCTTGTTTTGATTTTGAACCACTTGCTTTTGATTTTCAGGATTATAGTAACAGATTTTCGCATAGGGATTCAATTTGCCACAAATAAAACACCCCTTTACATATCTTTTAGGAATTTGGCCTTTTTGTGCTTTTACTTGGTTCATGTTTCGTTGATTTCCTCTTTTATCTATATGAACCCAAGTCTTTTCTTTTTCCCTAGGAACTGTTGAGTTTTTGCAGCAAGTACATTCAGATCTGTTTACTTTCTTAACATGTTTATTGGGCATCAAAGACACTAGACTCTGTGAAGATTGTTGAGTAACTCCTTCAATTGTTATTAAGTGATTTTCCAAAGGAATATCCTTGTTTTTCACAATGTTCAGTTTACTCTCTTCAACTAAGTCCTCAATCAGAACTTCATCATAGTTGATTGAATCAACTTTGAATGATTCTGTTGGAGGTGTCTGGGAGATAGGAATCCTAGGTTCATCTAAGGACGGAGGGATGTAGTTTTGGTTAAATAAAGGGGTTACTTCTTTATAACCTAAGCCAACTTTTACTTTGCCATGTATCTGCTGTTGAATAAGGTCATTTACTGATTTTGAAGCATGTTCTAGTTTCCCTGCATCTAACTCAACTTTATCATGTTTCTCAACTAACCTTTTGATTTCTGCCCTAGCATCCTTAAGCTTAACTAGAAAATCCTCTCTTTGCCATTCAACTAATCTGATTTTCTCTTGATAACTTTGTTCATTTACTTTATATCAGTTAATTTGGTTTCTAAGTTATCTATACCCCTAGCAGCTGACCTTCTTTGTTCCTCTAAAGATTTAATGGAGTCACTCATTAATTGATTGTGAATTTTGTATTTAAGTACAACTTCCTTACATTCAGAAGAGAAAAGTTTTGAGTTTACCTTAGCCATGAGTGATGAAGTTTCAGTGACCTTTGATGAATATTCAATAGCCATTAGAGATTGTATGAGAGCACCATCTTCAGTAGATTCTTGTTCATCTTCATTCTAGTCATATCCAAGAACATCATCTTCAAGTCCCATAGTAACCAGTTTTGTATAAACAAGCTCCGTAGACACACCATCTTCAGTAGAAACACCATCTTCAGGAGCAATTACTATTGCTATGGTGAACAGTAGAAACTGTCACAGTAGAAACAGAGTCATCACATGCTAGAAATGCTTTGTTTTGACTGGTTTCTTCTGCCAAATCATTCCAATCGTATCCAAATACATCTTGTGAGACAAGTGCACTTGGATTGTTGTCTTGTGTGTTTCTTGTGTTGTTGGATTTTCACTTGTTCTTGCATTCCCTTGCGAAGTGCCGTGGTTCATTACATTCATAGCACTTCACCTTGCTTTTATCAAAAGAAATTCTTTCATTGTTCCTTGGATTGAATCTCCTTCCTGTTCTGTTCACAAATCTCCTAGCTCTTAAAGCTAACATCGTCATTTTCCACTTCAGATCCATCTCCTCCCAGTCATCTTGATGAATCTGCTTCGGATCATCATTAGTGAGACTTGAACTTTGTGAGATGAATGATTCAAAGGACAGTTCTTTTCCAACTTCATGCTTTGTTGCTCCAGAGGATGTGATAAGAGCAGTATTAACATTGTTAATATTGTGATTTCTGCTGCTGGGTTTCTTTGCTTCGACCTCTAATTAAAAGACTCTCAGATCGTTGTAGAGATCGTCTAATTCCATCTCTTCCAGTTTATCTCCTTGTCTATAGGAGACAGTGCAGATGACCCATTCATCGCCTAATGATCTTATGAACTTTCTGTTGATGTCATCTTTATCGTATCTTACTCTTGCACTTACCAATTCTTAGTAAGCTTCTTGTATCTGTCAAACGTCTGTGTCAGCCTTTCTTCTTTCAAAGAATTGAAATTTTCGTATTCTTGCTTGAGAAGAGCCTTCTTAGTTTTCTTTGTATTCTTTTTCCCACTGAATCTCTTCTCTAATGCTTCCCATAATGACTTAGCATTTGTATATTCTTCAAATTGCGATTGATATTCATTGGGAATGGCAATCAAAAGAATACTTAAAGCCTTAATCTCTGTTTGTTTTTGTCTTCTCTCCAGATCGGTCAATGGAGGACGAGTAACTACTCCAGGCTGTCCATCAGCTGCAAAATTGGTGACCTCCTTGTTACCATTAACAATTACATCCCATACTGTATAGTCAGATAACAGTATGTGTTTCTTGATACGTAGCTTCCAGAGATCAAATTCATTACTGTTAAGTACAAGGACTTTGTTGATTGATACGTCAGTCATGATTGTTGATTTGATTTCTTCTGTGTTGCGTCTTATAAAAACTTGTTAGATCAATGGATCTTGAGCACCTCTTGTGCTCTTATACCACTTGTCAGGATCAATTAAGTTTATCAAACCTAAAGTTCGCCTACGTTAAGAACGTGATCTGTCAAAGAAGTTCAGCAGCGGATTGAACACTTTGATATTAACAAGTTTATCTAAACAAACAATATCGTAAACTAAGAACAATTAAGAACAATATGTTTGCCTAATTATAAGCCTCAATTGCATTAATATGAATTATCAATACAACGTGTTTCTTTATCAATACAAGGATCTATATTTATAGACCTTGAGGCTAAACCTAGATAAACTAGGAAACAACATCTATTTAAAAAGGAATTACAATTTGAATCTAATTATAATTCTAAATCAACAAACTTGCACGTCAAGTTCTTGTCCGTAGTAAATTGTACGTATTAACTTGAACATTGCAGTAGGAAGCAGTAGTCATAATCTTTCCGTAGTAACTTGTCTTCTCCGCAGTAACTCTTCTTCAGTAGTAAGTGAGCAGTATTAATTGAAACTAAACTATTTTAACTAAGTTTTAGTTCCAACATAATATAATATAAGGTGTTATATAGTACATAGTGTTATATAATATAAAGGGTTATGAATATTCTTTGTCATTATGTTCATAAGTCATTGTTGGGAAAAACTCTTTATCAAAAAGTTGTCATGAATATCATACATAGTGTTATATAATACACAATGTTGTCACTGATGGGTTCTTTGTCATTTTGTTAATAACTCATTGTTGGGGAACACCCCTTATATTATTTCTGCAACATTCTGCCAATACCTTAAATTCTAACATCTTTAATGCTTTTGTCATTTAGTTTATAACCCAGTTTTGGAATGACTGGGTATCCGTAACCTTACCCAAAAAAATCCGACGTGGCGTACATTGATTGGCTGAAACAGATTTTAACAAATCCTTATGTATATAGTATCGTTAATATTTTTTTTATCTATATTATTCAAATGTGGTATATCAAAGTGTTTTATTATTTAATTATATAGTCATTATATGCTTGATAATTATTCAAGATTGTTGATACGTTATGAATATAAAGTTACGGAAAATAATTGTTATATGATTTTGACAACTTTATTGAAAATACAAAAACATAAAATTGAAAATACAATAACATAATCAATACATAATGGAAATAATTATTCAACATTGTCTATACGTTTTGCCTAGAAAGTTGTGGCCATATCTTCTCTGAATTCTTTTAGTTGTTCCTTCGAGATATCATCAGTAAATACCTCTTTTGTTTCATTTTTTAGTATGTAGTATATAAACATACATACAATCACATCTGAATTTTGACTACTACTTGGATATTGGGTGAGTCTAGCAACATATCCGAATGGTATTTGGGCATTATTGTTAACAAATCATGATAGTAGACCGATAATCATCCAATGATCGAACTGACACCTTATTGAATGATTATTTTTTCAACGTCCCACCAAGCAGTAAATATCTTGATACTTCCAGTTGCAAATTTAACAATTCTCTCCCACTTCATTTCAACAAAAGTCATTTTTGAAAAAAGTTGGCATCACTGCTATCCGCTTTAACGTGCAGTTATTATAAAATACTTGTGACCGTGTTATCCAAACATCAACATGTTGTTATTGACAAAAACACACTTAATAATCAAGAGATACTAAATTAAAATTTTCGTATAAAAATATAAAAATGTGAAATTTACTATATCCCACGATGCATTGTCTTGTGAACGTCCAAGTAAAACTCTCTAAAACCTTCTACACCACTTAAAAACTTTTTCCTAAATAAGAAATATGATAATATTGTTGTTCGTCACTTTTCCCTTTGTCACCGTGAAGATAAAAATCCCCGGCATTTTCCGCTAGCATGATGTATTGTTCATCAATGTCTATGTTGTTAAAAAAATTATGTTTCTTGTTGTTAAATATCGGCTAGAATTTTTTCAATTTCATCACGGACAACTTTTCATCCTTCGTCCAAATTGGAGAGTTCAAATACGAGATCTTCAAGCCTTCGTCTTTCATTTTCCATTGTGTGAACTATGAAAATGAATTTGAAAAATAGGTGTACTTATTAGAACACTTACATTACAATATAGTTTATCTATATAAAGTCGGTCAAAACCCGTTTTTGGCAACAACGGGTTTTTAGACAGATTCATTAGATTTTAATAAGGTCAGTCATAAAATTGATTCCGTCGTTCAATATGAAGTAAAAAGTAGGTCAAAATCTGTTTTTGGCAACAACGGGTTTTTAAACAGATTCGTCAGGCTTTAATAAAGTTAGTCATATAATTGGTTATGTCATACAATATGCAGTAAAAAGTAGGTCAAAACCCGTTTTTGGAAACAACACGCTCTTATAAAGTTAGTCATTAAATTGATTATCCGATTTCTATCATTGCCACTTGGAAATTTGATTGGATGTCTTGACACCCAACAAGATTCTTATCCGAAAATTTATATTAATACTGAAATCAATACATATTTTCTCTAAATCTAAAACTTACACATATTTCCAAAAGAAAAAAAATATCAAACCCCTAATACCCAAAACATATCACATACACTCAAACTTCATCACAAATTTTCTCAGAAACAAAAACACAATGCCTCTCTTTAATCAAATCATGGTTCAACTAGAATGTGGAACTAATCTGACATTTCGAAATGGTTTTCTTCAAGGTATGGTTCTAAAGGAAGATATCCCCCCTATCACTAGAATTGATTTTGATAGTATGGTTGATATTTACTACAAAAGAGTTGGTGTATCTAGACAAGTTTACAAGTTGAAATTGTTCTTATCGTACTCATATAACAGTAATGTGTCTCATATCGAAATTGTTCATGATACTTCTTTTAACTCAATATATTTTGGGGTGACTTAATTCTTGGATATCAAGTAAAATTTGTGTTCAGATGGTGCCAATACCTCAAGAATCTCAAAAAAAATTCATGGATCAGTTGCTTCGCAATATACCAACTCATGAATCTCAATAGATTGTGCCAGCTCAAGATGATTTCCCATCTTCTTCTCATAACCCCTCATATGAACATTTTGATCAAACAAGTTATGATCAACATGTTCATCAACCAAACGACTTATGGTGGAGCTTCTCAAGACCATACCGGAGGATATGAAGCTGAAGATGATAGGACAAGTGTTTTGGATAACACTTCTGATGCAGACATATCTGAAAAAAGTGGTGAAACAATATATGACTACAACGTCCAAGGACCTATTTCAGAAGACGAAGCACATGAAGAGGTGGCTCCATGTGCAATCAGTGGAGAATATGTAGGATTTGTTAACGAATAAGATGATGATGAAGACAATATTCCATTCTACGAGGACGGAGAGGCATTAGTATATTGGTCTAGCGAAAAGGAAATTCATAAAGGGATGTTCTTTAGAAGCAAAGGTGAACTAATATATGCTATTAGACGATGTAGTACCCGACACAATACAACAGGGAATTACATGTTTCTGATATGAGGCCAAAGTATTGGCATGAAATCTACAGGATGAGAAGTCCTAAATACGGGGGTCAGCAACAACGGTATCCATGTGATTGGGAAGGAAGGGGTTCAATTAGAAACAATTATGGCGTTTGGCGTATTTGTAGTTTGGTGAATGAACACAATTTCTATGGATCGGTCGTTTGTAAAAACAATCGTTCTTTGTCGTCAAGTATGATTGCAACGGATATCGAGCATCAAATCAGGACCAATATTGCTTATCATGTTAAACACATTATATCAACTTTCAAGGATAACTAGATTGTGGATGTTAGTTAAGACAAACCATGGAATGCTAGATGGATTGTCATTAAACATATATTTGGTATTTGGTAGATTAACTTTGCAGAGTTACCCAAGTACATAGATGAATTAGTTTGTTTAAACCAGGCACAATTGTTAAATGTTCACATCACCCGCCAAGTACCCAACATGTAGCAAAGTTCGAATTCGTATTATGGGCGTTTAGACCCGCCAATGAAGCATTCAATCATTGTATTCCTAACATCTGTGTTCACGGGACTCATTTAAGAGGAAACTACTCAATGAAGCTTCTTGCTGCTGTCACAAAAAATGAACACGGGAACATATTTCCCCTTGCTTATGCATTAGTTGACGAAGAATCGAATAAAACTTGGAGTTGGTTTTTACAGAATTTTTGAGAGCACGTCGCAAATCTTTCTGATAAAACGTTGTGTGTTATTTCTGACCGTCATAGAGGAATAACAAACGCAATGAAAGATATGCCTGATTGACATCATCGTTTTTGTTTGGGCCACGTCTGTAGTAACCTAATGAAAACGTCCAACAACAAGAAGACAAAGAATTTATGTTGGGCACTCGGTAGCACCACCTAATATAGAAAGTATGCTCAGACTCTTCGTAATCTGAGACAGGAGAAAGAAATCGGTGCGGGGATGTGGACATTGATGCATGATGTGAGATATAAACACTTGGTTAACCTAACTACATACATTGCAGAGTTGATGAACAACGTCATAAAGGAAGCTCGCATGATGCAAATAAAAGCTTTGATCCATTATACTTTCACTAAGCCAAGCGCCCACTTCGTAAAACAATTTAGGGATGCTAGCATGTGGACTGCACCACATGCGCATAAAATTTAGAGAACGTATCAAGCCCGTGAAGGAACCGTACGGAGCCATAAGGTTCAACCATACAATATCCGAAATGGGGTTTATAATTTTGTATCAAGTTCAAAAAAAAAACGATGTCGGAGGGAACGATTACACAGTTGAATATGTCGATCAAACGGGCTCATGTGGAGAATGGCAAATTCTGAGATTTCCTTGTTCTCGTCGCATTGTTTTTGCTGGACACATGAATATTAGTGGTGTCAGAAATGTTGATGCACTAACCATAGTGTGTGAAATGTACTCAGCAGAAACTTGGAGAACACAATATAGTCAAACATTCTGGACCCTTCAACACACAAGTTATTGGAGGTCAACTACATGGAAAACTAAGTTCGATTCATCGAGAATGATCACCAAAAGAGGAAGGAGGCGAACAAGATGTATACCAAACGAGATGGATCAGCCTCAAGGGCCGACACGGGAAAGATGTAATATTTGCAATGAAACCGATCACAACTGTTATTCATGTCCTCGAAGATAAAAAATGATGTTAGGTTTTATGATGTTCTTATGTATGATATTTTGTTTAATAAAATGTATCAACTTTGGTTTAATATAATTTATGATTTTCGTATTAATAACACTAAACTTTAATCATTTGACACAAAAATATATATAACCGACACCCTTGAAAATACCTCTAATATACGTATAAGCCTCTTAAACTTGGAACATATGTCCTAAACTATAAACCTTATACCATAAACATATTCAAAAATTTAACCTCAAAAACCTAAAAAACACTAAAACTAACCACAGACCATCTAAAATATATATAAAATACCTATAATCTCTCTTAAACTTGGAACCTATGCTCTATACTAGGAACCTTATACTATGTACTCTAAGAATAAAAAAAAATATTTTAACTAAATATTATCAAATTTTATAGAACACTTTACCTCAAAAACCTAAAAAAAACACTAAAACTAACTACGAGACCCTCTAAATTACCTTTAAAATACCAATAAACCCTCTTAAACTTGGAACATATGCCCTAAACTAAGAACCTTATACTATATAATTTAACAATAAACAAAAATTTGTAACTAAATATCAAAAAAATTATTAAAAAACTTATGCTCAAAAACCTTAAAAACATCCCATAAATCTTCCTAAACCCTAAACCCTAAACCCTCAAAAACAAAAACAGGGCATGCATAACCCCTCCTTGTGAATGACCGGTTATGCATGCTATATGTGTATGTAACGGTGAACAAACGGAGATAACCGTTAAAATGGTCATAACCCGTCATTGGGAAAGAGCTCTTATACGTGTGTATGTATAATTGAAAAAACTTGGAAAAGTAACAGGTGGAGATGCCATGTAGGCATAACCTGTCGTTGGGAAAGTCCCCTTATACAATGTAGGCATAACGCATGAGTGGCAAAGTCCCTTTATCGTGTTTTACAAATTGAGTTGGTTTAAATACCACTCTGACTAGGATTGTGTGGATTACATATGCTCTTAGCGAGTCCATTAATCCATTGGTCTTTGTTCCAATTATGAGAGTTGTCCCTCCAATTTTGGTCATTGTTACTAGGTAAAACTTTACGACGCTAACCAGATTGACTTGATCCGTGTTGAAAATCCATATATGGCTGCCATGTTTTAATTTGTTTGTATTATTTGGGTAACAAGTATGGTTGGTGATGAAGTGGTATCACAACAAGGAGCATGACATGATTTCTTCATTGTAGATTCGCATAATTGACATGAACGTGGTGTAAGAAAAGAGGGGAAGACGGTTTTTGATGACGGATTATGCTTGCTACTTGCTCATTTTTAGCACGGACACCATGTATTGTGTAGTTAAGAAGATTTTTCATAGACTTATTTATTTATTATCAGCCCAACAATCTTCCATTACTTTTATTTTTTTAAAAGTAAGTAGTGATATTAAAATCCCGAGTTTTCGTTCTGAGATTGTTGTCGACTTGCATAGCCATAGACTCCTTTGTCCTGAAATTATGCTTAAAAGATTTCATACTTGTCTGCACTTCTATTGCCACTATGTTTTCCTAGTTAACACAATTTGAACTTACAAGAGGCAGTGTATTGTGCTAAAAATAATATCGATAAGGTAGTCGAGTGTGTAAGTATGTTTCGTTCTTATCATTAGGACCTTTCTTTTTTAAATATACCATCGATGAAGCCTAGGTAAGTCTAAAGTCTAGTGACATTTTTACAAATGAAGAAGAAAAGAAAACAATTATTTTGTTTTTGAATAAAAACAAATTAATAATGTTATAATAGTGTATAATCAAGGGTGTTTTTTGGAATTTACTTCATCCTCTTA
>CAJVGC010000001.1:20430675-20524746 GCA_910822075.1 Senecio squalidus | reverse complement strand
AGTCCCATAGTAACCAGTTTTGTATAAACAAGCTCCGTAGACACACCATCTTCAGTAGAAACACCATCTTCAGGAGCAATTACTATTGCTATGGTGAACAGTAGAAACTGTCACAGTAGAAACAGAGTCATCACATGCTAAAATGCTTTGTTTTGACTGGTTTCTTCTCTGCCAAATCATTCCAATCGTATCCAAATACATCTTGTGAGACAAGTGCACTTGGATTGTTGTCTTGTGTGTTTCTTGTGTTGTTGGATTTTGACTTGTTCTTGCATTCCCTTGCGAAGTGCCGTGGTTCATTACATTCATAGCACTTCACCTTGCTTTTATCAAAAGAAATTCTTTCATTGTTCCTTGGATTGAATCTCCTTCCTGTTCTGTTCACAAATCTCCTAGCTCTTAAAGCTAACATCGTCATTTTCCACTTCAGATCCATCTCCTCCCAGTCATCTTGATGAATCTGCTTCGATCATCATTAGTGAGACTTGAACTTTGTGAGATGAATGATTCAAAGGACAGTTCTTTTCCAACTTCATGCTTTGTTGCTCCAGAGGATGTGATAAGAGCATATTAACATGTTAATATTGTGATTTCTGCTGCTGGGTTTCTTTGCTTCGACCTCTAATTAAAAGACTCTCAGATCGTTGTAGAGATCGTCTAATTCCATCTCTTCCAGTTTATCTCCTTGTCTATAGGAGACAGTGCAGATGACCCATTCATCGCCTAATGATCTTATGAACTTTCTGTTGATGTCATCTTTATCGTATCTTACTCTTGCACTTACCAATTCTTAGTAAGCTTCTTGTATCTGTCAAACGTCTGTGTCAGCCTTTCTTCTTTCAAAGAATTGAAATTTTCGTATTCTTGCTTGAGAAGAGCTTCTTAGTTTTTCTTGTATTCTTTTTTCCCACTGAATCTCTTCTCTAATGCTTCCCATAATGACTTAGCATTTTGTATTTCTTCAAATTGCGATTGATATTCATTGGGAATGGCAATCAAAAGAATACTTAAAGCCTTAATCTCTGTTTGTTTTTGTCTTCTCTCCAGATCGGTCATTGGAGGACGAGTAACTACTCCAGGCTGTCCATCAGCTGCAAAATTGGTGACCATCCTTGTTACCATTAACAATTACATCCCATCCTGTATAGTAACAGTATGTGTTTCTGATACGTAGCTTCCAGAGATCAAATTCATTACTGTTAAGTACAAGGACTTTGTTGATTGATACGTCAGTCATGATTGTTGATTTGATTTCTTCTGTGTTGCGTCTTATAAAAACTTGTTAGATCAATGGATCTGAGCACCTCTTGTGCTCTTATACCACTTGTCAGGATCAATTAAGTTTCAAACCTAAAGTTCGCCCTACGTTAAGAACGTGATCTGTCAAAGAAGTTCAGCAGCGGATTGAACACTTTGATATTAACAAGTTTATCTAAACAAACAATATCGTAAACTAAGAACAATTAAAAACAATATGTTTGCCTAATTATAAGCCTCAATTGCATTAATATGAATTATCAATACAACGTGTTTCTTTATCAATACAAGGATCTATATTTATAGGACCTTGAGGCTAAACCTAGATAAACTAGGAAACAACATCTATTTAAAAGGAATTACAATTTGAATCTAATTATAATTCTAAATCAACAAACTTGCACGTCCAAGTTCTTGTCCGTAGTAACTTGTACGTATTAACTTGACATTGCAGTAGGAAGCAGTAGTCATAATCTTCCGTAGTAACTTGTCTTCTCCGCAGTAACTCTTCTTCAGTAGTAAGTGAGCAGTATTAATTGAAACTAACTATTTTAACTAAGTTTTAGTTCCAACATATATAATATAAGTGTTATATAGTACATAGTGTTATATAATATAAAGGGTTATGAATATTCTTTGTCATTATGTTCATAAGTCATTGTTGGGAAAAACTCTTTATCAAAAGTTGTCATGAATATCATACATAGTGTTATATAATACACAATGTTGTCACTGATGGGTTCTTTGTCATTTTGTTAATAACTCATTGTTGGGGAACACCCCTTATATTATTTCTGCAACATTCTGCCAATACCTTAAATTCTAACATCTTTAATGCTTTTGTCATTTAGTTTATAACCCAGTTTTGGAATGACTGGGTATCCGTAAACCTTACCCAAAAAAATCCGACGTGGCGTACATGATTGGCTGAAACAGATTTAACAAATCCTTATGTATATAGTATCGTTAATATTTTTTTTATCTATATTATTCAAATGTGGTATATCAAAGTGTTTATTATTTAATTATATAGTCATTATATGCTTGATAATTATTCAAGATTGTTGATACGTTATGAATATAAAGTCGGAAAATAATTGTTATATGATTTTGACAACTTTATTGAAAATACAAAACATAAAATTGAAAATACAATAACATAATCAATACATAATGGAAAATAATTATTCAACATTGTCTATACGTTTTGCCTAGAAAGTTGTGGCCATATCTTCTCTGAATTCTTTTAGTTGTTCCTTCGAGATATCATCAGTAAATACCTCTTTTGTTTCATTTTTTAGTATGTAGTATTAAACCTACATACAATCACATCTGAATTTTGACTACTACTTGGATATTGGGTGAGTCTAGCAACATATCCGAATGGTATTTGGGCATTATTGTTAACAAATCATGATAGTAGACCGATAATCATCCAATGATCGAACTGACACCTTATTGAATGATTTATTTTTTCAACGTCCCACCAAGCAGTAAATATCTTGATACTTCCAGTTGCAAATTTAACAATTCTCTCCCCACTTCATTTCAACAAAAGTCATTTTTGAAAAAAGTTGGCATCACTGCTCCGCTTTAACGTGCAGTTATTATAAAATACTTGTGACCGTGTTATCCAAACATCAACATGTTGTTATTGACAAAAACACACTTAATAATCAAGAGATAGTAAATTACAAATTTTCGTATAAAAATATAAAAATGTGAAATTTACTATATCCCACAATGCATTGTCTTGTGAACGTCCAAGTAAAACTCTCTAAAACCTTCTACACCACTTAAAAACTTTTTCCTAATAAGAAATATGATAATATTGTTGTTCGTCCACTTTTCCCTTTGTCACCGTGAAGATAAAAATCCCCGGCATTTTCCTGCTAGCATGATGTATTGTTCATCAATGTCTATGTTGTTAAAAAAATTATGTTTCTTGTTGTTAAATATCGGCTAGAATTTTTTCAATTTCATCACGGACAACTTTTCTTCTTTCGTCCAAATTGGAGAGTTCAAATACGAGATCTTCAAGCCTTCGTCTTTCATTTTCCATTGTGTGAACTATGAAAATGAAATAGGTGTACTTATTAGAACCACTTACATTACAATATAGTTTATCTATATAAAGTCGGTCAAAAACCGTTTTGGCAACACGGGTTTTTAGACAGATTCATTAGATTTTAATAAGGTCAGTCATAAAATTGATTCCGTCGTTCAATATGAAGTAAAAAGTAGGTCAAAATCCGTTTTTGGCAACAACGGGTTTTTAAACAGATTCGTCAGGCTTTAATAAAGTTAGTCATATAATTGGTTATGTCATACAATATGCAGTAAAAAGTAGGTCAAAACCCGTTTTTGGAAACAACACGCTTTTATAAAGTTAGTCATTAAATTGATTATCCGATTTCTATCATTGCCACTTGGAAATTTGATTGGATGTCTTGACACCCAACAAGATTCTTATCCGAAAATTTATATTAATACTGAAATCAATACATATTTTCTCTAAATCTAAAACTTACACATATTTCCAAAAGAAAAAAATATCAAACCCCTAATACCCAAAACATATCTACACTCAAACTTCATCACAAATTTCTCAGAAACAAAAACACAATGCCTCTCTTAATCAAATCATGGTTCAACCTAGAATGTGGAACTAATCTGACATTTCGAAATGGTTTTCTTCAAGGTATGGTTCTAAAGGAAGATATCCCCCCTATCACTAGAATTGATTTTGATAGTATGGTTGATATTTACTACAAAAGAGTTGGTGTATCTAGACAAGTTTACAAGTTGAAATTGTTCTTATCGTACTCATATAACAGTAATGTGTCTCATATCGAAATGTTCATGATACTTCTTTTAACTCAATATATTTTGGGGTGACTTAATTCTTGGATATCAAGTAAAATTTGTGTTCAGATGGTGCCAATACCTCAAGAATCTCAAAAAAATTCATGGATCAGTTGCTTCGCAATATACCAACTCATGAATCTCAATAGATTGTGCCAGCTCAAGATGATTTCCCATCTTCTTCTCATAACCCCTCATATGAACATTTTGATCAAACAACAAGTTATGATCAAAATGTTCATCAACCAAACGACTTATGGTGGAGCTTCTCAAGACCATACCGGAGGATATGAAGCTGAAGATGATAGGACAAGTGTTTTGGATAACACTTCTGATGCAGACATATCTGAAAAAAGTGGTGAAACAATATATGACTACAACGTCCAAGGACCTATTTCAGAAGACGAAGCACATGAAGAGGTGGCTCCATGTGCAATCATTGGAGAATATGTAGGATTTGTTAACGAATAAGATGATGATGAAGACAATATTCCATTCTACGAGGACGGAGAGGCATTAGTATATTGGTCTAGCGAAAAGGAAATTCATAAAGGGATGTTCTTTAGAAGCAAAGGTGAACTAATATATGCTATTAGACGATGTAGTACCCGACACAATACAACAGGGAATTACATGTTTCTGATATGAGGCCAAAGTATTGGCATGCCATCTACAGGATGAGAAGTCCTAAATACGGGGGTCAGCAACAACGGTATCCATGTGATTGGGAAGGAAGAGGTTCAATTAGAAACAATTATGGCGTTTGGCGTATTTGTACTTTGGTGAATGAACACAATTTCTATGGATCGGTCGTTTGTAAAAACAATCGTTCTTTGTCGTCAAGTATGATTGCAACGGAAATCGAGCATCAAATCAGGACCAATATTGCTTATCATGTTAAACACATTATATCAACTTTCAAGGATAACTAGATTGTGGATGTTAGTTAAGACAAAGCATGGAATGCTAGATGGATTGTCATTAAACATATATTTGGTACTTGGGAGATTAACTTTGCAGAGTTACCCAAGTACATAGATGAATTAGTTTGTTTAAACCCAGGCACAATTGTTAAATGTTCACATCACCCGCCAAGTACCCAACATGTAGCAAAGTTCGAATTCGTATTATGGGCGTTTAGACCCGCCAATGAAGCATTCAATCATTGTATTCCCGACATCTGTGTTCACGGGACTCATTTAAGAGGAAACTACTCAATGAAGCTTCTTGCTGCTGTCACAAAAAATGAACACGGGAACATATTTCCCCTTGCTTATGCATTAGTTGACGAAGAATCGAATAAAACTTGGAGTTGGTTTTTACAGAATTTTTGAGAGCACGTCGCGAATCTTTCTGATAAAACGTTGTGTGTTATTTCTGACCGTCATAGAGGAATAACAAACGCAATGAAAGATATGCCTGATTGACATCATCGTTTTTGTTTGGGCCACGTCTGTAGTAACCTAATGAAAACGTCCAACAACAAGAAGACAAAGAATTTATGTTGGGCACTCGGTAGCACCACCTAATATAGAAAGTATGCTCAGACTCTTCGTAATCTGAGACAGGAGAAAGAAATCGATGCGGGGATGTGGACATTGATGCATGATGTGAGATATAAACACTGGGTTAACCTAACTACATACATTGCAGAGTTGATGAAAAACGTCATAAAGGAAGCTCGCATGATGCAAATGAAAGCTTTGATCCATTATACTTTCACTAAGCCAAGCGCCCACTTCGTAAAACAATTTAGGGATGCTAGCATGTGGACTGCACCACTAGCGCATAAAATTTAGAGAACGTATCAAGCCCGTGAAGGAACCGTAGGGAGCCATAAGGTTCAACCATACAATATCCGAAATGGGGTTTATAATTTTGTATCAAGTTCAAAAAAAAAACGATGTCGGAGGGAACGATTACGCAGTTGAATATGTCGATCAAACGGGCTCATGTGGAGAATGGCAAATTCTGAGATTTCCTTGTTCTCGTCGCATTGTTGTTGCTGGACACATGAATATTAGTGGTGTCAGAAATGTTGATGCACTAACCATAGTGTGTGAAATGTACTCAGCAGAAACTTGGAGAACACAATATAGTCAAACATTCTGGACCCTTCAACACACAAGTTATTGGAGGTCAACTACATGGAAAACTAAGTTCGATTCATCGAGAATGATCACCAAAAGAGGAAGGAGGCGAACAAGATGTATACCAAACGAGATGGATCAGCCTCAAGGGCCGACACGGGAAAGATATAATATTTGCAATGAAACCGATCACAACTGTTGTTCATGTCCTCGAAGATAAAAAATGATGTTAGGTTTTATGATGTTCTTATGTATGATATTTTGTTTAATAAAATGTATCAACTTTGGTTTAATATAATTTATGATTTTCGTATTAATAACACTAAACTTTAATCATTTGACACAAAAATATATATAACCGACACCCTTGAAAATACCTCTAATATACGTATAAGCCTCTTAAACTTGGAACATATGTCCTAAACTATAAACCTTATACCATAAACATATTCAAAAATTTAACCTCAAAAACCTAAAAAACACTAAAACTAACCACAGACCATCTAAAATATATATAAAATACCTATAATCTCTCTTAAACTTGGAACCTATGCTCTATACTAGGAACCTTATACTATGTACTCTAAGAATAAAAAAAAATATTTTAACTAAATATTATCAAATTTTATAGAACACTTTACCTCAAAAACCTAAAAAAAAACACTAAAACTAACTACGAGACCTCTAAATACCTTAAAATACCAATAAACCCTCTTAAACTTGGAACATATGCCCTAAACTAAGAACCTTATACTATATAATTTAACAATAAACAAAAATTTGTAACTAAATATCAAAAAAATTATTAAAAAACTTATGCTCAAAAACCTTAAAAACACCCCATAAATCTTCCTAAACCCTAAACCCTAAACCCTCAAAACAAAAACAGGGCATGCATAACCCCTCCTTGTGAATGACCGGTTATGCATGCTATATGTGTATGTAACGGTGAACAAACGGAGATAACGTTAAAATGGTCATAACCGTCATTGGGAAAGAGCTCTTCTACGTGTGTATGTATAATTGAAAAACTTGGAAAAGTAACAGGTGGAGATGCCATGTAGGCATAACCTGTCGTTGGGAAAGTCCCCTTATACAATGTAGCATAACGCATGAGTGGCAAAGTCCCTTTATCGTGTTTTACAAACAAATTGAGTTGGTTTAAATACCACTCTGACTAGGATTGTGTGGATTACATATGCTCTTAGCGAGTCCATTAATCCATTGGTCTTTGTTCCAATTATGAGAGTTGTCCCTCCAATTTTGGTCATTGTTACTAGGTAAAACTTTACGACGCTAACCAGATTGACTTGATCCGTGTTGAAAATCCATATATGGCTGCCATGTTTTAATTTGTTTGTATTATTTGGGTAACAAGTATGGTTGGTGATGAAGTGGTATCACAACAAGGAGCATGACATGATTTCTTCATTGTAGATTCGCATAATTGACATGAACGTGGTGTAAGAAAAGAGGGAAGACGGTTTTGATGACGGATTATGCTTCCTTCTTGCTCATTTTTAGCACGGACACCATTTATTGTGTAGTTAAGAAGATTTTTCATAGACTTATTTATTTATTATCAGCCCAACAAATCTTCCATTACTTTTATTTTTTTAAAAGTAAGTAGTGATATTAAAATCCCGAGTTTTCGTTCTGAGATTGTTGTCGACTTGCATAGCCATAGACTCCTTTGTCCTGAAATTATGCTTAAAAGATTTCATACTTGTCTGCACTTCTATTGCCACTATGTTTTCCTAGTTAACACAATTTGAACTTACAAGAGGCAGTGTATTGTGCTAAAAAATAATATCGATAAGGTAGTCGAGTGTGTAAGTATGTTTCGTTCTTATCATTAGGACCTTTCTTTTTTAAATATACCATCGATGAAGCCTAGGTAAGTCTAAAGTCTAGTGACATTTTTACAAATGAAGAAGAAAAGAAAACAATTATTTTGTTTTTGAATAAAAACAAATTACAGGTAATATGTTATAATAGTGTATAATCAAGGGTGTTTTTTGGAATTTACTTCATCCTTAAAAGGTAAAACAACAACAGTTTTCACCATTTATGTCTTCCTGGATTAATTAACAACATTTTCAAGTCATCAAGAATATAATCATAACATAACCCCAACCCTGCCCTCCCCCTCTCCTCCCCTCAAAACATGATCTACCACAAAAAAAACATAAATCGTATGTAAACATCTTTACAAACCTTCAAAACATGGTGGCTTTAGCTTCCATTGGTTGTCTCTCCGGCAACAATGGTAGCTTCAAAGGCTTACCAAATGAAGAATCCGCAAACAGCAACCACCTTGGTATCCTCGCATTCGAGGCTGCCAGGACCGCATCACGCCTTCTTAACCTCTACAAATCTCTCTCTGAATCGGAAATCTTGAAGCTTAGGAAGGACATCTTTAAATCAAAAGGTGTCGTTTATCTCAATTCGGATGATGAAGGTTATCTCTTAAGGCTAGCATATACAGAAAAGATGGATGATCTCGATAAGGCAGCAATCGTCGTTGATAGGCTTGGCAGGAAATGTGATAATTGTATGTTGAATAGGTTTGATATGATATATGCGGATGTTAAAACAGGCTCGACGGATTTAAGTAAATTCGAGTATGGGTCAAGTAATACAAAGAAGAAAATACGTAAATTGAATAGATTCTTAACGTTGACTTTGGGTTTGTATGATTCCATGCAAAGTACTTCGGGTTCAGAAGTTAAACCCGAAAAGAAAATGAATTCGCCGGTGCCTTTCAAGAACATGATCAATTTCCCTGCAATTGAATGGAAGATCGCACCGCAAAGGAAACCGACTTGCGATGTTAAAAAGCCTAATCTATGGACACAACCTTTTGAAAAAGTTGTTAGGTTAATGTCAAGAATAGTTTGTGTAATTTATGCTCGTATTTGCATGGTGTTTGGGCCATATGTACCTGATTTACCATCGGCATACCGAAGCAAACAAAAACATGTAACAACAACTATAACATCTGAGTACTGGATTATTCAACCTAGAACCGATAACAAATGTTCTGGACCTAGACTTGTTAGATCAAAGTCGAAAAAGAACTTTATTCGATTTTACAGTCGTAAGACCATTCCTACATGTGAAGCTAACGTTTTTCATGTTGCCGGGCCTGACACTGTTGGTGGGTCACGTTTACAAATTCTTTACGCAAACTTGATCATGATGGCGGAGGAAAACATGACTAGAAAGAAATTAAGGGATGATGTGCGAGATGAGATGTATAGAATGTTGCCCGAAAATCTAAAAGCTATTGTGAAGATGAAGATCAAGAGGCTCAAGGATTGCAAAGGCAATAATGGGGAAAAGGGCAAGATGAAAGAAGCATTGAGGAGGATATTCCTGTGGCTTACACCAATGGCAACAAATACATTGTTGTGGCAAAGAGAAAGGAGGGTGGAGATGACTAGTTTTACCTCAAGGCCACCGGTGTTGTTATTGCAGACATTGCATTTTGCGGATAAGGAGAAGACGGAGGCTGCCATAATTGAGTTATTAGTGGGTTTGAGCTTTATATACATGCCTGAGAATCGTCGTGTGCCGAGTGGTTGATGGTGGTGGGTGGTGGTTTGAAGGTGATGGACATGACTATGTAGTTTGTACTAAATTTGTATAAAGTTTTGGACATGAAACAAGTTGTATATTCTACATATGTATTCATTGTAAAATATATATATAATCAATTTAGTATTTTTCATTCTTTTTTGTTTAGTGTAATGTTTGTAAGAAGTTGGTAATGAAGAAGGTATGAGAAGCGGTCGCCCTACAACTTCTATACTTGAACAAAAACGACTCATCAAGAGTACCATATCGAGTATGTGTATGTCCCTCTAACACACTTCTATGTCAAAGCCATTTATGGTTTTCAGAGATGATATTTAGAGAAAGTATAATGATGTGGCGTTTATGTCAATGACGAAGACAACTCTACATTTATATGTTTTTAGAAGACGATATTACTACCAATGATTCTTAAAATAAAGAGGTAAATAGGATCAGAACAAATCGTATCTTTTCCTAGTTTAAGGAGATCGTGTCTTAGGCTGCAAACAAAGGATCATCGTATGATTTTGTTTCTATATTTATCCTTCTAATTTTAAGTATAAATAGAGGATACGTTGGTTGTACGAATTATCAAAAAAATAAAATCAATACAATACCTTATAATTTCTTTGTTTTCTAACATGGTATCAGAGCCCCTAATTCGGGCCTGATCAATCACCTAGAAAAAAAAAAAAAAAAAAAAAAAACAATCAAATCGTATCACCTAAACCAAAAACCACAATCACCATGACAGATGCCGATTTGGCATTGCAATTAGCCACCTTTTTACAAAACAATACCAATCAATAATCTTCGGATCAATCTGAAACTAAATAGCACCAACTACGCCTTATGGACCCGAATGATTCGGGTTGCTATAGGCGGCAGATCAAAAAATCTATTATCACATTTAACCCAAACACCACCAGAAAAATCAACAACAGAAAAATATGAGTTATGGGAACAAGAAGACCTGATTGTGTTCTCTTGGCTCATTCAAAACATTGAACCAATATTAGCCGGAAACCTTACCGAATTCGCCACTACAAAAGATCAGTGGGATGCGTTAGCAATCACTTACAGTAGTGGTAAAGATAAACTCCAAATATTTAACCTACATGTAAAATCCAACGAACTCAAACAAACCAATAAACCCCTTGAAGAATTCTGTATTTCCTTGCAAGGTGTATGGGGTGAAATCGATCGAATTGACCCGAACCCGATGAAGTATCCAGACGATATTAAAGTATACGCCAAAATCAGATCCGATCAAAAACTATTTCAGTTCTTGAATGGTTTAGATCGGAAATTCGAACCTATCATACGAGAAATTCTTCGGGCCGACCCACTTCCTACTGTCGAATCCGCATATGCCACCGTTCGCAAGGAAGCCGCTCACCAGATCATTATGGGAGCAACAGTCAACGAAACACAAGGTGTAGCTTCTGGCTTACTCGCAGGAGAACTTACCGAGGGCGGCGGTTTTGTATCAAAAGGTTTTCGTCGGAACGACGGAAAGAAAAAGGGGAACCAAGATGATAAATCTCATCTCAAGTGTGATGAGTGTGGCATGACAAGACACACAAAGGAACAATGTTTTGAAATCGTCGGATACCCGGATTGGTGGACTGGTCCAAAAAAGGGTACCAAATATGGAAAGGAAAAAACCACCTCCTCTACCGCCGCAATAAATCCCAACAAAGATAGTAGTGGTGGCCGACGATTGAACGGATTTGGTGGAATGGCAGCGGCGGCCGGAGCTCAGAGGGAAGAAGTTTCATTCTCTGTGGTGGAAGGTAAAAGGGAAAAAGGAAAGTGTGATTCCAATTTCCCAAATAAAACCTTTTCTTTTAATACTTGGTGCCCACATGCACGTGATTCCAATTTCCCAAATAAAGCCTTTTCTTTTAATACTTTCATTTGTACTAAAAATAATATATCCACACCTAATGTGATTAGTAATGGTCCGTGGATATTTGATTGTGGAGCAACGGATACAATGACGTATGAGTTATTCGATTTTTCAGAATTTTCAAAACCATGGAAAACACATATCCAAGCAGCAAATAAAGAGAAAATGGATGTAAAAACTGGAGGAACGATCACAATTTCTCCAGACATTAAACTTTCTAATTGTCTTTATGTTCCCTCCTTGTCACACAAACTTTTATCAATAAGTCATGTGACGAAAGAACTCAATTGCTCAGTTCTCATGCATCCACATTTTTGTCTTTTAGAGGATATCAGGACGGGACAGATTGTTGGGCGTGGCACTGAGAGAGAGGGACTGTACTATGTTGATGAAGTTAGTTCAAGTGGGAATGTGATGCTAGCTCATGGAACAAGGGAAAGAGAAGCATGGTTGTGGCATAGAAGACTAGGACATCCTTCAGTTAGTTATTTACATACTTTGTTTCCTGAATTTTTTCCGTTGAATACACCAATATCTTGTGAAACTTGCATTTTAGCTAAAAGCCATAGACAAACCTATAAACCTAGCAACACTAGAGTTCAAGTTCCTTTTTCATTAATTGATTCTGATGTGTGGGGTCCTGCCCCGGTTCTTGGGGGCAAAAAATTTCGATATTATGTAATTTTTGTTGATGATTGCACCCGGATGACTTGGATTTATTTTTTTAAAAATAAAGCTGAAGTATATGATAGGTTCACTAGTTTTTATTCCATGATTCAAACCTAATTCCAACAGTCTATAAAAGTTGTGAGGTCAGATAATGGTGGGGAGTATATAAACTCACAAATGAACCTATTTTTTCAATCAAAAGGGATAGTCCATCAAACCACGTGTCCACATACCCCTGAACAGAACGGTGTTGCTGAACGAAAAAACAGACTTTTACTGGAAATAACTAGAGCTCTACTAATTGAATCATGTATTCCGAAACATTTTTGGCCAGAAGCTCTAGCCACCGCCACCTACCTAATAAACCGACTTCCAACAAAAATCCCCAAAATGAAAACACCACTTAACACCCTCAGTGATTATCATACACCTCCATCGACACTTACCCTTCCACCTAAAGTGTTTGGATGTACTGTCTTTGTTCATATTCCAAAATCGTATCGTGATAAACTTGATCCATGTGCTGAAAAATGTGTTTTTGTGGGATATGGAGTAACCCAAAAAGGGTATAGGTGTTATAATCCGAAAACAGGTCATATGTACACCACAATGAACTGTGATTTTCTTGAAACCAAGTATTTCTATTCCCAGCCACCCAGTGGTCAGGGGGAGGAACAGTATGACACACTGAGTTGGCTAGGATATTCTCCGACAGAAAAGTCTCCAGAAGAACGGTCCTCTCCAGAACAGTCCTCTCACGAACAACAAATCAGTGCCACCGAAAATATGAGTCCAAACCTGATATCCGAGGTACGTAATCCTTCCCCAAATATTACACTTGAAACTATTGTACCAGATCCCACGAATGAAAATGTGCAGGAAAGTGAAAGTGAAAATGTGAAGGAGGTTCCAAACGAGGTCCCAGAAAGATATGTGCTACCAGCAAGATCTACCAGAGGAATTCCTGCAAACCGTTTTTCTCCAGAAAAAATTTCCAGAAGTTCTAAATATCCTATAGCTAACATAGCAAAAGGACATTTGTCTGAAGAAGCAAAAGCATTCATAGCAAAATTATATTCAGAAGAGATTCCATCAAATGTAGAGCAGGCTTTGAAAATAACAAAATGGAAAAATGCTATGAAGGTTGAGATGGATGCACTAGAGAAAAATGGAACATGGGAAAAATGTACCTTGCCACAAGGAAGGAAACCGGTCGGATGCCGGTGGATCTATACAATTAAATATAGACCAGATGGGGAAATAGAAAGATATAAAGCTCGATTGGTTGCTAAAGGGTACACTCATACATATGGAATTGACTACTCGGAAACATTCTCTCCAGTAGCAAAGTTGGATACAATAAGGGTTCTGTTCTCAATAGGTGCAAATCAAGGCTGGCCTCTTCATCAGTTTGATGTAAAAAATGTTTTCTTACACGGAGAGTTAGAAGAAGAAGTATATATGGATTCTCCACCCGGGTTCTCTCAAGATTTCAAACAGGGAGAAGTATGTAAGTTAAAGAGATCTCTGTATGGACTAAAACAGTCACCCAGAGCATGGTTTGGCAGGTTCACACTGGCAATGAAAAAGTATGGGTATACACAAAGTAATTCTGATCACACCTTGTTCCTCAGTCGTAAAGGAGATCGTATAACATGTTTGATAATCTATGTTGATGACATGATTATCACCGGGAATGACGAAAGTGAAATCAAGAAGCTTAAAGAAAATCTGTGTGCAGAATTTGAGATGAAGGACTTGGGAAATTTGAGATACTTCCTTGGAATTGAAGTGTTGAGGTCACAGCTAGGGATATTCATTTGTCAGAAAAAGTACATATTGGATTTTTTAGCAGAAACTGGGATGATTGATTGTAAGCCGGCAGATACACCTATGGTTATTAATCAGAAATTATTTATGAAATCCGATGCTGAGCTTACTGATAAAAACAAGTACCAACGAATGGTAGGGAAGCTGATTTATTTAGCTCATACTCGTCCAGATATAGGTTATGCTGTTGGAGTAGTAAGTCAGTTTATGCACCAACCTCAAGTAGAGCATATGGATGCAGTTCTTAGGATTCTCATATATCTTAAAGGAACTACCGGTCATGGAGTGATGTTTAAAGCAAATGATCATCTGAATATTCAGATATATACAGACGCTGATTGGGCTGGAGACAAAGGTAACAGAAGGTCGACATCAGGGTATTTTTCTCTGGTAGGAGGCAATCTTGTTACATGGAAGAGTAAGAAACAAAAAGTTGTCTCCTTGTCAAGTGCTGAGGCTGAATTTCGAGGTATAGCTAGAGGCTTAGCTGAAGCATTATGGTTGAAGAAACTTGTGACTGAGTTAGGGTTCGCTCCTAAAGAAAGTATTCACATCATGAGTGACAATAAAGCACCTATCCAAATCTTAAATAATCCAGTTCAACATGACAGAACTAAACATGTGGAGGTCGATCGTCATTTTATCAAAGAGAAACTTGAAATGGCATTATAAAACTACCATTCGTTAAGTCTGAAGATCAATTGGCCGATATCCTAACTAAAGCAGTAGGAACGGTTATTTTCCACAAATGCTTAAGCAAGTTGAATTTTGGTGATCCCACAATTCAACTTGAGGGGGAGTCTTAAAATAAAGAGGTAAATAGGATCAGAACAAATCGTATCTTTTCCTAGTTTAAGGAGATCGTGTCTTAGGCTGCAAACAAAGGATCATCGTATGATTTTGTTTCTATATTTATCCTTCTAATTTTAAGTATAAATAGAGGATAGGTTGGTTGTACGAATTATCAAAAAAATAAAATCAATACAATACCTTATAATTTCTTTGTTTTCTAACAGCCCGCACCATGCAACATCAAGCCATTTCACCAAAGATGTTGTAACAGGCCCTTTTACAAACCTTTTAGAATATGTGGAATGGTAAAAAGAAGCTTAGCTTGTTTTCGAGGTTAAAGCTTTATAATGCATTTCTAATGTGCGTCATGGTGCTTATTTGATAGGGTTAACTTGTTCAAATGATATTAACCTAGACCAAAAAGACCATCTTTATGTATTTTACTTTCAAACATTCTATTATATATATTCAACTATTAACCCACTTCTAACGTATGTATTCATACTTACTTGCACAAGTGATAGCCAGTAAATAACTTAAGTATTAACCTATTCAAAATGTATTAAACTATACCAAAATGCCCTCTAGGAAGATAGGTTTAGCATGAAGCTTGCTTGGCATGAAGGTTGAAATAGGAGATTCTAATATGAAAACAAGTGAACCACGAAACTCAGAAATGCTCAAGTCAAGTGAGCTTAACTTTCTAAAAAGGAAAGAAAGACACTTTCGGGTACATCGCACACAACCGATGAAGTGAAGGTTTCAAGTCTTTAAAGTTGGTCTTTGGCTAGCGATGCACGAAGCAGAAGATGTGAATTTTAGATCGGGAGATCAACGAGTGAAGAAGTCGGTTTTTTCTGTGCGATCCTAAAACATAGAAGATAGAGCTCGTTATAGAGTTGGGTGAAGTGAACTTTCAGCATTTTCATTTTGATAGGGGAGAAAAACTCCCAATTCAAGCCTTTGCCGAAGGTTTCCACATGAAGGCTATGATGTGAAACGAGGTCAAAACCTAGTCCAAGAAGACGTTGATATGTGGTCCAACTACTTAGGGCTAATGCAGGAGGTTTCAAACGTCCATTAGCTAAGAGTCCCTTGGCCGATTTTGCTCGTCATACCCACCCACTCTCGGTTGAACTAAGCCATTATCGGTAAAAAAAAAATACATACATTAGAAACATGCATGTGAATAGTTGAAAACGTACGTACAATTGAACATTAGAAAGTAGAGTATATGCAATAGTGTTTTTTATACAGTTTAATACATTTTGAACAAGTTAACTATTGGGTATGAAAAGTATGGATGAAGCTATGAAAATCTTCAAAGTGTGCGTTTTTGATCGGAGTGTTTAAGTCGGGTGAACAAAGTTCATCACCCGACTTAAATCATAGAAATTCATTTAGTGAAGATTTAACTCGGGTGAACATGTTACCTCACCACAGTTAACTGAAGTTCACCTGAGTTAAATTTAAACTGAAGATCAAGTTAGTCATCACAAGTCAACATTGAAGATTATAACTCTGATGATGAAGACTCTACCTCCGAGTTAAAGTAAACAGCTCCAGAGTTAAAATTAAGATGAAGACTTAGTTGTTGTTAGTGTAATCTCTATGTAATGATGAATGATGTGTGGAAAGAGTCATTGTCTTTGAACCTGGACTCATTTGAGTACCGTAGAGCTTCAACATCCATGTAACGTCTTTTCCCGCCAAAATTGTTCTATCAATGATATCTTTACATTCAGCTTTCAGTTAATCAAATCCTCAATTCAAATACTGTTTAGATTCAATCAAATCATGAGATTTCGTATCATGATCTAATCATACAATTCGCTGATTAGAGCATTAGGATCCTTTTTAAATCCTGTCATTAACCCTATTTAGTAAAGGATTGTAAATTATAATTATAACCTCTCAATATGGACAAGTTTGTGTTAAGAAAGCGCGTATAATATCAATCCAATTGATCCTCACAAAAATATCAATATGTGTTTTCATATACGAAACAAAATAAGGCAATTCAACAACAAATAAAAAGGCGGGAATTCGACCATTAATTCAGGCTCAGCAAGACCGACGTGAATCCAGAACCTAGTGATCAATGGAGATTACATCTATCGATATCTACACTCGAGAAATCACCAATGCCATATTTGGATGTCTTTGCTACTCATATTGCGCTCTCGTTGTGGGTATTTTGAAAACCTGTCATGTTGGCGGAAGTAGTATATATAGGTACAAAAGTTCTACTCTATGTCACAATGATACCATTTGAAGGGTTTAAGTTGGCGATAAAAAGCCTATCGGGTACTATTAAGGCAACAATTCACCACTTCAGTTTACTTATAACATGTAACAACCCGTATGTTTAATATGTGCATAAATTAATATTTTACCATGCATCCAGGGGCGAGTTTTGTATAGAGCAAGGCAGGTCCTCGGACCTACCTTAATTTTCGAATCGTTTAGAAACGATATAGACTTTTTTCGTAGGACATACCTAAAAAAATTAGAAGGACCTGGTTAAGATAATTGTTTTACAAAACCATAACAAAAGATGGTGCCAGTGCAGTGGTTACTCCCTTTTGTGATATTGAATCTTAAATCTTTTTTGGCCAAGTGTTCAAATCTCACCCAACACATTTTTTTTATATATTTTTTTTAACCGTTGCCTGTTGGGTTGTATAATTTACAAACAATCCTTTATGTTTTCTAAAATTATCTGTTAATATTCTTTAATCATAACAATTATTTTTGTTCAGTAATAGTATTCATATTTCATTTTACCACAAACATGTGCCTAAAACTCATAAATACACAATAAAATTCTAAACTTAAAAATTTATCAAGTTTATTAATTATGTTATATGAACCATACATTTTATTTTATAGTTAGCAAACAACATTGACAATATCATGTTAAGTAAACACGATTTTACTTATTTCCATATTTATTGTTAAAATATGTGGAACGTATACGCCTTACATAAACTTATATGAAATATTGTGACTTAACTACTTATGCATTGTATTGTTTGTTAATCGGTACTACTTTTATTTTACGTATATTCGTAGTAATCTTCGACCCGACCCGTTTAACATTTCCGAACCGCTCGATCAATTACTTTTTGTCGTCTAAATTGTTCTGGGACCTACCTTCATTACCATCCTAGACTCGCCACTGCATGCATCTGATTATATTAGTCTTCAAGAAATCTATTTGCTAATTCTGTGATCATATAGGTGAATACAATAGTATATATAACCCTACACTCTTTTAGTAATCATACAAAAACTGTGAAAAAAGACTGAAAGAATGTTAAGGCGCAAAACAACTGAGATATTTTCTTTCAAGAGTTAAATCCTTAAAAATTTAAAGCGACAGTGATCTTAACGTTTGTAACTCTTCAACAAATAAAAAGAGAGTATAAATCTAACTGGTATAAAAATTTGCAGTGCATGTTAAGTTCATCATTTCCGTTATTTTAGACAAGAGCTATCGGTAATGTAATGATCTTTGTCAGGATCGTATTAGCCAATGTAAACTAATAAGTTCTCCTTCGTTAAGATCGTGATCTATTGAAGAAGTTCAGCAGCGGATGAACACTTCAATATTAACAAGTTATCGAACAATATAATGTTGTATGAATAACAATAAGAACAAACTAAATATAGTCGAATTATAAGCCTCAATTGTATTAATGAAAGTATCAATACAACATGTTTTCTATCATACAAGGATCTATCTTTATATAGACCTTGAGGCCGACCTAGATAAACTAGGAAACATCTTCTATCCTTATCTAAATATATCGTTATCTAGAATAAGGAAACTATATCTAATAACAAAAGGAAATATAAACATAATCTAATTATAACTCTAATTAGATTATACTTGCACGGCAAGTTGGTCTTCCGTAGTAACTTGTTATGACCGCATCAACTTGTTATCTTCCGTAGCAACTTTAACAGCAGTAGTAACTTTGTTGGACAGCCGCACTAACTTGTTCTTCCGTAGTAACTCTTAATGTCTTCCGCATTAATCGTTTAAGTTACTATTCTTGTTGTTAATCGTATTGTTTATAGGTTAAACTGTTTTATAACCCAAAAATCTCCCCCTAACCTTGAACTTTTATGACACATCAAAAGTACAAGTTTCATGCTCCAACAGTACTAACTTCTTTTCATTAACAAACGATGATTTAACTATTTTAAGTTAATTACAAATTTTCATTCATCTTTGTTTAGGCCAATCACCTTCTTTTCCTTTTTCCTTTTCATCTATGATCTGCATCAAGATTCTCCAAACCAGTTCATGTGCAAGTGGTGAATCATGAAGTCCATTGAGCTTGACTTCAATCATTTCTTCCAACGTCTTCAGTCCATGTGGATATTGTATATCCACCAAATAAAATTCCATGGCTCCCTCTTTTTTTCTAAGTGAGTAGACACCACTTCGATCATAAATGAACCACTTGATTACTGGATTAGTTGGACTTCCTCTTTTGAACACTGAACTTTTCTTGATGTATCCTGGTTCAAATAGTCCGCATAGAATATCCATAGCAAGGTCAGTACCTGAACATACTCCTCTTTGATGAGAGTACTTTGTTTTGCCTATGTGATACATTCTTTCCAAGTCATCCCTGTCAAAGTCTCTTATAGCTTGATGAAAGGCATGAAGTATCTTTCTTGACTTGTCTTGTCTGATAACTTCATATTCAGTCTTCATTTGTCCGCCAAGAAACTTCCAGTCAATGATTATTGGAGGCTTTACTGCTAATGGAGTAAACCTAAGACCTTCTTCATGGTGTATGTATGCAGAATAATCTCCCCCTTGAGTAGTCATAGGAGGATCTGGTTCCATACTTTCAGGTTTTTGTTGAGAAGCAGCAGCATCTTCCATTTTCTGTCTTTTGGCTGGAGGCATTGGAATCCTCTTTGATGCTAACTTTTGTCTTTTGGGCTTCTCACTAGGCTTATCTACATCAGGAACAGTATCAACAGGTTCTTGCTCAAGGAACACTTTCCTTCCAGTTTTCAGAGCAGCTTTGATTGCCTTTTCTGCATCAATCTTTTTCTTCTCTTGAATTCGTGCAAGAGCAGCTTCTCTTTTAGCTTCCTTTTGTTTTTCTTCCTTCACAAGGTCCAACATGTTAGTCAATTTCATAGGACCTAGTGATCTACCACTATAACCTTTGCTCTTAAGATAGGAGGTATATTTCCCTCTATCTTCAGCTAGCTTGACACGTGTGGATTTGGACACTTTCTTCTTCTCAGGCTTGGTTTTGACTTTGATTTTCTGCTCATCTTCCTGCATCTTCATTGCAAGTAACTCGTCTGATTTCACCAAACCTTGACGAACTAAGTCATTCAAAATGTCCTCATTTGCCATCTCCTTAGCTCGAATTGCATCCTCCTCAGCAATTCTATTTAGCTTTTCTCTCTCTTCTGGAGTTGGAGATTGATTCAATCTTGCATGGAGCTCATCTTCTTCAGCTATCTTCCTTTTTCTTTCTATTTCAGCCTGCTCATGCTCAGCAGCCAATCTGAGCATTAATTCTGCTTCTTCTTGCTGTTGTCTTAGCCTTTCTATTTCTTCTTTTGTCATATTTTGAAAATTTATTTCTTCTGCAGCTTTTTCTTTAGCAATCCTTTCTTCCTCCATCTTTTCCTCCTTTGATTTCTCCACAACTACAGCTTTGCCTTTGTCTTTATGTTCTGGAGCATCAAGGTCAACTCTCTGAATCTTTTTCTTCTTCTTATCCACAGTAACATATCCATATCTACCTGTAGAAACAAACAAACTAGCAGATTGTTCAGGTAAGGTTAGAGAAGTTGCTGAGGGTTTAGCAACAAATGCAGCTGCTTCTCTTTGTCTAGCAACTAGTTCAGCTATCATCTTCTTCCTTTCTTCTTCTGCTTTCTCCTTTTCTTGTTTCTGCTTTTCTTCTTTGATCTTAAGCAGCTGTGATGCTATAGTGTCTTCATCAGCCATGACAGTTGTTCTTGTCATCTCTTGTTGGATTAAGACATTTGCAGCTTCTTGTGGATCAATTGTAGGAACAGGAGCTTCAGTTGTTGTGGTTGAAAGTGTTGTAGCTTCAGAATGTATTGCTTGTAAAGGATTTGAAGCTTGATAAAATGTGGGAGGAGTGGTTGTGAACAAGTATGATTGATCATCATCATCTGCACCTGGACTGGTAATCATAGGATCAGTAATAACTGTTTCCGTAGCAACTATGTCCGTAGTAACTGGACTAGTAACCATAGGATCAGTAGCAATTGTGTCCGCAGCAATTGAGCAACCATCTCATCATCCGCATTAACTTGGTCAGCAGCAAGTGAGTCAGTAGCAACTTCAGGATTGATTTCAGCTTCAACTTCCATTTGTTCTACTGTTTCTTCAACCATTTGCTTCACTTCTTTCTGCTCCCCCTCAAGTTGTTCATCTATAACCATTTTCTCCCCTTCTTCATCCACCACCATATCTTCTGTCTCTAACTCTAACTCCCCCTCAAATGCACTGGCAGTCTCCATATCATCATCATGTTTTGAGGTGGCAGTGATCACAGTATCTGCACTTCCCTTATCTTCATCCTTGCTCTCTTCAGATGAGAATAAAACAATAGGTTCTTTCTCCCCTTGTTATCAGCTGCAGGAGAGTCATCTGAAGATGAGGAGCTGGAAGGCCTGGGTGAGTTTCCAGTACTTCGTGTGGTGATTCTTTTGGGCAGTAACTGGGCTGATAATAAAGCTTGTTGTGCCAGTACCTGTTGCACCAAAGATGTAAGAGTAGAAAGCATTTCACCCTGTTTTTCCACCTTCACCATTAGAGATCGGTACAAATCCATCAATTCCATAAACTGGCCACTACTACCCTCACCCCTTTCCTGTTGGGTACCAACAGGTGGTTGATCATAGGGAATAGAGAAACTCTCCTGCCTAGCAGAAGCATGTAACTCTCCCATGGTCTCTTGGAGCCAGGGACCACCTTCCAAGAATGAGAACAAGCCCTCATCAGTGGATGGTGTTGCCGTAGTTTGGGTCTTAGTTATGTTGATACTGTCCTGAGCTTCACTATGAGAAGTGAAAGCTGCAGTAGTATCAGCCCTCCCTACATGGTCTCCCCCCTCCTTATGGACCAACTCAGTGAACAAGGGGGTATGTTCAAGGTTTTCCCCTAATTTTTGTGTCATTCCTGAAGATGTTTCAGATAATGATTTTGAAGTGTGAGAATGGGGGATGGTTTTAGACACAATAGGCTGAGTAACCCTCTTGAGTCTTTTGAAAGCAGCCTTGGATGGTTTGTGAGGTGATGAAACAGTGGGTTTAGTTACTTTAGAAGTAGTAACTGGTTCAGTAGCAACTGGAGTAAAACTCATAGTAGCAACTGGAGGCACATGAGCAGTAGTAACTGCCGTAGTAACCTCAGGGATTACACCTTCGATACCTGCTTCAGATATGGCACTAGTGCCCACAGATATTGCAGTAGTACTGATGGTGGCAGCTGGGGGTTGGGACAGAGGTGAAGTCACTTGTCCTTTAGCTGGGGGAACAGTGATCACCAACATTGTAGAGAACAATGGTGTCACATTGGATGAACTGCCCTTATTAACTTGCCTCATATTTGTAAAAACTTTCTTTGAATGAGCATGTGAGAGAAAGCATTTTTCTGATCTAGTGAGATCTTTAAGCTCACAGTTAAAAAGGTGTTGAAGAAAGCGAGGATACATTAAAAATTTATGTTTTGGATTTAAAAGATTCCATCGCATTCCTTCAAAAATCATGTATGAAAAATTATATATTCTTTTTGTTGCCAAACAGACCATGGCAGTAGCTAAAGCAGAGCTACCTTCGTGCCATCCAGTCCTTTTTTGGGATATACACTGTTGCAACAAAAATTTCCATTGAGGGGAGAGTTTTGCCTTGTGAAAGGTCGAAATATTTAAATCCCCCTCATATCCCAGTTTTGTAAAATTTTCAGTCAAGATTTCATAGGAGAGTTTTACTGTACCTTTCGCATCTTTCAGTTGTAGATGTTTGCGTAGTAATGTCTCCGTAACTTTAATTGTTTTGCCATCCACCACAGCATTAATTGTCGCCTCTACATCATCCAGTTCAGCGGATGTCCAGAAATCCCTAATGTGAGATTCATTAATTTCTGGATTAATTGTTAACGCCGTTTTTATTTTCGATTGATTCAAGAAATCAATGATTTGGTGGAAGTCAGCGTTGTCATCATTCTTCTCCAAGAAAGCTACCATATTGTGTGTTTTATGAAACTGTAGTTCTGCCATTGTTGTAATTTTGAGGGATGATTATGAGATTAATGAACACGAAGGCAAACAGTTAGTCACAAATGGAAAGAAAAATTGAGAAATTTTTAGTCTATTATGAAGATTTAGGGGTTTTAAGAAACGGTAATTTTAAAACTGTTAAAAAGAACCCCTATTTATACTGAAATTTTGTAACAACTTGATGACTCCGATTAGACGCGGGTAATGATTTAAATGTAACGGTCCAATTAAAAATTGCCACGTGTCAGTAGTAGCTGTGCCTCGCGCCTGAATTTCAAAAATTAGGTCCAATCGGAACTTGCCACGTGTAAAAGTTGGTTACAAGTTGTATTTTGACTTGTCAAATCACCATTAATTAGGGTAAACTTATTGTTTAAGAAACCTTTTAATATGGTAATCTGCAGTATTAACAAATGAGTCCGTAGTAAGTTGGTTAAGCGTCCGTAGTAATGGTTCATAGGCCGTATTAACTGGACTGTCCGTAGTAATGTGAGTTACTGGCAGTATTAATCCAGAGGTCCGTAGTAACACATTATTTGTCCGTATTAACCATTCCGTCCAAATAAGTAGACTTAGGGCAGTAGTAATTAAACCTTCCCTTAGTACTAATCGTTTGGCCGTACTAATCATACTTTGGTCACGATTTGTTTTTACTATTAATGTTGCAGTAGTAACATAGTACAATGCTAGAAAGTAAGGTACTTGATTTTCATCATAAGGTTACTACTGCTTCTCGAAGGGACTTGTTTTAAACAATAGAAATACTAAGAGAAAAGGATATCGTTGTAAATCCATGTTGATCATTCCAATACTTGTAATCAAGAATGTGAATCTTCCCACATCAAATGCTTTTGTGAGAAGGTCAGCAAGCTGATTATCAGTGTGGATTTTCTCAACATGAATCAACTTCTTTTCGTTGCAATCTCTTATGAAGTGATAGCGTATCTCTATATGCTTTGTTTTGGAGTGTTTGACTGGATTGTTGATGATGCTAATGGTGCTTTGATTGTCAATATGGATTGGCGTGTTCATGAAGGAATAGCCATAGTCCATCATTTGATTTTGTATCCAAAGTACTTGAGCACAACAACTAGCAGCGGCAATGTACTCAGCTTCTGTGGAAGAGGTTGACACCGTTGTTTGCTTTTTGCATTGCCATGACACCAGTCTTGAACCAATAAATTGGCATCCCCCAGTCGTTGATTTCCTGTCTAAGTTTTCACCACCATAGTCACTGTCAGTATAAGCAATTAAATCAAAAGGAGAGTCTTTAGGATACCATAAGCCTAAGTTAGGCTTGCCCTTTAGGTAACGAAAGATTCTCTTGACTGCAATGAGGTGTGACATCTTGGGCCTTGTTTGATATCTTGCACATACACAAACTCCAAACATGATGTCTGGTCTTGAAGCTGTGAGATACATGAGAGATCCAATCATTGATCGATAGTTATGTATATCCACATCCTCCCCCTCAAGATCAGCCGTCAATTGTTTGTGAGTTTCAACCGGAGTGCTTGCAACCTTGGCATCCATGAGTCCAAATTTGGTTAGGATGTCCTTGACATACTTGGATTGGCTAATAAAGAGGCCATCCGGTTTAACTTGTAGACCCAAGAAAAAGGTAAGTTCTCCCATGGAACTCATTTGAAACTTGGTGTGCATGAGGTCTTCAAATTCCTTGCACAAGGAATCTTTGGTAGAGCCAAAGATGATGTCATCAACGTAGATTTGAACAAGAAGAATATCGGAGTGAGATTTCTTGAAGAATAGTGTCTTGTCAATTGTTCCGCGTTGAAAGTTGTTTTGAAGAAGATAATCTGAAAGAGTGTCATACCAAGCTCGTGGTGCTTGATGAAGCCCATAGAGAGCTTTGATCAATTTGTAAACCTTGTGAGGATGTTGAGGGTCCTCATATCCAGGAGGCTGTTTGACATAAACCTCTTCTTCAATGACACCATATAGAAAAGCACTCTTGACGTCCATTTGATAAACTTTGAAACCCATGAAAGAGGCAAATGCTAGAAATAAGCGAATTGCTTCAATCCTAGCCACTGGAGCAAAAACCTCTTCATAGTCAATGCCTTCTTCTTGTGTATTCTTGCTTTATTCTTAACCACAATTCCGCGTTCATCCTTCTTGTTTCTGAAGATCCATCGTGTACCTATCACCTTCTTGCCATATGGGACTTCCACTAGTACCCATACTCCTTGAATCTTGAATTGGAGTAGCTCAGCTTGACATGCCTCGATCCAATGCGGATCTAGTAATGCTTCTTGGATTTTCTTTGGTTCCATTTGAGAAAGGAAGCATGCAAATAGACATGTGTTGATGAGAGCAGTCGCAGGATCCTTTTTGGACTTGGTTTGACTTCTAGTTGCTATGGAGAAGTCAAGTTCACCAATTATTTGAGAAGGTGGATGATTCTTGGCAACACGAGAAGATGGGATCTTCTCAAGTCTTAGTTCAACGCCCAAGTTTGTATCATTCATATCAAGCATCGCATTGCTAGGATAATGAGTATTGAACGGAGGAGTAGTGAATGGAGAAGTAGTGAATGAAGGAGTAGTGACTGAAGTAGGTATATTGGTAGTGTAAGGTGACAATTTGTTCAACTCCATTTTCATCCTCTTGAACTAGGTGTGGAACACCATTGGGGCGTGTTGAATTATCCGTAGCAGTTGGTGAGGGTGGTGGTACTGCTTCGTCCTCCTTGGTAGAGGCTGCCTCGTGATGTGATGAATCTGGTTCTTCTGATGAGATGGGATCAAATGATTGAATGGGATCTTCCATATAGACAGGAAGATTGATGTATTCCATCACATCCAATCGAGCAGTACCTGTGATGGGAGCCGCAGCAACTGGCTCCGTAGGAAGTGACTCAGTAGGAATAGATTTAGCCGTATTAACATGATCCGTATTAACTGAATTTGATTGAAACTCAAAGTTAGAGTTTAACGATTTGGTCAAGGCATCCAAATCAAAAACCCAGTCTGGTCCATGTCCCTTCTTGGTGTATGTGTGTTCATTGAAGGTCACATTGGAGCTTTCCTCTATAATCTTCGATTTGTGATTGTAAACTCGATATGCCTTGCTTTGGAACGAATGTGCCTTCATCAGCTTTGCTTTCAAACTTACCAAGGTAGTCTTTAGAATTTAGAACTGTGCATGGACATCCAAATGCGCGTAGGAAACTGATCAAAGGTTGTTTCTTGTGGAGGAGCTCATATGGAGTTTTGTTGTGTGCCTTGACTAGAAGAACCCTATTCTGAACATAGCAGGCAGTGTTAACTGCTTCTGCCCAGAAAAAGATGGGAAGATTGGAATCAGCCAACATGCTTCTGGCTGCTTCAATCAATGTCCTATTTCGTCTTTCAGCAACTCCATTTTGTTGAGGAGTCCTAGCAGCACTGAATTGTCTCTCTATTCCTTTCTTGTCACAGAAGTCATTCATCACTTGGTTCTTGAATTCCGTGCCATTGTCACATCGAATTTTCTTGATCTTCAGGTTGAGTTGATGTTCAATCTTGGTGATAAAAGTGATGAGTAGTTGACTTGTTTCATCCTTGGTACCAAGAAAGTACACCCATGTATATCTTGTGACAAGGCAATATGACTTCTTTGCAATGCTCTTTACATTAGTGGGACCAAAGAGATCCATGTGAAGTAAATGTAAAGGTGTGGTGTTGGAGTTGATCTCCTTTGTCTTGTGAGAAGACTTGTGTTGCTTGCCCTTCAAGCATGCTAAGCAGTTGTCTTCAAGGTTGAACTGCTTGTTTGGGAGGCCTCTAACCAAACTAGATTTAACTAGTTGATTGATGTTCTTCAGGTTCATGTGGCACATCCTCCTATGCCATAAAGTGGATTCATCTAGAGTAGCTTTTGAGAGAAAGCATGCTTCAGGTGAATTGAGTTGAACCTTTGACATGTCAAGACAATAGACATTGTCTCTCCTTGGTGTTCTGAGTAAGATCATGCTTTCATCTATGACATACCCAGGCTTCATTATAATGCATTCTGTAGCAGTGAAGATTGGTGTGTGTTTCTCATCACAGACTTGAGAGACACTCAACAAATTATATTGAAGCTGTTGCACATAGTCTTTGAAGTGTAGTGTACCATTGCTTATTGTTCCTTTCCCAGTAATCTTTCCTCCTTTTGGATTGCCTCCAAACGCAACATATCCTCCGTTGAACTTTTCAAAGTCCTGAAGACATGACATGTTGCCCGTCATGTGCCTGGAACAGCCACTATCTACATGCCAACTGTTCTCACTTTCTTTTGTTGGCTGAACCTGCACATAAACGATAGAGATTAGTTTCTGGTGGGAACCCAAGCCAAAGTTGACTTGGGTTTGCCCATTTCATCAAAGTAACTCACCTTCCTTTGTACTAGTTTTGAAAAATCAATGGGGATAGGTGGTTGAGTTACTTGGACCTTTGGTTGCCACACTTGTTTGAAAGATTTAGCTTTTGAAACAATTTTAGTGTTAACAATTTTTGATTTAACAATAGGAACAGATACTGGTTTGACTTGTTTTTGTTTCTTAGTGTTAATGAGAGCCGTAGTAACAAAGTTACCTTTGGCAGTATTAACATGAGCAGTAGTAACACGGTTATTTTTCACAGTATTAATACGGGCAGTAGTAATACCATTATGTTTGGCCGTATTAACCTTTGCATTAGAAACAAATTTTTGTCTGGCAGTAGGAACTCTATTCTTCTTGTTAGAAAATATGTTTCTTTTGTTAACACTTTGACTTCCTGAAGGCATGTTACTGTGGTTCATGAAGTTATTTTTATGGGCAACCCTTCCTGTGTATCCCACCCCATGATGTGGTTTTTGAATCACTTGTACTTGATTTTGAGGATTGTGATAACAGATTTTTGCATAGTGATTTGATTTACCACAAATAAAACAACCCTTCCCAGAACTTTTGACAATTTGACCCTTTTGAGTTTTTACTTGATTCATGTTTCTTTGGTTTCCTCTTTTACCTATGTGTTTCCAAGTCTTTTCGTTTTCCTTAGGGGCTGTGTTGTTCTTTCGTTCAGTGGGTGTTTTGACAATTTTAATGGGGTCAGGAGGTGGCATAGACACTAGACTTTGTGAAGAATGTTGAGTAATGCCTTCTATTGTGAGTAAGTGATTTTCCAATGGAATATCCTTATTTTTCACAATATTGATCTTACTCTCTTCAACTAAGTCCTCAATTAGAACTTCATCATAGTTGATTGGATCAACATTGAATGATTCTTTTGGAGGTGTCTGAGAGATGGGAATCCTAGGTTCATCTAAGGATGGAGGGATATAGTTTTGGTTAAATGGAGGGGCAACTTCTTTGTAACCTAAACCAGCTTTTACCTTGCCATGTATTTGTTTTTGACATAGGTCATTTACTGATTTTGAAGCAAATTCTAATTTCCCTACATCTAACTCAACTTTATCATGTTCTTGTTCTAGTCGTTTGATTTCGTCCCTAGCCATCTTGAGTTTAAGTAGTAAGTCCTCTCTTTGCCATTCAATTAAATTAATCTTTTCTTGATAACTTTGTTCATTAATTTTGTGTGACTTGATCTGATTTTCTAAGTTATCAATTACCCTAGATGCTGACCGTCTTTGTTCTTCTAAGATCTTAATTGAATCACTCATCAATTGATTATGATTTTTATATTTAACAATTATATCTTTACATTCAGAAGTACAAAGTTTAGAATTTACCTCGGCCATAAGAGATTGATTGTCAGGAGTTGTTGAGGATGAATCGATAGCCATTAGAGCATCTTCTTGTGTTGCTCCTTGATCATCATCATTCCAGTCATATCCAAGTACGTTGTTGCCAATTTCGGTAATTCCAACATCAGTATAAACTAGGTCCGTAGAAACTAATTCCTCCGTAGGAACTAATTCCTCCATAGAAACAATGTCCGTATCATCCATTACTACGGCTATGCATGCATGGTGAACAGTAGTAATATTTTCTACGTGGACAGGGTTTGTTCTTCAGAAACTAGTGCCCTATTTTGACTTGTTTCTTCAGCTAAGTCACTCCAATCATATCCAAAGATGTCTTGCGACATAAGTGCACTCTGATTTGTGTCTTGAGTGGATCGTGGATTGTTGGTTCTTGACTTGTTTGGACATTCCCTAGCAAAGTGACCTAATTCGTTGCATTCGTAGCACTTCACCTTGCTTTTGTCGAAAGTGATTCGTTCGTTGTTTCTTGGATTGAATCTTCGTCCTGTTCTATTTACAAATCTTCGTGCTCGTAGTGCCAGCATAGCAGATTGCCACTTTAGGTCAACTTCATCACAGTCATCCTGATGCATCTGTTGTACGTCTTCACCTGTGAGACTTGAGCACTTAGATATAAAGGCTTCGAATGAAATCTCTTAAATGATTTCATGTTTTGGTCCTCCAGACGTTGTAGCAAGTGCAGTATTAACATTAGTAATACTGGGGCTGCTATTGCCAGCTTTTTCTGCTTCCACTTCTGCCTCAAAGACTCTTAAGTCGTTGTAAAGATCATCCAATTCCAGTTCCTCTAAGGTGTCTCCTTGTTTGTAGGAAACTGTGTATACTTTCCATTCCTTTCCTAGAGCTCTTATGAACTTTCTGTTGAGATCATCTTTATCATACTTAATGCCTGCGCTGATCATCTCTCCGGTGAGCTTTTTGTATCGATCAAACGTCTGTGTCATTCGTTCGCCATTCAGGGAGTTGAAGTTTTCATACTCCTGTTTAAGAAGTGCTTTCTTGTTCTTCTTTGTATTCTTTGTTCCGCTGAATCTTTTCTCCAAAGCTTCCCATAGCGATTTTGCATCTTGATATTCTTCAAATTGCGATTGATATTCGTTGGGGATTGCAATTAGAAGAATACTAAGAGCCTTGATTTCGGTTTGTTTTTCTCTTCTTTCAAGATCTAACACTGGTTGTCGAGGGAGAACTCCAGGTTCTCCATCAGCTCCATGGGGGGTAGGACGTTTGTTACCATTGATAATCACATCCCAGACTGTATAGTCAGAGAGCAGAATGTGTTGCTTGATGCGTAACTTCCATAAGTCGAATTCGTTGCTGTTTAGAACAGGAACTTTGCCGATTGCAATTTCAGTCATGATGGTTATATTGATTCTTTGTTTATGAGAATTATAAACTTGTTGATCAATGGATCTAAAGCACCTCCTGTGCTCTGATACCACTTGTCAGGATCGTATTAGCCAATGTAAACTAATAAGTTCTCCTTCGTTAAGATCGTGATCTATTGAAGAAGTTCAGCAGCGGATGAACACTTCAATATTAACAAGTTATCGAACAATATAATGTTGTATGAATAACAATAAGAACAAACTAAATATAGTCGAATTATAAGCCTCAATTGTATTAATGAAAGTATCAATACAACATGTTTTCTATCATACAAGGATCTATCTTTATATAGACCTTGAGGCCGACCTAGATAAACTAGGAAACATCTTCTATCCTTATCTAAACTATATTTAATAACAAAAGGAAATATAAACATAATCTAATTATAACTCTAATTAGATTATACTTGCACGGCAAGTTGGTCTTCCGTAGTAACTTGTTATGACCGCATCAACTTGTTATCTTCCGTAGCAACTTTAACAGCAGTAGTAACTTTGTTGGACAGCCGCACTAACTTGTTCTTCCGTAGTAACTCTTAATGTCTTCCGCATTAATCGTTTAAGTTACTATTCTTGTTGTTAAGCGTATTGTTTATAGGTTAAACTGTTTTATAACCCAACAATCTTGTATGAAAAAAAGATAACCATGATAACCAGAAAACTGAGGCAAATAATTGCACATTTAAATGAACAAATTATAAGATTGTGCCTTGGAACTGAATGTACACTTCACACATGTTTACATGTATGCACTTCTATCATCACCTTTATGTTACGTGAAAGGCGTTTATCTTCTTTGGTAAAAAGATATAGTAATGATATATTGATTGAAATGATTACAAAAACTAAAGAATTACATGATTCAATATGACTTGTGAAACACCGATGGTATGTTTATGAAAATTTCATAAACCCTAAAAATATGCCAAACTGGTAGTTCGACAAGATTGACAAAGGTAATTCACTTATAGTTGACAGACAAAGTATTCAAACAAAAAGAACAATTAACATGCAAATTGGATAGCTATTTCAACTATTAAAAAACTGGAAAAATTTTAGAAAATCCCGCCTTAATGAAAATGTGTGTAACAAGAATTGGGCAGTATTTTCTTTTAACAGAACCGCGTACTGGATAATACCATCTTTTATTTTTATTTTTCGTCAACAACACCTGCTTAGAAGCATTTCCTGTGCACAATGGAAGGGCCGGACTCATCATATTCAGCTTTTGCAATCCACATCTGTGACAACAACATCAAGAAGCATTACATTGGAATTCACAATGAGTAGAGGTGGCTATTTCGACCCTTTAACGTATAAATGAGTTAGTGTCTTATCTCAAACAGGTCAAATCAGAGAATTTAGCTAAAAGATGGGTGGTGTCAATTTCACGGGTGAAATCATATAACATAGCTATAAGGGGAACTGGTCAAACGGATTAAAGATCATGCAAAGTCTTTATAATGTGCATTCAACCTCCTAAATCCTTTAAGTTAAAGACTTAGATACTATCGTAATAATACTATTTTATCCAATTATAATTAACGCAGCATTTAAATAAACTGTAGTAGGTGGACGAGAAAATATAGTGTTTATAGATAAACCCAACCAGACCCTGCCGCGTATAAAAAATGACTCGTTTCAATTCAAACCCGTTTAAACCCGTTCCCAGCCCATCTAACTTGTCCATCTTGCCATCTCTGACGATAAGGAGAGAATACAGGGAAATGTAGTTTTAATTTAACACTCGTTGAGAAGAAAAAGATTAAAAGTAAATGAAACAGAAATGGGAAAAAATGATTGAAGAATGAACCTGCTGGAAGGTGCTAAGAGATGCCAAGATAGAGCCTCCAATCCAGACACTGTATTTCCTTTCGGGTGGAGCCACGACTTTAATCTTCATGCTACTTGGGGCTAATGCGGTAATTTCCTTACTCATCCTGTCAGCAATACCAGGGAACATGGTAGTACCACCACTGAGAACAATATTTCCATATAAATCCTTCCTAATATCCACGTCACATTTCATTATAGAGTTGTATGTTGTTTCATGAATACCAGCAGCTTCCATTCCGATCATCGATGGCTGGAAAAGCACTTCTGGGCACCTGAAACGCTCAGCACCAATGGTGATAACCTGCCCGTCGGGCAACTCAAAACTCTTCTCCACTGCAGAACTAGTCTTGGATGTTTCTAGCTCCTGCTCAAAGTCAAGTGCAATATATGCCAACTTTTCCTTCATATCCCTTACGATTTCTCGTTCAGCAGATGTGGTGAAGGAGTAACCTCGCTCAGTCAGAATTTTCATCAATGCATCCGTGAGGTCACGACCAGCAAGGTCCAGACGTAATATTGCATGCGGGAGTGCATAACCCTCGTAAATGGGAACAGTATGGCTTACACCATCTCCTGAATCAAGAACGATACCTGCACAAGAAAGCATCAACACGCTAAGTATCTTAAACATTTACTTCATAATGATAAATGCAAGAGGCGGGTTGGGTAAAAAATAATTTGGTGTGGACTAAACACGAGTCAGGGCGGGTTGACCCATAACAATAATTGTCCAAATTAATGAAAAAAGTTTATTTATGATTACAGAACTATAATTTTAAAGGTTTAATAGATTACATAAATCCAGTTTGTTCACATTTCGATCCCCATTTCATTCGAAAGTATAAAAGGAAGTTACCTGTAGTACGACCACTGGCATAGAGTGAAAGAACAGCTTGAATTGCAACATACATAGCGGGAGCATTAAACGTTTCAAACATAATCTGGGTCATTTTTTCTCGATTAGCTTTTGGATTAAGGGGTGCCTCAGTAAGTAGAACTGGATGTTCCTCCGGAGCCACACGGAGTTCATTGTAGAAGGTGTGATGCCAAATCTTTTCCATGTCGTCCCAATTGTTCACAATACCATGCTCTATAGGGTATTTCAAAGTTAGAATACCTCTCTTTGACTGAGCCTCGTCCCCAACATATGCATCCTTTTGGCCCATTCCAACCATCACTCCTGTGTGACGTGGCCGTCCTACAATACTGGGGAAAACTGCTCTTGGTGCATCGTCTCCAGCAAATCCAGCCTTCAAAATAGTAAAAAAAAACTTAGCAAATGTAAATCAAATCCAATAATCATTCCCTACTATTAACATCCATATTCGTGTGAAGAGTAAATGCAATCTTGTAGCATCTGGTCCACAAAATCCATCTGTTTTGTCATTAATGTGCTAGTTCCAATATTCGATCAATTGTCAAATATTGGTGTCATACCTTTTTTCCGGTAAAAAGAAGCCATTGAAACCATAAAAGGATGTGAATAATTTAGTTTACCTACAAAACTACACTGCAACAATAAAACTTATACCTTAACCATTCCAGTTCCATTGTCGCAAACAAGTGGTTGAATATCTTCTCCGTCTGCCATCTTAACTCAATTCCTATAAAAATAGCAATCACATGTCCATTTAAATGTAAAGAGTAGTTCAAAATGATCTCAAATGTGAATTTTCTTGTCCACAACTATATATTCGGAGAAAAAATAGATGACCTGACACGATTACATCAAGATATTAACAATGTGAGCCACAAAAAGAAGGCTTAGCAACTCGGCCTCGTTTTGTACCATTTACATTTTCTGAAGACATGTTTTACAATATTTTTATTTTTTGTAATTATTAAGCTGAAAAACATAAATCAAGGAGGAAAACATTATGTTTACTGGATCATTAATCACATTCAAGTCTAACGATCACCAAATGATTTTCTGTAACCCATAGAAACATTAAAACAAAGTTCACAGTTGTATCTAGCGTTTCCAAAAAATTGTAAAAACGGATCATCACATCGTGATCTATCTATTCATATTTCCGTATATATACGTCCATATATGGGAATGTGTATATACCTAAACAGTTAGATACACACAAAATGTATACATGAATCCATGCATTTTATATATCATTCATTATAATTCATAAACCAAATTTTCGATAGTAAATTTGAACATATGTTAGATCTCACGTACATGGACAAAAATATTGCCCAATATGAAATCATAAACAAATGCGTTTAGATCCTAACATCAAATGACATACAAAAGAGGTAATAAAATCAAACCAAGGTGATGAAATTAAACGCCATGCAAAGCTAGAATCAAATGAAAAGGAAATGCTACCTAATAACAAGAATGGGGAAAATAATATGATTTTGATTTCGATAGAAAATAAAGAATGGAATTGATTTGCATATGGATTGGATTGGGGGTGTGTAAATGAGGGAAAACAGAACCCGGTATAACGTACTTGAATTTCGGGTGATCGCTCCACCATCCATTCCATTTTCCAATTTACTCCTATTCTATTATTAGTTTCTTATTTTTATTATAAGTTTTCGACTTATTATAGCATTTGTTTTAATCTTAAAGTCTAGGGGTTATTTTTGCCTTTTTTTTTTAATAACCAGAATGTTTCAGGCCCGCGTGTTATGGCGGGATTCAGAAATGTTAAGTAAAGTGATGGGCGATTTAACATACATTTAGATGAAAATTTAAAATTTATATTTCGCGAAAGAATCATACGATTTGAACTCATATTTAATAAACGACATAAACACTAAACTTAAAAATAATAAACTACTCGATTTCGAATAAAAAGACTTTTAATAACAACAATCATTTTTTCATTAAATTAACTTAAATTTTCATTATAATTTTTGGTTATTTATATATTAAAAAAAAAAAAAAATAAATAAATAAATAAATAACTATTTAAAGTATTATTCACCAAAATAGTTATATCTTAGTAAATGTTATGATGTTATTTAACTCCTCCGTCAAATTTTTTTTTTTTTTTTTTGTCATTTTGACTTTTAAAGTATTTCTTTTTAACTTTGATATTAAATATCTTTATATGTGCTATATAATAAATTGAGGAAAATTATACAAATGAAAAAAAATATAAAAAACATAATTAATTCATATAGTTTACATAAGTTATTATATAACATAAAAGAATATAGATAAAGTTCAAAGTTGAAAAAAAAAACTTTTAAAAGACAAACATGACGAAGGGAGTAGTTATTACAGGATAGTTGTTGTACAAGTTAACAAATGAGTTTTGCTTGTTAACAACAGTTTTTTTTTTCTTTTTTCCTTATACAATATTGATTCTTTTACAATAATATTAAATACCCATGTATTTTCAGATTTTACAACCAATGAAACTTGATTTCTTGAGCAAATTTCGGAGTTACAATTAACCACCCATTGCATTTTCGGATATTAAACCAATGAAAATTGATTTTTTGAGAAAATTTTAGAGTATGTTAAGTACGAGTTGATTGTTAACAATAGAATGATAAGCTATTGTTAGCAAAATCTTTTATAATATACGGTTTATTTAAGAATGCGTACATACCATTTAATAATAAATGAAATAGTTTACATTAATCTCTCTTTTTGCTATGATTGTGTATTTGTGTTTAATATCCGTGTTTCAAATCAATTTCAAGTAATTTGATTTTTCGATTCATTTTTTAACTAAGCAAATTGTGTGAATACTTCCTTTAGCAAATCTACTAAATGGAGTTTTCATATTTTGATTTAAACAATTCGTCTTGCAATCTATCAATTTTTCGAAACACGTTTTGACATCCTCTTGGTGGTGCAAGGTCATCTTATATGCACGAAAAGCAGAGTGGATCTCGAAAATATTGATCGCAAAGGTGTTCATTTGAAATTGGAGTTTCTACTAAAAAAAAGTTTGGGTTCACATGACAAATCATGCAAACACTATACTATAATGGCACACTAATTGACTAAAGTATAAACCATACTAAACTTCCAAATGGAATATCAACCATTTCTTAAATTGATATTTTTAAATTTAATAATGGTATTTGATAGTGTTAGTAGTGTTTAGGCTTTGTATTTATAGCCTCCAAACACTACACACACATGTAAGCCCGTGAATAAACTTTGGACTACCAACGTAGCCCAACACCTCTCATCGGTGCCCAAGCAACCAAGACTCGTAGCCCGATGCCGCTGCCCGGTTACGCCGACACTCGTGTTTTGTTGCACGACACTACGACCCGACATCGCGACCCGGTAACGCCGACACTGTGTCCCGACATTGGCCCCATTTTCCGACACTACGACCCGATAGTGTGACTCAGTGACACATACACCATGACCCGACACTCCGACTCGGTGACACAATACTATGGCCCGACATTGGCGTCCTTGCCCAACACTAAGACCTGGCACTACGGCCCACCAACTATAGATACCATATTGGTATTATTTTCTACACTCACTTAACACACACTATTTTTGTTCACACTTTATTCATAGCAAAAACATATCTTCATTTTCATCCTTGATCACTTAGGCTCGTTAAAAGCTTGTTAGGTTTCAACTTTATATATATATATATGAGAGAGAGAGAGAGCGAGAGAGAGAGAGAGAGAGAGAGAGAGAGAGAGAGAGAGAGAGAGAGTTGGTTTCAAATGAGAACCATACAAATAATTAGGAACCACATATACACTAGTGAATATAGACATATATTCACTAATGTATATATATTCACTAATGTATACAACCTTATATTTGAAGGTTGTATACATTAGTGAATATATATACATTAGTGAATAAATGTCTATATTCACTAGTGTATTGTGGTTCCTAATGGTTCTCAAATATTTAGTGGTTCCTATTTGAACGCATATATATATATATATATATATATATATATATATATATATATATATATATATATATATATATATATATATATACATATACATATATATATAGATATATATATATATATATATATATATATATATATATATATATATATATATATATATATATATATATATATATATATATATATTTACTCTCTAAGTTCAACATTGGCGCCGAAGAAAAAAGAAATCTTAGCGGAAATTAAGAATAATTTAAGAGGTATAATATCTATTTTCTATCATCTGATTTTTAATTTTAATGTTTAATTTCAACTATTAACGTGTTATATAGATTATAGAAGAAGCTCTAGAAATGCTAAAAAGTTTAGATTTAAACATGATACACATCCTCCACAATTGTATTATATTCGATTAGACAATTCAGATGGTGAAGGAGAGAACAACACTGAAAAGGAAGGTAAATATTACATTATTTGGTAACAAATTCTCTATGCATAAAATTTATTTACATAATGTGTGCACTGATTTTGTGTTTTGCATATTAGTGTACATATGTTTTTGATATAGAATTACGAACAAGTGTGTATAAGTTTTCAAAAATACAAGCATATGATTTGACCAAATAACTTGTGCATTGATTTTATAAAATTACGAACATTGAGCATAGGTTTTCATATAAAAATTATGAACCTCTGTGCATAAGTATTATTAAGAACGTGCGCATTGATTTTAATTACGTCTAAATAGGTATCATTGTCTACATATATAAGTTTTTGATATAAAAAGTTTATGAACCTCTGTGCATAAGTATTATCAATAACGTGTGCATTGATTTCATGTACATAAAGTTTTCTATATAAAAATTACGAACATTGTGCATCGGTTTTTGATATAAAATTATGAACCTCTTTGCATAAGTATTATTAATAACGTGTGCATTTATTTTAATAACGTGTACATAGGTATCATTGTCTACATACATAAGTTTTTGATATAAAAAAATTATGAACCTCTGTGCATAACTATTATCAATAAGGTTTATAATATGACATTATGAACCTCTGTGCATAAGTAATATAAAACATGTGCATATGTTTACGTACATATGTGCGTAAGGGACAATCTTCTTGTATAAATATCTTTGGGGTTAGACAAAGAACAAAATATAGAGTTGTTGTGCTATTCATCTGGGAAACTACCTTTGTGTATAGGTTCTCATTTAACAGGGCCTTGAGTTTAGTGTGAATAGGTTTATATAAACATAATGGTTTGCGTATTTCTGATGTAACAATAGTATGTGCTTAAAGTTTTTGTATCCCCGATTTGACAATAGTATATGGGTAGATTTATGATTTGAGAATAGTTTGCTATAATATTTTAACGTGTTATTTACTTATGCAGCTGATCCGATAAATGATGATGAAGATGACTTTGCTACTCCACCACCGTTGCAACAAACAGTTAGGGAAAAACGTGTGAAGTCTACTGCTAAAACACCAAGTAAGGATAATAAGAAGAATACATTACCGTTAAATAGAATACGGTCAAGAGCTCCACCAGTGAATTTGTATCAAGTGATGAATAACCTCAACAAAGATCAAGAACTTGCAGTGAAGGATATGGGATTTGAATGTTTTCTCAAGTTCAAGATAAGCGAAATCCCGACACAACTTGGGTATTGGATTGTCAAAAACTTTGACAGCAAAGAATGTCGGATTAATAGCAAGAATGGATATCTGAAGATTACAAAAAATTCAGTCAAAAGCACGTTAGGTATACCTGATGGGCCTATACAGATAGATTATATGAAAGCAACAAAAGAATGGAAAGCTAAGTTTGTTTGTTGGGATTCAAAAGGTGTATATCAAAGAATTAGTTGTCACTATGTTGGATCAAAACGATGCTGGAAGGTTATTCAAAATAAATTTTTTGGTGTTATTCGCATCGGCGATGTGTGAATGTATCAAATGTGGAACAGTCAACATCAAGTTCTTGTATTTCGTAGACAATGATGATGATATTAAGAACATGGATTGGTGTGGCTATCTCTTTGATTGCTTGAGCGAAACAAGGAAAAAGTGGAAGAATGGAAGTCATTTTAACGGGCCTTTAGTATTTCTGTTAGTAAGTAACGAATCCGTTAATACAATAATTTTTTATATATGTATTTGTTTCATTTTTCCTCTCTTTAATTTACCATTTATTCTTCTTCTATAGACACATTATGCAAATTCAGTAAGTGATGCACTGAACGAGAAGAATAATCCTGCAATAAACGAGAACAAAAAATCAATAGATCATTGGGATTCAAAAAAGTTGAATAGGTTGGAAATGAAAGAAATAGAAGATGGAGAGTTCGGTAGCAGCTTACCAAAAAATGTAAAGTCGAAATCCGTGAAGAGAAAAAAAAAACAAAGAAAGTGAAGGGGAATGTTGTAAAAAAAAAGCCCACCAAAAGAGTAGTTGATGAATCCAACGCTCTAAGTGATCACGTTGCTGAAGAACGTCAAGAATATGATGAAACCACTTATGCACTAAAGGGGACGCAAGATTCGAAAAACCAGAACGTTGATGAAGATATGACAGTTGAAAATGTGAAGTTTGCTTTTGAACCATTTGTGATAGTTGACCAAGATGAAGAAAATGAAATCAACGGAAAAAATCGTGACCCGTTTGTGATAGCCGACAAAGATGAAGAAAATAAAGTCAACAAAAAAACTCGTGAACCGTTCGTGACAGATTACCCCACTCTGGAAAACGTGGAGATTAATGTACTAGATTTTGTCGATGAAACACAAAATGAACCAATTAATGGAATTCATGAGAAAGAAAAAGTTGGTGCACCTGATTTTGAAAAGGTGGTGCCAGTCAGAGTCAAACAAAAGCTTGTAGCAGAACACTCCCATTTACTCCAAATATATTCGGCGGTCTCAATACACCAAATGAGTTTTTCAGCTTGGAAAAAATGTTTCTGCAGAGAACATTACAAAAGATAAGCAGCCACAACGTCTCGAGGTACATAAAATCCTTTTGCGTTAATTTTTCATAAGTAATACTTTTTAAAAAGATATATCCATCTAAATTATTCGTATAAATTCCTTTTGCGTTACTTTTTCTTAAGTAATACTTTGTGCATACCATTTTATAAACTGATATTATTGTCCGCATTACTTTCATATGTAATAAAAAGTAGTTCACATAGTTTATACCATTTTAAACTATCTTATTGATGTAAAATATATATTCGAACTATTTTCAGGAGTTCGAAAATGAAATTTCATTAAAACTTCATGTTGGGTTATAACTTAGCTAAAATAGTTTAACCAAGAACAACTCACTTAACAAACAAGAATAGTAATTCAAGTGATTAATACGGAAGATATTATGAGTTACTACGGAAGGCAAGTTACTACAGAAGTTCAACATGTTACTACGGATACTTAAGTTACTACGGTGAAATGAAGTTACTACGGACAAAGTCAAAGTCAAGATACGGAGGAAGTCAAGACAAGACACGGAAGACAAACTTATCTTGCAAGTATCAAATCTAATTAGATAGAGTTATAATTAGATTAGATTTCCTTTTGTTAATTAGATAGAGTTTCCTTAAATCTAGATAATGATTTATTTAGATAAGGATAGATGTAGAATTCTAGTTTATCTAGAACGAGCCTCAAGGTCTATAAATATAGATCCTTGGAGAATAGAGAAAACACGTTGTATTGATATATTATTGATTAATGCAATTGAGGCTTACAATTCGACAATTACTTTGTTTATTTGTTATTCATTATTAGTTGTTCGATAACTCGTAATATTGAAGTGTTCATCCGCTGCTGAACTTCTTCAATAGATCTCGATCTTAACGTTAGCAAACATATTAGTTTACCTAGACTAATACGATCCTGACAAGTGGTATCAGAGCACAGGAGGTGCTTTAGATCCATTGATCAACGAGTTCATAATCCTCACACGCAAGAATCATTACAACCACCATGACAGAAGTTGCAATTGGAAAAGTTCCTATTCTAAATAGTAACGAATTCGACTTATGGAAGCTACGAATCAAGCAACACATTCTACTGTCTGACTACACAGTATGGGATGTAATCATCAATGGTAACAAACGTCTTACCGCCAATGGAGCTGATGGAGAACCAGGAATGGCTGCACGAGCACTGGTGACTGACCTTGAACGAAGAGAAAAACAAACTGAGATCAAGGCTCTCAGTATTCTTTTAATTGCAATCCCTAACGAATATCAATCGCAATTCGAAGAATATGAAGATGCCAAATCGCTATGGGAAGCTTTGGAGAAAAGATTCAGCGGAACAAAGAATACCAAAAAGAACAAGAAAGCTCTTCTCAAACAGGAGTATGAAAACTTCAACCGGGTGCCTGGCGAACGAATGACTCAGACTTTTGATCGTTACAAAAAGCTCACTGGAGAGATGCTAAGCGCAGGAATCAGGTATGATAAAGATGATCTAAACAGAAAGTTCATCCGGGCTCTAGGGAAGGAATGGATTATCTACACAGTTTCCTACAGACAAGGAGACACCCTAGAAGCACTTGAACTAGATGATCTTTACAACGATCTAAGAGTATTCGAAGCAGAAGTCGAAGTAGAAAAGGTTGCCAATAACAATCCTAGTATTACCAATGGTAATACTGCACTTGCCACAACATCTGGAGGACCAACACATGAAATCAGCGAAGAAATTTCATTCGAAGCCTTTATTTGTAAGTGTTCAAATCTCACAGGTGAAGAGGTCAAACAGATGCATCCAGATGATTGTGATGAAATCGATCTCAAGTGGCAATCTGCTATGCTGGCACTACGAGCTAGAAGATTCTTGAATAGGACAGGAAGGCGATTCAATCCACGAAACAACGAACGAATTACCTTCGACAAAAGCAAAGTGAAGTGCTATGAATGCAGTGAATTAGGTCACTTCGCTAGAGACTGTCCAAACAAGTCAAGAACCAACAATCCACGAACCACTCAAGACACAACTCAGAGTGCACTCATGTCACAGGACATCTTTGGATTTGATTGGAGTGACTTGGCTGAAGAAACAAGTCAAAATAGAGCGCTAATCTCTGAGGAACAAAATCACGTAGAAACTACTGTTCACCATGCATGCATAGCCGTAGTAATGGATGATACGGACATTCTGGGAGATTTAGTTGCTACGGATGACTTATTTTCTACTGAGCTGTCCTATACTGACATTGGAATTCCTGAAATCAGCAACAACATACTGGGATATGACTGGAATGATGACGATCAAGGAGCACCACACGAGGATGCTCTCATGGCCATTGACTCTCCAACTCCAGATTCTTCATCTCTTATGGCCGAGGTAAAATCTAAATTATGTACTCCTGAATGTAAAGATATAATTGTTAAGTACAAAGATCATAATCAATTAATGAGTGACTCCATTAAAAACTTAGAAGAACAAAGACGGTCAGCTCATAGAGTAATTGATAATTTAGAAAACCAGATTAAGTCCCATAAAGTCAATGAACAAAGCTATCAAGAAAAGATCAATCTACTTGAATGGCAAAAAGAGGACTTACTGCTTAAACTCAAGGTGGCTAGGGATAAGAACAAACTTCTAGAACAAGAACATAATAAAGTTGAATTAGATATAGGGAAGTTAGAATTTGCTTCTAAATCTGTAAACGACCTATGTCAAAAACAAATTCATGGAAAAGTTAAAGCTGGCCTAGGTTACAAAGAAGTTGCCCCTCCATTTAATCAAAACTACATCCCACCATCTTTAGATGAGCCCAGGATTCCCATCTCTCAGACACCTCCAAAGGAATCATTCAATGTTGATCCAATCAACTATGATGAAGTTCTAATTGAGGACTTAGTTGAAGAAAGTAAAGTCCACATTGTGAAGAATAAGGATATTCCATTGGAAAATCATTTACTTACAATAGAAGGAATAACTCTACCTTCTACACAAAGTCTAGTGTCTCTGCCATCCACTAACCCCATGAAGACTGCCAACACATCCACCAAAAGCAAAAACACGATAGTCCCTAAGGAAAACCCAAAGACTTGGAAACACATAGGCAAACGAGGAAATCAAAGAAACATGAACCAAGTCAAAACTCAAAAGGGTCAAGCTGTTAATAACACTAGGAAGGGATGTTTTATTTGTGGTAAAATAAATCACTATGCAAAGATCTGTTATCATAATCCACAAAATCAAGTGCAAGTGACTCAAAAACCACATCATGGGGTGGGATACAAGGGAAGGGCTGTCTCTAAAAACAACTTTGTTAAACAAGTCGCTTCAGAAAAGCAAAGTGTTAACAAAAGGAACATAATTTCCAACAAGAAGAATAGAGTTAGTACTGCTAGACAAACCTTAGTTTCTACGGCTAAGGTTAATACGGCCAAAAGTAAAGGTGTTAATACTGCCCGTACTAATACTGTGAAAACTAACCGTATGAACCCTGCTCGTGTTAATACTGCCAAAAGTAACTTTGTCACTAAGGCTCCTATTAACAATATGAAACAACGACATGTCAAAACAGTACCTATTCCAATTGTTAATTCAAAGGTGGTTAACACCAAAATTGTTCATAAAGATAAATCTTTCAAGAAAGTGTGGCAACCAAAGGTTCAAGTAACTCAACCACCTATCCCCACTGATTTTTCAAAACTTGTACAAAGGAAGGTGAGTTACTTCGATGATATGGGCAAACCCAAGTCAACTTTGGCTTGGGTTCCCACCAGAAACTAATCTCTAACGTTTATGTGCAGGTTCAGCCAACAAAAGAGAGTGAGAACAGTTGGCATGTAGATAGTGGCTGCTCCAGGCACATGACGGGCAACATGTCATGCCTTCAGGACTTTGAAAAGTTCAACGGAGGATATGTTGCTTTTGGAGGCAATCCAAAGGGAGGAAAGATTACTGGAAAGGGAACAATCAGCAATGGTACACTACACTTCAAGGACGTGTACTATGTGCAACAGCTTCAATATAACTTGTTGAGTGTCTCTCAAGTTTGTGATGAGAAACACACACCGATCTTCACTGCAACAGAATGCATTATAATGAAGCCTGGGTATGTAATAGATGAAAGCATGATACTACTCAGAACACCAAGGAGAGACAATGTCTATTGTCTAGACATGTCCAAGGTTCAACTCAATTCACCTGAAGCTTGCTTTCTCTCAAAAGCAACTTTAGACGAATCAACTCTATGGCATAGGAGGATGTGCCACATGAACCTGAAGAACATCAACAAACTAGTTCAATCTAGTTTGGTTAGAGGTCTCCCAAACAAGCAGTTCAACCTTGAAGATAACTGCTTAGCTTGCTTGAAGGGAAAGCAACACAAGTCTTCACACAAGACAAAGGAGATTAACTCTAACACTACTCCTTTACATTTACTTCACATGGACCTCTTTGGTCCCACTAATGTAAAGAGTATAGCAAAGAAGTCATACTGCTTGGTCATCACCGATGATTACTCAAGATACACATGGGTTTACTTTCTTGGTACCAAAGATGAAACAAGCCAGCTCCTCATCTCATTTATCACTAAGATTGAAGTTCAACTCAATCAAAAGATCAAGAAAATTCGATGTGATAATGGTACGGAATTCAAGAATAGCGTGATGAATGACTTCTGTGACAAGAAAGGAATAGAACGCCAATTCAGTGCTGCCAGGACTCCTCAACAAAACGGAGTTGCTGAAAGACGAAATAGAACACTGATTGAGGCAGCCAGAAGCATGTTGGCTGACTCCAACCTTCCGATCTTCTTCTGGGCAGAAGCAGTTAACACTGCCTGCTATGTCCAGAATAGGGTTTTGCTTGTCAAGGCACACAACAAGACACCATATGAGCTACTTCACAAGAAACAACCCTTGATCAGCTTCCTTCGTGCTTTTGGATGCCCATGCACAGTTCTAAACTCCAAAGACTACCTTGGAAAATTTGAAAGCAAAGCTGATGAAGGTACATTTGTTGGCTACTCATCTCAAAGCAAAGCATATCGGGTCTATAATCACAAATCAAAGATCATTGAAGAAAGCTCAAATGTCACCTTCAATGAATACACGCCCAACAAAAAGGGACATGGACCGGATTGGGTATTTGATTTGGATGCCTTGACCAAATCGTTGAACTCCAACTTTGAGTTTCACCCTAAACAAGTTGATACGGATAGGGTTAATACGGCAAGTTCTACTTCTCCAGCTACGGAGCCCGTTGCTACGGCTCCTATTACAGGTACTGCTCGCTTGGATGTGATGGAATACATCAATCTTCCAGTCACTTTGGACGACCCAAGCTTTGATTCAAGCAACTCAGCGGAAGACTCTACAAAAGAAGATGAAGTAGTACATCCACCATCACCAACTGCTACGGACTACGCAACACGTCCTAATGGTGTTCCACACCTAATTGAAGAGGATGAGAATGGAGTTGAACAAATTGTAACTGAAGGATTTGAGCCTTACACTTCTGAAATTCCTAAATCAGTCACCTCTCCTTCATTTACTACTCCTCCAACCACTCCTTCTCCATTCACTACCACTTATCCTAGCAATGCCATGCCAGATTTGAATGATACAAACTTGGGTGTTGAACTACGCCTTGAGAAGATCCCATCTTCTCGTGTTGCTAAGAATCATCCTCCTGATCAAATCATTGGCTCACTTGACTTCTCCATTGAAACTAGAAGTCAAACCAAATCCAAAAAGGATTCTCAGAATGATCTCATAAACACATGTCTCTTTGCATGCTTCCTCTCTCAAATGGAGCCTAAGAAAATTCAAGAGGCTCTACTAGATCCACACTGGATAGAAGCATGTCAGGCAGAACTCCTCCAATTCAAGATTCAAGGGGTATGGGTACTTGTTGAGGTCCCATATGGCAAAAAGGTGATTGGTACACGCTGGATATTCAGAAACAAGAAAGATGAGCGTGGAATTGTGGTCAAAAATAAGGCAAGACTGGTTGCCCAGGGCTACACTCAAGAAGAAGGAATCGACTATGAAGAAGTATTTGCTCCCGTAGCTAGGATTGAGGCCATACGCTTATTCCTAGCCTTTGCTTCTTTTATGGGATTCAAGGTATATCAAATGGACGTCAAGAGCGCTTTTCTATACGGAGTCATTGAAGAAGAGGTGTATGTCAAACAACCTCCTGGATTTGAAGACCCTCAACATCCACACAAAGTGTACAAACTGATCAAAGCTCTTTATGGGCTTCATCAAGCACCACGTGCATGGTATGACACACTATCAGATTACCTTCTTCAAAACCATTTTCAACGCGGCACAATTGACAAGACCTTGTTCTTCAAGAAATCCCAGTCCGACATTCTTCTTGTCCAAATCTACGTGGATGATATCATCTTTGGATCCACCAAAGATTCATTGTGCAAAGAATTTGAGGATCTCATGCACACTAAATTTCAGATGAGTTCAATGGGAGAACTCACTTTCTTCTTGGGCCTACAAGTCAAACAAAAACCGGATGGCATGCTAATAAGCCAAACCAAATATGTCAAAGACATCCTCACAAAATTTGGATTAATGGATGCAAAGGTGGCAAGTACTCCGGTGGAAACTCACAAACAAATGACGGCTGATCTTGAGGGGGAGGATGTGGATATACACAACTATAGATCAATGATAGGATCTCTCATGTATCTCACAGCATCAAGACCAGACATCATGTTTGGAGTTTGTGTGTGCGCAAGATACCAAACAAGGCCAAAGATGTCACACCTCATAGCCGTTAAGAGAATCTTTAGATATCTAAAGGGCAAACCTAATCTAGGTTTATGGTATCCTAAAGACTCTCCCTTTGACTTAATAGCTTATACTGATAGCGACTATGGAGGTGAGAACTTAGACAGGAAGTCAACAACTGGAGGTTGCCAATTTATTGGCTCAAGACTGGTGTCATGGCAGTGCAAAAAGCAAACAACGGTATCAACCTCTTCTACAGAAGCTGAGTACATTGCTGCTGCTAGTTGTTGTGCTCAAGTACTTTGGATTCAAAATCAGATGATGGACTATGGATTTTCCTTCATGAACACGCCAATCTTCATTGACAACCAAAGCACAATAAGCATCATCAACAACCCGGTCAAACACTCCAAAACAAAACATATAGAGATACGCTATCACTTTATAAGGGATTGCAACGAGAAGAAACTAATCCATGTTGAGAAGATCCACACTGACAATCAACTCGCTGACCTCCTCACAAAGGCGTTTGATGTTGGGAGATTCACGTTCTTAATCACAAGCATTGGAATGCTCAATACGGAAGAATAACTCAACTACTTTTCTCTCAGTATTTCTATTATATTTAAAAATAAGTCCCTTCGAAGAAGCAGTAGTAACCTTATGATGAAAATCAAGTACCTTACTCTCTAGTATTGTACTATGTTACTACTGCAACATCAATAGTAAAAACAAAGAGTTTCCAAAGTATGATTAGTACGACCAAATTACTAAGGCTAAGGGAAGGTTTAACTACTACTGCCCTACGCTAATAGAGTTTGGACGGAATGGTTAATACGGACGAGTAATGAGTTGCTACGGCCCTCTGGTTTAATACTGCCAGTAACTCAAGTTACTACGGACAGTCCAGTTAATACGGCCCATGAAACCATTACTACGGACCTTTAACCTACTTACTACGGACCTTTATGTTAATACTGCAGATTATCATATTAATAAGGTTTCTTAAGAGATAAGAATACCCTAATTAATGATGATTTGACAAGTCAAAACACAACTTGTAACCCCACTTTACACGTGTCAGTCACAGAAGACATAACAATAACACGTGGTAAAATCTGATTGGACCTAATTTTTGAAATTCAGGCGCGAGGCACAGCTACTGTTGCCACGTGGCGTTTTTAAATTGGACTATCAAATTTGACTAATTACCCGCGTCTAATCAGGGGAGTCAAGTTGTTAAAATTGTTCGGTATAAAAGGGGGTAAATTGAATAGTTTGATACTTACCGTTGTAAAACCCCTAAATCTTCCAAGAAAAAGTTACCGTTAGACCTAAAATCAATCAATTTTCAATTTCGTTGTGACTAACCATCTACATTCTTGTGCATTACTGTTTCTAATCAATCACAGAATCAACAATGGCGGAACAATTGCAATTTTTCAAGACTCACAACATGGTCGCTTGCTTGGAAAAGACTACCGATAACGCCGATTTCCATCAAATAATCGATTTCTTTGATCAATCGAAGATCAAGACGGCGTTAACCATCAATCCGGAGATTGATGAATCCCACATTAGGGATTTTTGGACGTCTGCCACTCTGGACAACGATGATATTGCCATCAATGCTGTGGTGAGGGGTAAAGCAATCCAAGTGACAGAATCCTCTCTCCGAGTACATCTGAACCTTCAAGATGAGGAAGGTATAGAACATGTCCCTTATGACACCCTGGTAACTACTTTTACTAACATGGGATATGAGGGGGACCTAAACGTTTCCACATTTTTAAAAGCAAAACTTTCCCCTCAATGGAAATACATGTTGCATACTTTGCAACAATGTATGTCCCCCAAAAGAACAGGGTGGCATGAAGGAAGTTCAACATTAGCCAATGCAATGGTATGCTTGGCTACGGGGGGTACTTTTAACTTTTCTTACATGATTTTTGATGCAATGAGAAGAAATCTTGAAAACCCAAATAAATTTCTCATGTATCCTAGATTTCTTCAACATTGTATAAATTGTGTTCACAAAGATCTCCCAAGATCTGAAAAACATTTTCTCTCACACGCTCATTCAAAGAAGGTATTCACTAATATGAGACAAGTAAACAAGGGTGGACCATCTCATGTGACACCATTATTCTCAAAAATGTTGGTGGTCACAATTCCCACAGCTGCAGGACAAGTAACTCTACCTCTGTCCCAACCCACAGCTACCACCATCAGTACCACTGCACTTACTCAGGGCACTAGTGCCATATCTGAAGCAGGTACTGCAGGTGGAAACCCAGAGGTTACTACGGCAGTTGCTACTGCCCCTATACCTCCAGTTGCTACTGTGAGTTCTACTCCAGTTGCTACTGCTTCAGTCACTACTGCTAAAGTGACTAAACCCACAGCTTCAGCACCTCACAAATCCCCCAAAGCTGCTTCTAAGAGACTCAAGAGGGTTACTCAGCCTCTTGTGTCTAAAACCATCCCTCATACTACTACTGCAAAAGCAATCCCTGAAACATCTTCAGGATTGCCACACACATTAGGGGAAAACCTTGAACATACCCCCTTGTTCACTGAGTTGGTCATTAAGGAGAGGGAAGACCATGTGGGGAGGGCTGATACTACTGCAGCCTCTACTTCTCATAGTAGAGCTCAGGACAGTATCAACATAACTAAGACCCAAACTACGGCAACACCATCCCTTGCTGAGGACTTGTTCTCAGATTGGGAAGGTGGTCCCTGGCGCCAAGAGACCATGGGGGAGATACCTGCTTCTGCTAGGCAGAAGAGTTTCTCTTTTCCCGAGGATCTTCCACCTGTTGGTACCCAACAGGAAAGGGGTGAGGGTAGTGGTAGTCATTATAATGAATTGATGGGTATGTACCAAAATCTAATGGTGAGGGTTGAAAAACAAGAAGAGATGCTGTCTTCTTTAACTTCTTTGGTGCAACAGGTACTGGCACAACAAGCTTTGATATCAGTCCAGCTACTGCCCAAAAGAATCACCACACTAGATGCTGGAACTTCACCAAAACCATCCAGCTCATCCTCTTCAGATGACTCCCCAGCAGATGACAACAAGGGGGAGAAAGAATTGAATGTGTTATCATCTGGAGAGAGCAAAGGTGATGAAGACAAAGGAAGCACAGATACTGTCATCACTGCCACCTCCAATCAAGATGAACAAATGGAGACAGACAGTATAGTTGAGGGGGAGACAGACTTTGATGCTAATATGATGATAGATGCAGAGGGTGAAGAGATGGAAGTTGATACTCCACTTAAGGGGGAGCAGCAGCAGCAAGAAGTCAAGCAAATGGTTGAAGAAACCATAGATGAGATGGAAGATGAAACTTCACCAAATGCTACTGAAACACTTAATGCGGATCAAGATGCTGAAATGGTTACTGCGGACCCAGTTACTACGGATCAAGTTACTACGGATCCTATGGTAACTAGCCCAGTTACTACTGACCAAGTTGCTGCGGACCCCATGATAACTAGTCCAGTTGCTACGGACTTAGTTGATACGGTTGATATGGAGCAAGTTGCTACGGACCCAATGCTTATCAGTCCAGCTCCAGAAACAGAGGAGGAAGATCATTCCTACCTATTCACAACCATTCCTCCCACGTTCGATCAAGCTTCAACTACATTTCAGGCAATTCAATCTGAAGCTACAACTCCTTCCACCACTGTAACAGAAGCTCCTTCTACCATTGATCAAGAAGAAGCTGCAAATGTTCTTATAAGAACAGAAATGTCAAGAACAAGTGTGATGGCTGATGAAGACACCATAGCATCACAACTGCTTAAGATCAAAGAGGAGAGAGCAGAAGAAGAGAGAAAGAAGATGCTAGCTGAAAGAGTTGCAAAACAGAGAGCATCAGCTGCATTGGGTGAAAAACAAATTCAAACCTCTCTTAGACTACCTGAACAATCTACTGGTTTGTCTGTTTCTGTTCCTACAGGTAGAGTTGGGTATGTCACAGTGGACAAGAAGAAGAATAAAGTACAAATGGTTGACCTTGAAGCTGAAAAAGATAAAGGAAAAGGCAAAGCCATTGCAGTGGAGAAATTAAAAACTGAAGAAGAAAGAAGCAAACAAGAAGCTTTTAATTTCCAAGGAATGACTGCTGAAGAAATTGAACTGCTCAGACAAGAGCAAGAACAAGCAGAGCTATTGAACATAATGGCTGCTGAGAAGAAAGAAGAGGAGGAAAGAGAAAGAAAAAGAAAGATAGCTCAAGAAGATGAGCTACATGCTAAGCTAAACAAAGAACCTACTCCAGAGGAAAGGGAAAGATTGGCCAGAATTGCTGAAGAAGATGCAGTAAAAGCTCAGGAGATGGCCAATGAACAAATTTTGGACAGATTGGTCAAACAGGGTTTGATGAAATCTTTGGAAAGATCAGATGAGCTTCTAGCACAGAAGATGCATGAAGAGGAACTTAAACAAGCCAAAGCCAAGCCTGAGAAGAAGAAAGTGTCCAAACCAACTTCCACACAAGTCAAGTTAGCTCAAGATAGGGAGAAATATACCATGTACCTTAAAAGTAAAGGTCACAGTGGCAGATCTTTAGGCCCTATGAAGTTAGCTACCATTTTAGAGCTTGTGAAGGAAGAAAGACAAAAGGAAGCTAAAAGGGAAGCAGCACTTGCAAAGCTTGAAGAGAAAAAGAAGCTAAATGCAGAAAAAGTGTTGGCTGCAGCCCTTAGAACAGGAAGGAAGGTATTTCAAGCTGAACCTGTTCCTGAAGTCAAACAGTCAGAAGAGAAGCAGAAAAGAAGAAAGCTGTCATCAAAAAGGATTCCAGTTCCTCCATCTAAAAGACAAAAGATGGGTGATGCTGCTGCTGCCTCTCAAGAAAGCCCAGAAATTCCATTTGCTGATGTCAAACCAGAGCCTGAAGATATGGAACAAGACCCTCCTAGTACCACTCAAGGGGGAGATTATTCTGCATATATTAATCATGTTGAAGGTTTGAAATTTACTCCATTAAATGTGAAACCTCCAGTTATCATTGATTGGAAGTATATTGGAGGAGAAAACAGGACTGAGTATGAAGTGACCCGACAAGATAAATCAAGAAAGATACTTCATGCTTTTTATGATGCCATTAGACTCTTTGACAGAGAAGACCTGGAAAAAATGTACAATATAGGCAAGTCAAAGTATTCTAATCAAAGAGGAGTACCAGGAATTGAGCTGGCAATGGACATCTTATGCGGACTATTTGAACCTGGTTATGAGAAGAAGAGTTCAGTCTTCAAGAAGGAAGGACCAAACAATCCGATTCTGAATTGGTACATCTATGAAAGAAGTGGAACATACTCCATTATCAGAAGACATGGAGCAAGAGAATTCTACTTGGTGGATGTCAAATATCCACATTCTTTGAAGACATTGAATGAGCTTGTTGAGTTGAAGCTGAATGGACCTCAAGACTCAAGACTAGCTCATGAACTCATTTGGAGAATCTTGTGTCAACGCGTAGAAAAGTCCAAAGGAAAGTCTGACTGGAAAAACAAGTAGTTGTAATTAACATACAATACTTAGTACTATTTTGTAAACAGTTAGTACGGTTGAAATATAGAACTTGTACTTTTGATATGCTATAAAAGTTCAAGGTTAGGGGGAGATTGTTGGGTTATAACTTAGCTAAAATAGTTTAACCAAGAACAACTCACTTAACAAACAAGAATAGTAATTCAAGTGATTAATACGGAAGATATTATGAGTTACTACGGAAGGCAAGTTACTACGGAAGTTCAACATGTTACTACGGATACTTAAGTTACTACGGTGACATGAAGTTACTACGGACAAAGTCAAAGTCAAGATACGGAGGAAGTCAAGACAAGACACGGAAGACAAACTTATCTTGCAAGTATCAAATCTAATTAGATAGAGTTATAATTAGATTAGATTTCCTTTTGTTAATTAGATAGAGTTTCCTTAAATCTAGATAATGATTTATTTAGATAAGGATAGATGTAGAATTCTAGTTTATCTAGAACGAGCCTCAAGGTCTATAAATATAGATCCTTGGAGAATAGAGAAAACACGTTGTATTGATATATTATTGATTAATGCAATTGAGGCTTACAATTCGACAATTACTTTGTTTATTTGTTATTCATTATTAGTTGTTCGATAACTCGTAATATTGAAGTGTTCATCCGCTGCTGAACTTCTTCAATAGATCTCGATCTTAACGTTAGCAAACATATTAGTTTACCTAGACTAATACGATCCTGACACTTCATAAGATTGAGTGGTTGAGAGAAGAAGTTGGGGATCTAATAGAAAAAGGGGAAGTGAAATTTGGAGAACACAAGATTTTTAAAATGTTGAGGCTAAGAAAGGAAAATATTTTCAATGAAAAGAGTCAAGCAAGAAGTGAGAATCCCGTTGAAACAAATGTGTTTGTAGAAAAGGAATGTGACCATGATAAGATTAATACACAAGAAGAACACGAGACAGCTCCGAAAACAGGAGATGATGCTACAATGTCGAGTAAAAAATATGTGAATACTTGTGAAGATTCTCAGAGTCCATTTTCTTACAGTTTTGAAGTACTTGAAGCACTTTATAATTGGAACAAACAACGACTTGGAAATAGTAAGAGTTCAGATCTTTCGTCTAAAGAAGCGCCATTTGGTATTTTTAATTCGGTTCCAACTTTTAATACTTATAAGCTCGAAAGTAAGAAATTGGACCTTTTAGGTGAAACACTGAGTGTAATTTGCAATAATGATAATGTTATTAATGCATTAGAAAAATCGAACAGTCGGTTGACTGGTACATGAAGAAATTGGACAAGAGTTGGAAAAAGAATTTATAGATGATAGTTTGAGTGGGAAGGTAGAAAGAAGGGTACACGATGATATCGTTATGGTTGATGCACAAAATAAGGATGATGTTATTGGGAGTCCCAAAAAAAATATTAGAAAGGAGCAGGAAAACGTAGTTGAACAACACATGGAACAACCGAAAATAAAAAATGTTCAAGATTTCAATTCACTGGATGCTCCAATTCAAAAACCGACGCCGACACTGTTAATATCGTTATGGTTGATGCGCAAAGGAAAGACGATGTTGTTGGGACTCCGAAAACACATATTAGGAAGGAGCAGGAACCCGTGGTTGAACAACACATGGAACAAATGAAAAACAAAAATGTTGAAAATTTCAGTGCAATGGCTGCTCCAGTTCAAAAACCGACACTCGAACCTGTTGAGAGGCAAACGAAAGGAAACATACGTGCATTAGTTAATGCATCAAAGTTACAGTTGGAAGTACCAAAAACCAAAGACAGTGTCAACATCCAAGCCAAAAGTTCACACGATGCTATTGGAGGAGAACATGTAGAGAAGAGAACGAAACGCAATTTGAAACTTCCTGCCACAAGCAAATCACCTTATGTGATAAGGGAAGTACTTTTTACAAAACCAACAACCAATGAAATGCTCATCTCAGAATACGCGTTTTCAGGTTTGCACGAAACAAAGTAAGTAAAAAAGTATATATAAACAATTTGTTGAAATTCGTAACTTTTATTTAAATCTCGTGACTAACAACATATTGTCTTTTATTTTCTTTAAATGCTAGAGTGATATTATATTTGAAAAAAATGGCCTCACTGCACAAAGACTTGTATTCGAGTGTTTTCATCCAGAATTGACTATTCTCCCTAAATCAATTGACTTGTGGTCACATATAATGAATGCTGAAGAGACGAAGAAATCTCCCGATGGTTATGCACGATTATTTTGTCATACTTCAATGATGGTATGTTTTATAAAATTTTCATTTTTTATTGTATATTGCATGATAAAAATGATGCACGTTACGAACATCATAACTTAAAAAAAGCTTTAAATGTCAAATCTCCGCCTTTGTTTATTAATTCCACAGCTCAATCTACTCCTTTGTTTATTAAAAAACCAAGGTAATTATCGAATCTAAGGAGTAGATTGAGCTATGGAATTAATAAACAAAGGTGGAGATTTGACATTTAAGGCTTTTTTTTAAGTTATGATGTTCGTAACGTGCATCATTTTTATCATGCAATATACAATAAAAAATGCAAAATTTAAAAAACATACCATCATTGAAGTATGACAAAATAATCGTGCATGACCATCGGAAGATTTCTTCGTCTCTTCAGCATTCATTATATGTGACCACACGTAAATTGATTTAGGGAGAATCGTCAATTCTGGATGAAAACACTCGAATACACGTCTTTGTGCAGTGAGGCCATTGTTTTCAAATATAATATCACTCTAGCATTTAAAGAAAATAAAAGACAGTATGTTGTTAGTCACGAGATTTAAATAAAAGTTACGAATTTCAACAAATTGTTTATATATACTTTTTTACTTACTTTGTTTCGTGCAAACCTGAAAACGCGTATTTTGAGATGAGCATTTCATTGGTTGTTGGTTTTGAAAAAGTACTTCCCTTATCACATAAGGTGATTTGCTTGTGGCAGGAAGTTTCAAATTTCGCTTCGTTCTATTCTCTACGTGCTCTCCTCCAATAGCATCGTGTGAACTTTCGGCTTGGATGTTGACACTGTCTTTGGTTTTTGGTACTTCCAACTGTAACTTTGATGCATTAACTAATGCACGTATTTTTCCTTTCGTTTGCCTCTCAACAGGTTCGAGTGTCGGTTTTTGAACACGAGCACCCATTGCACTGAAATTTTCAACATTTTTGTTTTTCATTTGTTCCATGTGTTGTTCAACCACGGGTTCCTGCTCCTTCCTAATATGTGTTTTCGGAGTCCCAACAACATCTTCTTTCCTTTGCGCATCAACCATAACGATATTAACAGTGTCCAGTGAACTGAAATCTTCAACATTTTTTTATTTTCGGTAATTCCATGTGTTGTTCAACTACGTTTTCCTGCTTCTTTCTAATATTTGTTTTGGGACTCCCAATAACATCATCCTTATTTTGTGCATCAACCATAACGATATCATCGTGTACCCTTCCTTCTACCTTCCCACTCAAACTATCATGTATAAATTCTTTTTCCAACTCTTGTCCAATTTTTCATGTACGAGCAACCGACTGTTCGATTTTTCTAAAGCATTAGTAACATTATCATTATTTCAAATTACACTCGGTGTTTCACCTAAAAGGTCCAATTTCTTACTTTCGAGCTCATGAGTATTAAAAGGTTGAACCGAATTAAAAATACCAAATGGCGCTTATTTAGACGAAAGATCTGAATTCTCACTATTTCCAAGTCGTTGTTTGTTCCAATTATAAAGTGCTTCAAGTACTTCAAAACTGTAAGAAAATGGACTCTGAGAATCTTCACAAGTATTCACAAATTTTTTACTCGACATTGTAGCATCATCTCCTGTTTTCGGAGCTGTCTCGTGTTCTTCTTGTGTATTAATCTTATCATGGTCACATTCCTTTTCTACAAACACATTTGTTTCAAAGGAATTCTTACTTCTTGCTTGACTCTTTTCATTGAAAATATTTTCCTTTCGTAGCCTCAACATTTTAAAAATCTTGTGTTCTCCAAATTTCACTTCCCCTTTTTCTATTAGATCCCCAACCTTTTCTCTCAACCACTCAATCCTATGAAGCTTTAATGAAATTTCATTTTCGAACTCCTGGAAATAGTTCGAATATATATTTTACATCAATAAGATAGTTAACAATGGTATAAACTATGTGAACTACTTTTTCTTACATATGAAAGTAATGCGGACAATAATATCAGTTTATAAAATGGTATGCACAAAGTATTACTTATGAAAAAATAACGCAAAAGGAATTTATACGAATAATTTATATGGATATATCTTTTTAAAAAGTATTACTTATGAAAAATTAACGCAAAAGAATTTTATGTACCTCGAGACGTTGTGGCTGCTTATCTTTTGTAATGTTCTCTGCCGAAATATTTTTTTCCAAGCTGAAAAACTCATTTGATGTATTGAGACCGACGAATATATTTGGAGTAAACGGGAGTATTCTGGTAAAAGCATTTGTTTGACTCTGCCTTGCACCACCTTTTTCAAAATCAGGTGCACCAACTTTTTCTTTCTCATGAATTCCATTAATTGGTTCATTTTGTGTTTCATCGTCAAAATCTAGTACATTAATCCCCACGTTTTCCTGAGCGGGGTAATCTGTCACAAACGATTCACGAGTTTTTTCGTTGACTTTATTTTCTTCATCTTTGTGAGCTATCACAAACGGGTCACGATTTTTTTCGTTGATTTCATTTTCTTCATCTTGGTTAGCGTTCACAAATGGTTCAAAAGCAGACTTCACATTGGCAACTGTCATATCTTCATCAACGTTCTGGTTTTTTGAATCTTGCGTCCCCTTTAGTGCATAAGTGGTTTCATCATATTCTTGACGTTCTTCAGCAACGTGATCACTTAGAGCGTTGGATTTATCAACTACTCTTTTGGTGCGCTTTTTTTTACAACATTCCCCTTCACTTTCTTTGTTTTGTTTTTTTCTTTTCACGGATTTCGACTTTACATTTTTTGGTAAGCTGCTACCGAACTCTCCATCCTCTATTTCTTTCATTTCCAACATATTCGACTTTTCTGAATCCCAATGATCTATTGATTTTTTGTTCTTGTTTATTGTAGAATTATTCTTCTACTTCAGTGCATCACTTACTGAATTTGCATAATATATCTATAGAAGAAGAATAAATGGTAAATTAAAAAGAGTAAAAATGAAACAATGCATACATATATAAACAATTATTGTATTAACGGATTCGTTACTTACCAACAGAAATACTAAAGGCCCGTTAACATGACTTCCATTCTTCCACTTTTTCCTTGTTTCCCTCAAGCAATCAAAGAGATAGCCACACCAATCCATGTTTTTAATATCATCATCACTGTCGAAATACAAGAACTTGATGTTGACTGTTCCACATTTGATACATTCACACATCACCGATGTGAATAATACCAAAAAATTTAGTTTGAATAACCTTCCAGCATCGTTTTGATCCAACATAGTGTCAACTAATTCTTTGATATACACCTTTTGAATCCTAACAAACTCAGCTCCATTCTTTTATTACACTATTACTAGTTTTTGTTGCTTTCATATAATCTATCTTTATATGGCCATCAGGTATACCTAACGTGTTTTTGATTGAATTTTTTGTAATCTTCAGATATCCATTCTTGCTATTAATCCGACATTCTTTGCTGTCAAAGTTTTTGACAATCCAATACCTAAGTTGTGTCGGGATTTCGCTTATCTTGAACTTGAGAAAACATTCAAATCCCATCTCCTTCACTGCAAGTTCTTGATCTTTGTTGAGGCTATTCATCACTTGATACAAATTCACTGGTGGAGCTCTTGACTGTATTCTATTAAACGGTAATGTATTCTTCGTATTATCCTTACTTGGTTTTTTTGCAGTAGACTTCACACGTTTTTCCCTAACAACTGTTTGTTGCAACGGTGGTGGAGTAGCAAAGTCATCTTCATCATCATTTATCGGATCAACTGCATAAGTAAAATAACACGTTAAAATATTATAGCAAACTCTTCTCAAATCATAAATCTATCCATATACTATTGTCAAATCGGGGATACAAAAACTTTATGCACATGCAATTGTTACATCAGAAATACGCAGACCATTATGTTTATATAAACCTATTCACACTAAAGTCAAGACCCTGTTAAATGAGAACCTATACACAAAGGTAGTTTCCTAGATGAATAGCACAACAACTCTATGTTTTGTTCTTTGTCTAACCCCAAAGATATTTATACAAGAAGGTTGTCCCTTACACACATATGTACGTAAACATATGCACATATGTTGGTAAAACAAATGTATGTTAACAACGATGTTATAAACATTTTCTTAAATGCAATGCACTAATTTTTTTTATCAAAATAATTATGTATAGTTTACACAGAGGTTTTGTAATTCTATATCAAACATATGTAAGTAGAAATAGATTTTTTTATAAATTGATGCACACATAAAAACAATTTACAATTTGTTTTGTCAAATCAAATGTTTTATATTACTTATGCACAGAGGTTCATAATGTCATATCATAAACCTATGTGACGTAGACAACGACGTTATAAACTAATGCACACCTAAAATCAGTGCACATGTTATTTCCAAATCAATTTTATGTAATTTTATATCAAAAACTTATGTATGTAGACAATGATACCAATGCACACAAAAAATAATGCAAACGTTATTGATAATACTTATGCACAGAGGGTACATAATTTGATATCTAAAACCTATGCACAATGTTTGTAATTTTTTGAATAAAAAACTTTATGTACATAAAATCAATGCACACGTTATTGATAATACTTATGCACAGAGGTTCATAAGTTTATATCAAAAACTTATGTATGTAGACAATGATACCTATGTACACGTTATTAAAATAAATGCACACGTTATTAATAATACTTATGCATATAGGTTCATAATTTTATATCAAAAACCGATGCACAATATTCGTAAATTTTATTTAGAAAACTTTATGTACATAAAATCAATGCACACGTTATTGATAATACTTATGCACAGAGGTTCGTAATTTTTTTTATATCAAAAACTTATATATGTAGACAATGATACCTATGTAGACGTAATTAAAATCAACGGGCACATTATTAGTAATACTTATGCATAGAGTTTCATAATTTTTATATCAAAAACCTATGCTCAATGTTCGTAAGTTTATAAAATCAATGCACAAGTTATTTGGTCAAATCATATGCGTGCATTTTTGAAAACTTATATGTGACACTCCGTCTTTTCGAGGTATTTTTCATTTATTGATAATTACTCTTTTTATTCGCAATGTTTTGGACCCTTGCATTTCGCTTTATAATTACTCACGTTTTGTATATTTGAGTCGGGTTTTATGTGTTTTATCACTTCGTCTCTTGTGACAACCGTCAAAATTTCAGGTGATTCTCAGTTACTTAATCGGTTCGAATCTCTAGTTACTCTTTATCGTGTTCATATTGTTCGGGTTCATACTTATTGTGTCTTTTATTGTCGGAACCAAAAGTCGGAATCAATTTATAAATCCTAACACCAAATAAACAATACAAGAACTTGACTAAGTTCATAACGGAAACCAAAAATATTCTAGTCCCTAACTAATTATAACGGAAAACTTAAAACGTCAAAAAGCTGGATTTTCAATCCAGCCGGCGGCTGAATATATTCAGCCGGCGGCTGAATCCCGCTGTCCAGCTGGACGATGACTCATTTTTGCATGAAAGCTCATTGGACCAACTTTATAACTCGGGACTGGGCAGAAATAACTGGCATTTGTGACCCCCAAGACCAGTCCCTCCCCCCTAATCCCACTCACATTTCATTTTCCATCACAATTCAAACTAACACACACACACTAATCTCTCTCACTCTAAACTCTCTCTACTCCCTCTCAAGAACACTCAAACAAAGCAGAAATATTTCACTATTATCAGTCCTAAAAACACAAATCCATCCACAAAAATCATACACAAAACGTTCCAAGAGTAAAGGGTAGCGAAAAGGAAGGGTTTAAATCGGGTTTTCAAGAAGTTTTTGGAGCTAAATCTCATCCAAACCATCACCTTGCTTTTTCCTCCTGTAGAACTTCTTTATTTTACTCTTTTTACATAAATAATAGGTTGCATGTAAGATCCATAAACTGAAAATATGTTTTTACAAAGATTTAAAACGTTTTCTTGCTTAAAAACGAGTTTTTATGATAGATCTACATTTTTAACATATAAATCTAAAAGAAAGAGTGTTTTGACTCTAAAAATACATATATTTGATAAATATCAGTTTGCATGTCGAATCTAACCGTTAAACAAGATAAAAATGGGAAAATAAAGCAATCTTGAAACTGGCCGAAGGCTTTTGGCCGGCGGCTGAAGGATTCCAGCCGACGGCTAAAGTCCAGCCGGCGGCTGAGTACCTCCAGCCGCCGCCTGAATGCTGCTGTTCACTATTTTTGTCGTTTTAAAAGCTTTAAACGTAAAAACGAGCTAAAATAATTTGTCACAGAATATATGTTTTGAAGAGCTTACTGTTTTTGGTAAATAATTGGTTGGAAAAGCTTTTTGGAATTGAAACATGTGTATTATCGTTCATAATGATTATAATGTGTATTTTAAAGCGGGAAAGTGATTTGAAAATGGACATAATTTTATTGCGCGGAACCGCTGCCCAAATTTCACCGTAAAATATACACCAACTTCAGTAACTTAAGGGTTCTATAACTTATTCACGTTAACTTTGAACTTGGACACTTTTGGACATAATTGGACTTATCGGACTATAAAACGTACACGAACACATGAATCTTATAAACTTTCCGTAATAATCTTTTTGGGACAGAATCTAAGTATAAGACAATTGAGATTTAAAATGTTAAATTGGAACTTAACATAACTCTGATTATACTAATAAAAACTTGTACAACATTCCGGTGTTTTAGGTCGTTTGTGATTCCCGACGCGTTCCGCTTCGTTCGTGCTAGTTCATATCTCTTTTCTTCGCAAACCGTGAGTTACAACCCCACTTTGTTTTACTTTTGTTCTTTTAAACATTATTTGGGGGAAACATAAGATTATATGCTTTGTAACTTTTGAAACTATTTGCGAATTATTGAAACAATTGGAAACTTGGTACTTTTGAAACCTTATTGAAACTTTTGGAAACTTGTGTGAAACTTGGAAACTTAAAACATTTTAAACTTATGAAACTCGTAAACTTTGGAAACTTGTACGAAACTTTATTGAAACTCTTTGGAAACTTTGAAACTTTGGGAAACTTGGAAACTTGTGAAACTATTATGCGTATATGTGTTGATGCCTTAGCCGGTTAACTAAATTTAGGATACTTGTTAGCGACCAATCCTTGATGAAAATATAAACCCGTAAGAACTTACTGCTACTTTTGGAAACTTTGTTCATTTGCCCCGTTTTTGGTTCAGGAACTTTATACACTATTAGCAATAGCCGTTAGTCATATGGGTATCGATACTTAGGAGCGGTCACTCCTTACTCAGGGCTAGCGACCCAAGTACATATTACTAAGATTCAGTTGGAAACTTATTGAAACATTTATTGGGCTAGATCAGGACCACACAATCGGTTTAGTGTATACTTACTATTTATATTATGCCAAGTGATTGATACGAGTTACTATTTAGTTATACACATACTCCCTACGCATATACCTTTTTAGCGCCTGGATTCCGCTACAACTTTATTTATACGAGTTTTATTTGTTTTACTTGCGTGTGTACAAACCTTTGACTTTTTACATATATGTGTTCTAACGTCGCTCCGTTCTTTTTACTTATGACGTCACTATTTTCATGTACTTTCTATTTTTGGAAACTTTATCGAAACTCTAAACTGTAACTCACTCACTACTTTATGTATTTGACACTTTATCTTATGTTTCAGGAAATTAGTGTAAGTGTCGGAATGCTTGGCAAGGAAGGGTCACTATGGTTACGTGAGGCGCACATTGGGAAAAGACCTTTCTATTTTGGGAATTTTATTTTGAAACTTTGTATTTGTACTTAATTTAAAATTGTGAACTGCTTGGTTGTTTGAAACTTGAACTATTTTATTTTTATCGAAATGACTTGAATCGTTTAATTTGCTTATGACCGTGTAATGATATTCCAGCTCTCACATTCCGTGTTTCCGCTATAGCGGGGTGTGACATCTCTCGAGACGTAAACTCTATAATCGTCTAAGTGCCTTTTAGTAGTATCCTCGTGTTACTAAAGTAGTGTGTTTACGCCGTAATCGTCAGTTAAGAAAAATCATATTTCCAAATTTCATTACAAAGTTAGTCCTCTAACTTATTCTATTACAAAGTTAGTCCTTTAACGGAGAACTAACGGAATCTGTTACAAATATGGTCCTCTAACGGAGATTTAACGAAAACAGTTAAAATTGGACGGAGTGCGCCGTCCTAACCAATTAGGACACGTCCTAAATGGTTTTCAGGCGCGCTGCGTCGTCCTAACCACAAGGGACGACGCACACCTCTATTTTCAGCTTGTTTACAAAACGACTTTTGGGTCAAATTCTTGAGATTCTACAACCTTTTAGCACGTGAAACCTTCTGTAATTTGCCCCATTTGGGTATGCTAGATGTGTTTGTGGATCTCTAAACATGTTAAGGACCTTTCTCTTTCCAACAATCAAAACTTTACATCAAACATTTTGACGTTGACTTTGGTCGATCTCAATAAAACTTTGGTAACAGTATTCCTTTCAACCGATATTCCTGGTAGTCATACTTCGGCTCGGAATATTATTCCTTTCTAATAGTCAATTACGACGTGAATTATCGATATCTTCCTATCGTCCTTATCGGCGCGGAACATCGTCACCTGGATCCGTCATCACGACTCGACTTGGAAATCATTGGAATATTTTAATAAAATCTTAAATATTAAACTTAACCGACAAGGCTAAACCGTACTGTGTTATTAGAGATACTTAGACTATGTTGTATTGTTTTAGGGCACTTAGGCGGCGGAGTGTTAGCTCCATATTGATTGTTTACCCGATACTTGCCGAGCTTATCTTGTGAGTTATTCGTAGCCCTATTCTTTTACTATTTTTGGGCTGGAAAGCGTATTTTAAATTATTGTATGTTTGTATATCTTGTTTACCTAATGAATTAGTATCACCTTAGATTAAGATGTTCCTTAGGCTTTGGTAAGCCCCCCTTATACACTTGTTAAGCTTTTGCCCACGGTTTACATATATATAGATCTATATGGGTTTGATCTAACCCTCATTGCTCGATAGGATGTCCCTATGAGTGGATGTTATGGCCGTTTGATTATTTGTTGCCTTTGGTTTTACATCGCCTTAGGTTAGGGGATTGTTGTTCAGTGTATGTTTAATCTTTGGTATTTATACTCACACTATGGTTATAATTCAAGATATGCAATTTGAAACTTATCATGACTATTAAATCTTTTATTGGGTCAACTTTTACTTAATTATTGCGAATAATTCACCAACATGTGTTGATGTCGTTTTTAACGCTTTTTCAGGAGTTTGAGGATTTTTCCTTATCATGCCATGCTTGTTTCGGATCATTTATCTTGTGTATTTGGAATTTGTTATGTTTAATGTAATTCCTTTATGATCCGTTTATTGACATTTGAATTGTATTTGTATTCGACATTTGGTACTCGTTTGACCATGTATTGTAATTTGTAAACTTTATGGCATGATTAATATTATTCGATGTTTGTGTATGGTTGTAATGTTGTAATCCTTGACTCTTGATATCTTTAACCGGAACACCTCGTGTTTCCGCTTTGAGCGGGGTGTGACATTATACACACTTGTTAGTAACTCTATATCAAAAACATATGTACACAAATATGCAAAACACAAAATCAGTGCACACGTTATGTAAACAAATTCTATGCACAGAGAATTTGTTACTAAATAATGTAAAATTTACCTTCCTTTTCGGTGTTGTTCTCTCCTTCACCATCTGAATTGTCTAATGAAATATAATACAATTGTGGAGGATGTGTATCATGTTTAGATTTAAACTTTTTAGCATTTCTAGAGCTTATTTTTGGGCTGGAAAGCGTATTTTAAATTATTGTATGTTTGTATATCGTGTTTACCTAATGAATTAGTATCACCATAGATTAAGATGTTCCTTAGGCTTTGGTAAGCCCCCCTTATACACTTGTTAAGCTTTTGCCCACGGTTTACATATATATAGATCTATATGGGTTTGACCTAACCCTCATTGCTCGATAGGATGTCCCTATGAGTGGATGTTATGGCCGTTTGATTATTTGTTGCCTTTGGTTTTACATCGCCTTAGGTTAGGGGATTGTTGTGTGGTCAGGTTCAGTGTATGTTTAATCTTTGGTATTTATACTCACACTATGGTTATAATTCAAGATATGCAATTTGAAACTTATCATGACTATTAAATCTTTTATTGGGTCAACTTTTACTTAATTATTGCGAATAATTCACCAACATGTGTTGATGTCGTTTTTAACGCTTTTTCAGGAGTTTGAGGATTTTTCCTTATCATGCCATGCTTGTTTCGGATCATTTATCTTGTGTATTTGGAATTTGTTATGTTTAATGTAATTCCTTTATGATCCGTTTATTGACATTTGAATTGTATTTTTATTCGACATTTGGTACTCGTTTGACCATGTATTGTAATTTGTAAACTTTATGGCATGATTAATATTATTCGATGTTTGTTTATGGTTGTAATGTTGTAATCCTTGATTCTTGATATCTTTAACTGGAACACCTCGTGTTTCCGCTTTGAGCGGGGTGTGACAGAAATTGGTATCAGAGCCAATGGTTATAGCGAACCGAGTGATTTTATGAAGGAAATCACATGGACTATGACCGGAGGCTTTACAATCGATTTTTCTCTGATTTACTACGTGTGCATTATTTGCTTTACGTGTTTATTTTTCTCACTTTTACTATAATTTATCGCCTATTTTGCTTAACACGTTTCTACTTTTAGGACGATGCCGCCTAAGAGGACTACCGGTACGAGACAGTCAGCGAGACGTGGTCGTCCGAGTGTGAGAGCTAGAGTTGCGAACCTGAGCGCGAGAACTAGCGGTCCTACTCCAGTTACGAGGACTACTCAGTTACGAGGATTGATGATACGGGTCCGGAGACGACACCAGACTTGGCTCAGCTTGTCGCCCAGCAGATAGCAGCGATGATGCCTACTATTGTTGCCCGGATCAGGGAGAGTACAGTGCATAGCAGTGATGGTACGGGTACTGGTGGTTCGGGTCCTACTAACCCCAAACCTATTATTCATACGGGTGGGGGTCCCGAGGGTACTGGTACTGGATCGGGTGGTTCTGGACACGATGGTCCTGACGTGGTGATTACTGGTTTTGGTGGACCCGAGACGGGTAGGCATATGGGAGGTTCTGGATCAGGTGGAGCGGGTGACTCTACACGGAGGGGATGTTCACTCAAGACCTTCATGGGATGTAAGGTTCCCGAGTTCAGACGTACTGAGGGGGCTATTGGGACACTTCAGTGGATGGAGAAATTGGAGTCTATTTTTAGCACAGTTGGTTGCGCGGATGAGGATAAGGTCCGTTATGCTACATTCGTGTTTCAGAGTACTGCTTTGACTTGGTGGAATTCCATTGTGAGTGTTCGAGTTCGTGTGGAGACCGATGTGATGGCTTGGGAACAGTTGAAGGAGTTGATCCTTATAGAGTATGTGCCTGAGGCGGAGCTTGAGAGACTAGAGCAGGAGCTGTGGAATTTGGAGATGATTGGGTCAGACATTTTGGGATACACCACTCGGTATTATGCTTTGTCACAGTTGGTTCCCCACTTGGTTCGTCCGGAACCTAAGAGGATCAGTCGCTATATCCGTGGACTATCTCAGGATATTCGAGATAATGTTATGTCTTTGAAGCCATGTACCTTTCAGAGCGCTGTAGAGCTCGCGACTACGTTGACCCACAACGTGGTCCGTGATGGTAGGTTACCCCCTATGATAGCTAGGCAGAGCTCCGGATTGAAACGAAGTGGTGGATTCCGTCATGGGGACTCGAGGAAGAAGTCTAGGAGGCATGATGCTCCTCATGTGGTACAGTCTTATGCTGCGGTGACCCCGGGTGCTCAGAGTAAGCATCCGAAATGTGAACGGTGTGGTAATAATCACGCCAAGGAGGTGACTTGTTGGGAGTGCGGGAAGTGCAAGAAGCTAGGACACACCGACCTATTTTTTCGTGCCCAGAGGGGCAAGTGCTTTGAGTGTGGTTCTACCGAGCATCACCCGGACAAGTGTCCCAAGTTAGCTTCAGCTGGTACTTCATCAGGTTCTCGTTCTCGTAGTAGAGCTTTTGTCATGGGGGCACAGGAGGCACAGCAGGATCCTCGCGTTATCACAGGTACCTTCCTTATTTGTGATCGACCTGCATTTATTTTATTTGACTCTGGTGCCGATAGAAGCTGTTTAGGACCATGATTACTTGTACATCTAGACCTTTAGTGCCTGCCTTTGAGATAGAGCTAGCTGATGGTGAGTATTTGCATGCTACTGAGATACTTAGTGCTTGTAGTGTTATCTTTGATGATCATTCTTTTCCTATCGACTTGATTCCGATTACGCTGGGTAGCTTCGACGTTATTATCGGTATGGATTGGTTAGCGACACACCGTGCAGAGATCATGTGTTTCGAGAAGATATTCGTATTCCGTTACCAGTTGGAGGACAATTGTTAGTTCAGGGGAATAAGGCGGGGAAGCGCCTTAAGATCGTTTCGTGTTTGAAGGTTCGGGAGTACATCAAACGGGATTGCACACCTTGTGAAGAAAGACTCCGCGGAGAAGATTGAGGAGAAGCCGGTGGTTCGTGACTTTCCCGATGTATTTTTAGAGGACTTACCTGGTTTACCCCCTAGTAGACAGGTAGAGTTTCGTATAGACTTGATTCCCGGGGCAGCGCCAGCGGTCATTATCGGTTGGCACCTTCGGAGATGTTAGAGCTATCGAAGCAGATTCAGGAGTTGGTGGATAAAGGCTTTGTTAGACCGAGTTTCTCTCCTTGGGGCGCGCCGGTACTCTTCGTGAAGAAGAAGGATGGATCTATGAGGTTGTGTATCGCCTACAGGGAGCTGAATAAGCTGACGGTGAAGAACCGGTATCCCTTGCCACGTATAGATGATTTGTTTGACCAGCTTCAGGGTTCATGCTTCTTTTCGAAGATTGACTTACGATCCGGATATCATCAGTTGCGAGTGCAGGAGGAGGACATTCCGAAGACCGCCTTCAGGACACGTTACGGACACTTCGAGTTTTTGGTTATGCCTTTCGGTCTCACGAATGCGCCTGCAGCTTTCATGGATATGATGAACCGTATATGTCATCCTTACCTCGACAAGTTCGTGATCGTGTTCATCGACGACATTCTGATATATTTTCGTAGCCGGGAAGAGCACGAGGAGCATTTGAGATTAGTGTTAGAGTTGCTTAGACAGGAGAAACTTTACGCTAAGTTCTCAAAATGCGAGTTTTGGTTATCTGCGGTTCAGTTTCTTGGCCACGTGGTTAGCGGGGAGGGTATTCACGTTGATCCTGCCAAGATTGAAGCCGTTAGAGATTGGGTCGCTCCGAAGACACCTACCGAGATTCGTTCATTCTTGGGTTTGGCAGGCTACTATCGTCGTTTCATCGAGAATTTCTCGAAGATAGCCTCGCCTATGACGAAATTGACCCAGAAGAGTGAGGAGTTCGTTTGGGGTGCAGAGCAGGAAGAGGCTTTTCAGTTACTGAAGACACGGTTGTGTAATGCTCCTATATTGAGTCTTCCCGAGGGTACCGAAAATTTTGTGGTGTATTGCGACGCTTCGCATAAGGGACTCGGTTGCGTACTGATGCAGAATGGGAAAGTGATTGCTTATGCTTCTCGTCAGTTGAAGATTCATGAGCAGAATTACACGACACACGATCTAGAGTTGGGCGTAGTGGTTTTTGCTTTGAAGATCTGGCGTCACTATCTTTACGGTACTAAGTGTACCGTACTCACCGATCATAAGTCGTTACAGCACATCTTTGATCAAAAGATGTTGAATATGTGGCAACGTCGATGGGTTGAGTTGCTCAACGATTATGATTGTGAGATTCGCTACCATCCAGGTAAGGCGAATGTTATAGCCGATGCGTTGAGTCGCAAGGAGTCGGTTAAGCCAGTGAGGATTCGTGCTATGATGGTTTCTATTAAGTCGAGCTTGAAGTCTCGTATTATTCAGGCTCTCACCGAGGATCGCCTCAAGGATGAGGGATTATTCAGTTTGGCACGACAGTTGGAGCCGAAGGACGACGGGGTGTTGTATTTCTTGGATCGCATTTGGGTTCCCGTTAGTCTTAGGCAGTTGATTTTGGATGAGGGTCATAAGTCCAATTATTCCGTTCATCCTGGAGCGGATAAGATGTACCATGACCTTAAGGAGTTCTACTGGTGGCCTGGCATGAAGCGGGCGATTGCCGAGTATGTGGGCAAGTGTTTGACATGTTCGAAGGTCAAGGCTCAGAACCAGAAGCCTTCCGGCCTTCTTCAGCAGCCCGAGGTTCCACAGTGGAAGTGGGAGAGGATCACAATGGACTTTGTTACGAAGCTTCCTAGGTCCACAGGAGGTTATGACACTATTTGGGTTATCGTCGATCGGCTGACTAAATCAGCGCACTTTCTTCCTATTCGTGAAGATTACCGAGTAGAGAAGTTATCTAGATTGTACATCGACGAGATTGTGGCCAGGCATGGCATTCCACTATCCGTTATTTCAGACCGTGATGCACGATTTACTTCGAGGTTCTGGCAGTCGTTACAGCGAGCTTTGGGTACCAGATTAGACATGAGTACGGCTTACCATCCTCAGACAGATGGTCAGAGTGAGCGCACTATTCAGACATTGGAGGATATGCTTCGAGCGTGTGCGTTAGATTTTGGTGGGAGTTGGGATCGACACTTACCATTAGTCGAGTTCTCGTATAATAATAGTTACCACTCCAGCATCAACTGCGCTCCATTTGAGGCTCTTTACGGTAGGAAGTGTAGATCTCCAATTTGTTGGGCCGAGGTAGGAGACAGCCAGATTACAGGTCCTGAGTTGATCCAGGAGACGACAGATAAGATCTTCAGGATCAAGGATCGTCTGATAGCCGCTAGAGACCGTGAGAAGAAGTACGCGGATTTGCGTCGGAGACCTTTGGAGTTCCAGGTCGGGGATATGTTGTTACTGAAAGTTTCTCCGTGGAAGGGTGTGTTTCGATTCGAGAAGCGCAGCAAGTTGAGTCCACGTTTTACAAGCCCTTTCAGAGTATTGGCTCGTGTTGGTCCAGTGGCTTACCGTCTTGAGTTGCCACCTGAGTTGTGCGGTGTGCACAACGTATTTCACGTATCGCATCTCAAGAAGTGCCTTGCTGACGAGACTTTGATCGTGCCACTGGAGAAACTACGTTTGGATGATCAGCTTCATGTGATAGAGGAGCCGGTGGAGATTGTTGACCGAGATGTCAAACGGTTACGACGGAGTCGGATTCCGATAGTGAAAGTCCGATGGAACTCTAAGATTTGAGCTGAGTTTACTTGGGAGCGGGAGGACGAGATGCAGAAGAAGTACCCCCATCTAGCGGCAGTGCTCAGTAGTCATTTCGAGGACGAAATTCTTTTACTGGGGGAGGCTGTGACAATCCGTCTTTTCGAGGTATTTTTCATTTATTGATAATTACTCTTTTTATTCGCAATGTTTTGGACCCTTGCATTTCGCTTTATAATTACTCACGTTTTGTATATTTGAGTCGGGTTTTATGTGTTTTATCACTTCGTCTCTCGAGACGTAAACTTTATAATCGTCTAAGTGCCTTTTAGTAGTATCCTCGTGTTACTAAAGTAGTGTGTTTACGCCGTAATCGTCAGTTAAGAAAAATCATATTTCCAAATTTCATTACAAAGTTAGTCCTCTAACTTATTCTATTACAAAGTTAGTCCTTTAACGGAGAACTAACGGAATCTGTTACAAATCTGGTCCTCTAACGGAGATTTAACCGAAACAGTTAAAATTGGACGGAGTGCGCCTTCCTAACCAATTAGGACGACGTCCTAAATGGTTTTCAGGCGCGCTGCGTCGTCCTAACCACAAGGGACGACGCACACCTCTATTTTCAGCTTGTTTACAAAACGACTTTTGGGTCAAATTCTTGAGATTCTACAACCTTTTAGCACGTGAAACCTTCTGTAATTTGCCCCATTTGGGTATGCTAGATGTGTTTGTGGATCTCTAAACATGTTAAGGACCTTTCTCTTTCCAAAAATCAAAACTTTACATCAAACACATTATCACTTTTCATCACACAATTCCCTTCACACTTGACACCTTTTCTCTCAAAATTTCCAGAGGATTGAAGGCATTATTACAAGTGTTTTGAAGAGGAATTCACTCAAGGAAGTATACAACTTCATCACCCAAGAGTTTCTTCACAAAACCATCAATTCGGTAAGTTAATCTTTGCTAAATTCCTCCATTTTGCTACTCTTTCCTTCCATGTTATTAGAAGTTTCCTAACACAAGTTTTATTCCTTGTCCTACAAGTTCATACTTCCATTTTTCCATCTTGACTACAAGGAGTTTCGGTGATTTCTTTGAAGAACCGTCATTTTTGGTTTTAGTAAGTAATCTCTCCGAAACCTTTTCATCTACTTCTTTCTAGTGGAAATCTCTAACACATTTTTATTTGTGTGTTAATGGAGGTCTTTTACTTTCATATTCCAACCATTTCTTTTGGAGTTTGGCAACTTTTCGGAGAAACTCTATCTTAGATTTTTGGTAAGTAATATTCCTCCGAAATCTATTTACTTTCTTTCGTTGTTGAGACTTTTATTAATGGTGGTTATTTTATGTCTTGGAGCCAATTACTTCCTCCTCACCACCAACACCAAAGTCTCCACTCTTTGGACAAGTAAAGTTTGTAGATTTCTTACGGGTGTTAACGGTAAACTCGTTATTTTCCCTATTCACTTCTTTCATTATCTTTTCATTATTATCTATATTTTCGGTTTAAGCCTTGAAAAATGGTTAGGTTAATATATTAGACCAACACCTTTTATTCTTAAAAGTTTGGACTTAAAATGTGTAAAATATGTAAGATGTGATATAAACCGAAATTAACATATTTACTATAATAATATGTAAAACTACATATATAAATATATATGACACTTGGTAAATGTTATTTGAACCTAAAACAAATTTCGGACAGTTTACATTTTCGCTCTAAAACGCCAAACGAACCAGATTACGACTAAAACACGTTTTTCACAAGGCTGGAAAATGACCTGTGCGCCGTTCCTTGCACCCAGGACGGCGCAGCGGGCCATTTTCTGGATTTTTTTGATTTTAATAAAACTCACAGCGGCGTCCTACCACTCCAGAACGCCGCAGTGAAGCCCAAACCCAACATTTTTGACTTTTTACAACTTTAAACACATGTATAAATGAACTATTAAGTATAAATGTATTATATAACGTCAAAAACAACGTCTTTGGACTCAAAGACGCCACCGCCATCATAAACGTTATAAAATTTAACTAAAATGAACGTTTTACTTATCTTTTTACGTAAAAATCGTCGAAACCATTTTAAATCATCTTTACTCTACTATTTTAAAATAAAAAGGATTTTAACTCTCAAATTGTCAAAGTTTGACTTTCCTTCAAAATTGTTGACTTTGACCTAACTAAGTCAACATCTTTAATTTTGACTTTTCATTCAAATTGTTGACTTTGACTTTGACCAAGTCAACATCTTTGACTTTGTCCAAGTCAACATTTTGACGTTGACTTTGGTCGATCTCAATAAAACTTTGGTAACAGTATTCCTTTCAACCGATATTCCTGGTAGTCATACTTCGGCTCGGAATATTATTCCTTTCTAATAGTCAATTACGACGTGAATTATCGATATCTTCCTATCGTCCTTATCGGCGCGGAACATCGTCACCTGGATCCGTCATCACGACTCGACTTGGAAATCATTGGAATATTTTAATAAAATCTTAAATATTAAACTTAACCGACAAGGCTAAACCGTACTGTGTTATTAGAGATACTTAGACTATGTTGTATTGTTTTAGGGCACTTAAGCGGCGGAGTGTTAGCTCCATATTGATTGTTTACCCGATACTTGCCGAGCTTATCTTGTGAGTTATTCGTAGCCCTATTCTTTTACTATTTTTGGGCTGGAAAGCGTATTTTAAATTATTGTATGTTTGTATATCTTGTTTACCTAATGAATTAGTATCACCTTAGATTAAGATGTTCCTTAGGCTTTGGTAAGCCCCCCTTATACACTTGTTAAGCTTTTGCCCACGGTTTACATATATATAGATCTATATGGGTTTGAGCTAACCCTCATTGCTCGATAGGATGTCCCTATGAGTGGATGTTATGGCCGTTTGATTATTTGTTGCCTTTGGTTTTACATCGCCTTAGGTTAGAGGATTGTTGTTCAGTGTATGTTTAATCTTTGTTATTTATACTCACACTATGGTTATAATTCAAGATATGCAATTTGAAACTTATCATGACTATTAAATCTTTTATTGGGTCAACTTTTACTTAATTATTGCGAATAATTCACCAACATGTGTTGATGTCGTTTTTAACGCTTTTTCAGGAGTTTGAGGATTTTTCTTGATCATGCCATGCTTGTTTCGGATCATTTATCTTGTGTATTTGGAATTTGTTATGTTTAATGTAATTCCTTTATGATCCGTTTATTGACATTTGAATTGTATTTGTATTCGACATTTGGTACTCGTTTGACCATGTATTGTAATTTGTAAACTTTATGGCATCATTAATATTATTCGATGTTTGTGTATGGTTGTAATGTTGTAATCCTTGACTCTTGATATCTTTAACTGGAACACCTCGTGTTTCCGCTTTGAGCGGGGTGTGACATTATACACACTTGTTAGTAACTCTATATCAAAAACATATGTACACAAATATGCAAAACACAAAATCAGTGCACACGTTATGTAAACAAATTCTATGCACAGAGAATTTGTTACTAAATAATGTAAAATTTACCTTCCTTTTCGGTGTTGTTCTCTCCTTCACCATCTGAATTGTCTAATGAAATATAATACAATTGTGGAGGATGTGTATCATGTTTAGATTTAAACTTTTTAGCATTTCTAGAGCTTCTTCTATAATCTATATAACAAGTTAATAGTTGAAATTAAACATTAAATTAAAAATCAGATGATAGAAAATAGATATTATACCTCTTAAATTATTCTTAATTTCCGCTGAGATTTCTTGTTTCTTCGGAGCCATTGTTGAACTTAGAGAGTAAATTTTTCAACTGTTAAATTGAATTTGTACACAAAATCTTGGTGTTTTTAGGGATGATTTTAGATTATGATTGAAGAATTGAAGGAGAGTTAGTGTTAGGAAATTGGGGATAAAAAATGGAGACGATGAAATAATTTGGGGGTGAAATAATTGAGAGTGTTTTGTCTTGTTTCTTTTGATTTAACTTGTTATAATAAAGCTCCCAAAGTTCAACATTTTTACAAAAATGCCACCGTGTGGACTTGTTTGAAAAGTTAGAAAATGTGAACAGGTGGAGGGCTAAGATCACTTCCTTTACTTTTTATTTTAAAAACTTTTTACATTAATCATCCCCTATATATATATATATATATATATATATATATATATATATATATATATATATATATATATATATATATATATCTATATATATCTATATATAGAGGTGGGTTCAAATAGGAACCACTAAATATTTGAGAACCATTAGGAACCAATATTCACCAGTGTATATACATATAATATTCACCAGTGTATATTTAATATGATATTCACCGGTGTATATACATATAATATTCACCAGTGTATATATATATATATATATACATATGTCTTATATACACTAGTGGTGAATATCATATATATACACTGGTGAATATTGGTTCCTAATGGTTCCTAATTATTTGTATGGTTCTCATTTGAAACCAACTATATATATATATATATATATATATATATATATATATATATATATATATATATATATATATATATATATATATATATATATATATATACCATTTGGACAAACCCAAAAGTTACTAACCAAAACCGAAATACAATGAAAAAACTAGTCTCCCTACAATCTCTACAGAAACTAACAAAACAACCTATTAAGATCTATACACATTTACAACATGAGATCTTCAGTATCTTTGCAATCCCCTAAGCAACATTCAACATCCAACCCAACAACTTCGTTTTTATCACTATACTAGTAATATTTTTAGCTGTGCAAAGCATGGTCCCTATAATATATATCATTAAGAGCGAGGAAGTTTAGTAAACCAGATAAATAATTTAGCTATATTTAAGTATGTACCAAGCACTATACATAAGGATAACTCAAATATATTGATGCAGAGGTGACTAGGAAACATGTTGTTTTCTATCTCTTAGCCACACAATCCCACTTCCTTTAGGATTGGTCTGAACTTCATCCAATGGCTAATAATAATCTAGCGCGTAATAGTTGGCCCTATCATTCTTAAACTAATTAAAATGATTCCTTTAGGATATCATTTTAATGATACTTGGCACATTGGGATTACCTTTAAACTAATTAAATTTGGGGACATCTACCGGCCCTTGAAGCTCGATAGTTGCTATCGGTTACATGTGTAAGGACACATTAATGTTGGTATTTGAATAGTTTTAACAAATGTGTGTCCGTAAATGTGTGAGACTACGGGAGCGCACACATAGACATTTAGACACGACTACAAGTTTAATTTATTTATTAAATATTACTTAATGGTTAAGTGTAAATATTTATTAAATAGAGGGTTTATTATGTAAATACGGAGGTTTCCTTATTGTAATATAACTCAAACTCTTAGATTTGAAAACCTATAAATAGAAGATAAACCCTAAACCCTAATTGATTACAAAAACATAAAGGTCGATGGTTTGAGCCGATCGGATTTTTGAAATAAAAAAGGGTTTTTGTTTTTATTTTGGTTTTTTTGTAATAAAGAGTTGTTGCTAAGACAATTGTTGCATAAAGCAATTAAACGTGTACTAGCATACTAGTCTGTTGCTAAAAGAAGGTGTCGCGTACGTAACCGTAGATTAGATCTTACACTTAGATCTACGATTTTCGCTTGCTTCTAATTCAAGGTAATTCTTTATCCGATTTATTATTTACTATGTGATCCTATTTCCGCTGCCATGTATTGTTTGACAATATGACTCTAGTTGTATACCTATAGTGGTATCAGCCAAAACATAGGTAAATATTATTTTGGATCTAAAACATCAAAATTGAGGGGGGATTAGGGTTGGTTTATTGTATGATTTTACAAAATTAAAAGTTAATTTGAAATCAATCTACCTTGCAATTTGATGTTTAATTACCTTATTTACTTTTATGCAAAATTATGTTTATAAAGTTACATGCATAACTTTGTAATCATAATTAGATATATTGATATTGTTAAAAAGTAAATTGAATTAGTGACATATTATTAATTGTTAATTGAATATGTGCGACACAAAAGGATTTGTATGATAAAAAGTTATGTGTGGTTTATTTGATATACGAATTGTTTACATATTGATAGCTTACGCAATCCAAACTTGTTTATTTGGACGGATGTATGTGGTCCGTTTCCTTTGAAACGGGAGTGATTCAATATGTAAACAATGACCATAGAGACTTTTTAGGCATTACCCAATTAGTTGCGTAAAATAATTCTAAATTGTTTATTATAAATATTGTTTGTCAAATGTCTTTTTGAAAGAAACAAAATTTAATAATAAGACTAAAGAATTATTATGACGAGTTATTAATTTATTTTGGCACTTTTATACGTTCTATAACGCATTTGGTTGGGTTTATATACCGTAATTTGGTCCAGCGACGGAACGTATAAATTTACAAAATATCTTAAAAACCATCGATTTAATAAGCGTGTGATTGGTAATTTATAACTAGATTGTACATGCTCAGTGTATTATTACCCAACTAGGCTCACCTACAATAGGGGACGATGTCTAGGAAAGTTATGCGGAGTGGGGTACACTCCTAATGAGGCAATGCTATTAAGAAATGTTGAACCATTCGCTACACCTCACATGCTTTCCTGGTCGTACTCTCGTAGAGCTACCGAAAGGGTTTTAATGATGACCATGTTACGATTAGTTGTATAAATTAGGTAATCATAGAAACACGTTTAATAACCAGTAAAATAAAAACATTTTGTTTTTAATTAAATTACGTTACGAAATTGTTGCATGGCAATTGCGTACGTAGATTTTTATCACCCATGGAATTTAAGTCAATTGCTATCCGTATTGCCTAGACAACTTGTACTTGCTCGTCACTCTACGTGAGACGTAGGGGAAGTGTATCCAAGGCGGATTACCACTCATAGTGAGACTGTGGTGGACTATCTGCAGTCTTCAATCGGATGACTTAAATCGGGTTATGCAGTGAGACTGTAAACGCCGATAGCAATAAGATGCGACGAAACATGATTAATGTCACGATCACCATTTTGATGCTCGGATCGAATTATGACATTAAGTCCCATTTTCTAGGAGTTGCACCTGTAAATGCAATTACGGATCGTCACTTACCTTTTGAGTATTATTTAGTTCCTAGCAGATCAACTGATGGAACGGTAATATGTCAATTGGGTCCTAGTCTTAACGGAAAGTAAACCATGGGTTTTACGTTTTGTTAAGAAACCTTATGTCGAAAGTACTAATGAGAACTTTCTTCTGTTTTGTAGAAATGGCACAAAATCCCGATTTAAGCGGGATTATGTCAGAAATCAAAACAATGTTCAAAAGTGAAATACTTACTGAACCAAGTTTTAATGATTGGTTTCATCAGCTGAGAATCGTTCTATGAGCGATGAAGTAATTACCAGTCATTAATAAACCGATATCTCTTGAGCCGAAGAATGCTTATGATGAGATAACTCGGGCAACTTATCAAGCAGCGATAAGTAGCCGGATATAATGATTGTTAAGCTTCACATTATGTATGAGAAACAAGTCGGTCTTGAATTGAACGACTTGATTCAAGAATTACATTAGTGAAAACATGTTGCTGGAACGTCAGTATGGACTCACGTTGTCAACATAACAAGCTAAGTTAATCATTTGGAAAGGATGAATTACCCTATCATCAAACTATTTTTGTTTAAAATTGCCTTTCACAAGGTATTGGTGAATTTACACCTAACAACAATATGCATGGTATGGCTAAAATTCTCAAGAACTTCATATGATGCTCGTAGAGTTTGAGAAATTCCTTCCTAATCGGTTACCGACCAGATCCTAGCGGTCAGTGGTGGTGTGGTTCAGATAAGAATAGAGAACCGCAAGCTAAGGGCAAAGCTAAACAAGATGGAACGAATAAACAAGCAATTGTTTATATTCACAAGCCTAAGCTAACCCTTCTAGCGAAAAGAGAACATCCTACTAAGGATGATGGTTGAAATCATTGTTAAGTGATTAGGCATTGAAAGAGGAATTGTCCTACTCTAGCCGAGGTGAAAGATAAGAAGAGAGTCGGCAACGACGGATCTTCGAGTATCTTCACTTATAGAATTATGTTTTTTCTCTAAAAACAAATACCTGAGTATCTGACATTGGTTGTGGTACTCAAATTTGTGATTCCTTACAAGGATTTAGAGCAAAGAAGAAACTGAAAATGGACCTCTATAACTATACGTAGGCTATGTCAAACGTGTAGTTATGAAAGTCATTAGAAGTTAAGACTTACATTTACCCTAGGGCATAATAATTGTATTAGACAATTGTTATTATGCACTTACTTATGTTAGGGGGAATGTTTCAGTTTATGTTTTACAGAATAATGAATATGGTATTTCTGTTTCGAACATAATGTTATTATATTAATATGATTGATATTAATGACATATATGAAATAGATTTGCATGCTCATTCTTCTTTAAATTATAATTCTATATTTATTATTAGCACTAAATGCGTTAAGTCCAACTTGGACTCAACCTATCTATGACATTGTTGTATTGCGCACATATACAAGTATTGCATTAAAAGGCTTCACAACTTTTAAAGTCAAATGATATTTTATTTGATAAATGCGAATCTTGTGTGTGTCGTGCAAAATGACAAGGAAACCTTTTTCGTATGAGACAAAAAGGGCAACTGGTCTTTTAGGAATCATACATACTGATGTATGTGATCCCTTTAGACATGTGTCAAAGAAAGGTGCTAACTATTTCGTTACATTTAAGGATAATTTCAACAGTTATGGTTATGTTTAACTTGCTTAAACATAAACATAAGGTGGTTGAAACATTCAAAGTGTTTCAAAACGAAAGTAGAAAATCAACTCGGCAAAACCATCGAGATCCTTTGATTGGATTGTGGTGGTGAGTACTTAAGCCTAAAGATTAAGGATCATCTCAAAGCATGTGGAATTGTCCAATTGCTTACTCCTTCCTATACTCCACAACACAATGGTGTATCGGAGAGGAGAAATCGAACCTTGCTTGGCAGGGTATGATCAATAATGAACCTTAATATACTGCCATTATCTTTTGGGATTATGCTCTAGAGTCTGCTTTATGCATTCTCAATATGATTCCAACAAACTGTTCAAGTTGCACGATATTCCGAGTTTTTCGAAACACGACTTATCGGACAAGGAAACAGTGGGAGGGTTGTAGAACTTGACAAGGTTCAAGAGGGAGATACATCACCTTCTACTCACACTGGTGATCAACAATTCGGGGGGGATAGAGTTGAGCCTCAGGTTATGCCTCAATCTAGTCCGACTCAAGTTGTGATTGAGCCACAAGTTCAGTCTAAACAACAAATTGTTGATGCTCCAATTAGTAGGTCCGAAAGGACTATACGTGCACCTTCTAGGTTGAACTTAAACGTTAATTTAGAGGATGGTGACGTATAAGGGGATCTTAATGAACCTCGAAACTTGAAAGTTATTATCAGGTCCAGACGCTGATAAATGACTTCAAGCTGCGAATTTGGAGATTCAATCCATGAATGCAACCGAAGTTTGGAATTTGGTAGATAAAACTCCAAATGCCAAGACTATCGATTGAAAATGTTTCTTTTTAAAGATAAAGAACATACATGGATGGGAAAATACACATCTATAAAGCTCGTCTCGTGGCAAAAGGATTTACTCAAGTCTATGGTATAGATTATGAGGAAACTTTTTTCCCAATGGCAGACATAAAAGCTATTAGAATTCTCTTAGCCATAGCGACGTTCTATGACTATGAGATATGGCAAATGGATGTCAAGACAGCCTTTCTAAATGGTTATATAGACGATGACGTCTATATGAATCAACAAAAGGTTTTATTGATCCATTACATTCCAACAAGTATGCAAGCTAAAGAAGTTCATTTATGGACTTAAGCAAGCATCAAGAAGTTGGAATAAAAGATTTGATGAAGAAATCAAAAGGTTGATTTTGTTCAGAATTTCGATAAGCCATGTGTGTATCAAAAATTCAGTGGGAGTAATGTTACTTTCTTAGTCTTATATGTAGATGACATATAGCAAATGGGAAACAGTGTTCCAATGCTTGAAGATGTTAAATCTCATATTGGAAAATGTTTTGCCATGAAAGACTTAGGAGAAGCAGTATTGATTTGGGAATCAAGATCTTGAGAGATAGATCTAAGCGGTTAAATTGAGTTAAGTCAAAAAGCTTACATTGATGATATACTTAAGCAGTTAGTATAGAAAATTCCAAACGTGGAAATTTATCAATGAAAGATAGACTTAATCTCAAACATCAAGGATAGTGCTCTTACACCTCGAGAAGTGGAGCGCATGCAAATGATACCTTATGCTTAGGCAAAATGATATATTTTGTATGTAATGAGATGCACAAGGCCTGATGTGGCTTTTGCACAGAACATTGTTAACAAGATTTAATAGAATCCAGGCGAAAGATACTGGATTGCTGTAAAGAACATACTAAAGTACCTTAGGGCTACTAAAGATATGGTTCTTATGTATGGTGGAAATCCTGAGGCTAATATTGGATATTGTGATGCCGGATTTCAGAAATAACCATCTCTACAACAGAATCTGAGTATATTGCATCTTCCAGAGATGCAAATGGAAGTTGTTTGGATCTGGAAATTTATTTCTGGACTTGGTATTGTTCCCACAGCCAAGACTCCTTTGGATAGATATTGCAACAAAACTGGTGCAATGATCATAGCCAATGAACTCGAGGGTTCAAAAGGGATCTAAACACTTTCAGAAGAAAATTCACTATATTCATGAAAGAGTCGAACATGGTGAAATTCAAGTACTCAAAGTTCACACAGATGACAACTTAGCTAATCCTTTCACCAAGGCTCTGGTAAAGACGAACCTAACTCACTTGGTTGGGGGTATAGGACTTCGTTTATCTAGTTGTTTCATGTAATCTGTGATTGATATAGTATTTGGACATATGGATGTAATAAACAATTTTATTAAGAATGAATAATATTGAGGATATGTGATTTCATTTCTTATATAATTGTTATCCAATTTTTCATGTTTTAATCCTTGATTTATATTTAAATATAATTTTTAAATGTTAATTCTAAATATCCATTGTCGATTAATCATATGGGAATATGATTAAATTAAGACAATGTCTGAGTAGTTAGCTTGGCTCACTAACCCAGATAGTGTACATTGAGATGAACACGAGATTATCCCACATGAATTAGTACTTATGGATCCTTGTCATTAAGTATAATTCATAAGGTTTAATGTCCTTTGACTTGAGATGCAAGTTGGGAATCATGTACGTAGTGCATTATTTGATTCTAGTCAAACGCACTCCTGAATAAGGGTGTTATAAAGGCTATTTTTGGTAATGTTGCGAAATACGATGACTACCAATTGTAGTCAAGATAGGATTTGTTCCTTCAGTGAAAACTGAAGTTAGATACTAACTGGGCCACTCATTAATACTTAAGATGTATGTTCGGCCGAACCCAAATAAATCCAGATGTGTCTCGATAGTATTTGGTAATCTTTAAGTGATTCGCGAAATGAGAAACAGTAGTTAAAATGAAATGATTTTGATCCATCAAAAGATTTTAACTAAGGATCTGTAACAAAAGGATATGAACCGAATTTAGACTCACAAGTGAGTTTTGGAGTAACTTACTCGTACATTTATGGGAGCATTGATATGTTGCTAGACATTAATCAATGTTATCACGTTTTGTTTGAAAATTATTCAAAAGTGGGAGCTGTTGGTATTTGAATAGTTTTAACAAATGTGTGTCCGTAAATGTGTGAGACTACGGGAGCGCACACATAGACATTTAGACACGACTACAAGTTTAATTTATTTATTAAATATTACTTAATGGTTAAGTGTAAATATTTATTAAATAGAGGGTTTATTATGTAAATAAGGAGGTTTCCTTATTGTAATATAACTCAAACTCTTAGATTTGAAAACCTATAAATAGAAGATAAACCCTAAACCCTAATTGATTACAAAAACATAAAGGTCGATGGTTTGAGCCGATCGGATTTTTGAAATAAAAAAGGGTTTTTGTTTTTATTTTGGTTTTTTGTAATAAAGAGTTGCTGCTAAGACAATTGTTGTATAAAGCAATTAAACGTGTACTAGCATACTAGTCTGTTGCTAAAAGAAGGTGTCGCGTACGTAACCGTAGATTAGATCTTACACTTAGATCTACGATTTTCGCTTGCTTCTAATTCAAGGTAATTCTTTATCCGATTTATTATTTACTATGTGATCCTATTTCCGCTGCCATGTATTGTTTGACAATATGACTCTAGTTGTATACCTATAATTAAGACATGATTTAACTTATATAAGGACGGCACTGTATTAGAAACATTCTATTACTTCCTAACTCCAAACACATGCGTTTTTTCTTTTATCATAAGCAGGGGCGAAGCCAGGATGAAATCGTAGGTAGGTCCTTAATTTTTTTAGTAAAGTGGGTTAGTTTGAGACAAACGAGTCGGATAAGATTGAACAATAGTACAAATGTTCGATAGATAAAAGGTTTTGACAAATCATATTTGAAATAAACAAACCATGGTTTTCTTAATTTTCATGTCTCGTATAGACATTTACTATTGTAGTAAATTAAAATAGTTAATTGACTAATTTTATTACAGATAAAGCATAAAAAAAAGGTTCATGTGTTTCTTTCACAATGATTCTATTAACGGGTGTTATATAAAATGCTCCATTCTATGAGTATCCCCAAAATTAACTTGATAGTATTATTAGTTTATAACTAGAGGATCTTTTTTGAACAACTTAGTAGTAATTACTACTACTAACACCAATAATAACAATATTAATGGAACATTGATTATCTATAAATAATATAGAATGTGAAGGGTTAAAATGTATTTATATAGAGATTGAAAGGAGTGTGTACTCAAAAATAAAGAATGAGCTTGGCAAGATTTGAACCTGGTTACCAAAATATTTAGTTTGTTCAATCAATATGGAAAACCACGCGGACCAGCTCAATGTTTTGTTATGCATATGTAAAACAAAGCTCTTACCCAGGTCCTTTCAACATTTTTAGCCAGGTCCTCCGAAAAATTACGACATCGTTTCTAAATGATTTCAAAAATTAAGGTAGGTCCGAGGACCTTCTTGGCCCATGCCTAAATTCGCCCATGATCATAAGCGTGTAGTTAAAGACTAAAATTTCCAAGGTCACTTGAAAATTGGCATTGGATTCTCCTAATAAACAATGATAAGCCAACAAAAGCCGTTTCACATAACTTAATGTAGAAACTCGACGAATTTTTAAAACTTAAATGAAATTTTTTTATAACTATTCAGCATAACAATACAAACCAAACCTGTTGGGATTCGTTGAATGCCGCTTTAAACATTCCGATTGAAAGGATATGTAGACCATGAAAATGATAACCCTATGATCACCGTTTTTCCATGACCAATATGTAATTACGCACATGGATTTCTAGGAAAGAACTATGGTCAGCCTCAACACCTTATATGGAATCTCTAAAGAAACTGATCTCGTAATCTTTGCTCATTACAGTATTTAGTACGATTTCTTACATATATAAAAAGTGACTTCATAATATTTGCGCTTAATTATCAATAAATAGAGCATAAGCAGGGTAATGGTTATTAAACCAACTAATATGGCTGTGGTGTAAGATTGAATATCATCTTCGTAAAGAAAATAAAAACATATATGAAGACTTGATCCTTTCTTCTACAACCTAGGATATTAAAGAAGATAGAACATACATAACTTTCAAAGCAAACATTAAAGATATTACTAAGCTAACTGTAAAAATAAAACAAATACCCATTTGCAAAAGGAGGTCCGTAAATGTAGCTTCCTGCAAAATATCATAAATATTAATAAGTTAAATGATAAAAGAAAGGTATTAACAAACGAACTAAAAAAATCTAACAATACTGAACAAAACCCGTTGTAAAAAAATCAAAACCCCAAGCAAAATAGGATTTAAACAAGAGTTAAAATAGTAAATTAAGAAAGAAAAAAACAATAATTTAAGAGAGTTGATTTTGTGAACTGCAGATCTCAATCCCCTGTGTCTTCTTGTTTTTCATTTCAACCTTAGAACTTTAACATATATATACATAAAAATATATATCTCAAAACTAACGAGAAGAACAGAAAAAAGACAAACAAAAGATGAGGAATGAAGGTCAACAAATGGTAATGAAGCTGTCAAAGAGGTATGGGGTTTGGGCAAAAGTGCACGCAAAAGAAGCAGAAAGATAAAATATGGTGGGGTTAATAGTATCCTACTATTCTGGCTACGTGGCTTATTTTGAAGGTATATACACTAATTTAGGGGTTCTTTATATATATATACTAAGAAATTAAAAGGCTATGTGGAACACAACCCGTGGCTGTATATTCATAAAAAGATTGGAAGGAGAGGGCATCAACTATTTAATGTGTAATATAATCATTAATATTGTGTGGGACCTATAACAAATGCAATCAATCATGAGAGTTTGCTATTACAAATTACAAAATCATCTCTTATTCAAAAAATGGCTTGACATGTCCGTCGAGTCGTTGACCAAAATTTATTAGATTGGAAAAAACGTTTGCATAATTTAGAGGCTTTATTTTGACATGTCCATTACACTATTATGGATTGTTTTCAAATTATGCATGCTCCAAATAACATAGCATTCCTTGTAGCAATTTGTATCACTGTAGAACCTATACCCATAATAAATAAGTTCGAGGAGAAATTATATTAGATAAAATTATTAGTGAAACCTCTCATCACATCCTTATCAAAGAAAATTCATAACAAGATTAGTTTATCGATGATACCTCATTGAATCAACGGATAAAACTCGATAGCTAGTAATTATAACACTAAATGAAAAAATATAAGATACTTACTTTGAGAAATTAAAATACCTCTTACTACCTAAGATACTATTATAATTATCTAATTTTTAAACACTAAGTAGGAATTTCGACCAAAGAGGTCTAGGATTGTGAAGATGTTGATTCGAAACAGTGTACATAATGCAAATCCCAAAAGCAGCTTTAAGGGATGACATCAAATCAATTGGTGCAAGAAAATATAACTAAATTATGTTGAAAAAATAGTTTCCTATTACCCTTTTCTAATTAAAGTTCTCTCATCTTATCTACTATTAGTACTTATTCATATTGATTTACTTAATTTTGACGTGAGCGGTAGTAATGGTTCAACCTTGGCAACCTTGTCACGTATATTCTACAGGTCATGAGATTGTTCGGGTTTGAAAACAACAACTCCTAGAATCTACCTAATGCTTTGGTATTTGTTTCTACTTATCTTTTCATAAACTATAAATAAAACGATTTTATACCATTGTCTAACATAATAGTAAGTTTATTCCTTGATATGGATGTAAATGAAAGACTACGTTTTGATGAAGATAAGAGAACACCAAAATGGTTATCAAATTCACTTGGTACTAATACATGAGGTGCTCCCTAAAAATTCCTTTTTTCGATATATTTAAAGTTTAAAATTGCTATATAATATGAGTTTTTTGAAACACTATATTACTTCATCCAACTGAAAAGAAAAAAATTTCTAGTTGGGATGATAAACAGATAGCAAACAAATCTTACTTGGTTCTGGCCATCACGTAAGTGCAACATCTTCGTCTCTTGTACCATAAGTGCCATCACCATAAGTCGAGTATTGCTAAGCTCGAGCTCGACTCGATTACTAAAATTCGGTCTCGAAACTCGACTCGAACGTGTTTTATTTTTCAGGCTCGAGCTCGACTCGATTACTAAAACTCGTGCTCGAAACTCGACTCATGCTCGATGGGTTATACATATCAAGCTCGAGTTCGGTAAATATTCGTTATTTAAACTCGACTCGACTCGCTTTATATACATAATATCTTATATAGTATATATTTAAAAGTGTAAAAGTGTAATTTAACATAAGCTCGATAAGGCTCGCGAGCCTCACGAGCTGAGTATCTTTGAGCTCGAACTCGACTCTAAAATTTACTCGAATAACTCGAACTCGAGCTCGACTCATTTAAATCGAGTCGATTTCGAATAATTTGCGAGTCGATCTCAAGTAGCTCGCGAGTTGTGTCGTCTCGTTTACACCCCTAGCTACTAATTTGATCTATCGATCCAAAATAAAAGTTTAACTTCAAAAAGGACAAACCATATATATCCGGTCACTTGCACTAACATAAACATATACTCAGAGATTCACAATCATACATTAATCAAATTTATATCTTTATTAAATCTTTGAAGAATGATCATAAAAAACAATCAATTAATTTCAAATTTAGAATATTTTGACATCAAAAAGCCAGAGGTTGCAGTGGTAGTATGAATGTAAAGATTTTTCGTATCGAGAGACAAATTACATTACATTAAACTACGTTTTGCTACCATATATTTCATGTCTTTTCGCTCTGCTACTACATATAAATTAACTCTTTTCACTCATTTACACCAAACATACATGTATATCATAGAATTATTCGCCTCATAAATTAAACGCTATGCAACTATGAACATCTAGCTTTATAACGGTTAACAACTAAATAATGGCAATGATGTATAAATAGCAGTATTTTTTGTTAAAATCCAGTCTAATGTGCCGTTTTATTTAACGGGTCAAACCCAATCGACTTATAATAATCTTTATATGCATCTGATACACGATCACGAAACAATTTCCACTCGCTTTGACATCTCTCTCTTACCTGCCATCAAAAGTTGCAAAACAAAAATGTTTAAAACCACAGCTTATCATCTTTCAGATTTAAGAGAAGTTTCGTAAATACGGAAATGGAATTTATTTATTTTTACCTGATTACCGAGTGAAGGTACCCCTTGATGAACTATCCATTGTGCATCAACAACTCGAATCTTTTCGTATGCAGGCTATGTCACAAAAAATAAATAAAAAAAATTGGTGATGTTTTGTGAAAAAGAGTGACTATAGTGAAAACTGAACGAGAGATGATTAATTACCTCAACACATTGCTGGAGAGCAAAATCAAGACCCCATCCGTGGACCAAATCGTTCTACATGTATAAAATTTTCTAATATGTCAATACGTGATTTAACCTAACACTTTTCTTTATTTTTCTTTTTATCTTTTCTTGTAGTTGCTACGAGTAAATTTTCAAAACGCCTATAAAACTCTAGTGGTTGATTTTATAAATAAGGTAGATAGATAGTAATATAACGTTCATGCATCTTATGAGGTGGTGTGTGTTTTAGAAATGTCACATAGACATGAAGGTTGAAGAATAACATATCAAACATGTTGTATGCGTTCTAAAATGTCACAAAACAACATCAAACTATAAAGCAAGTATAATCATCATGAAGGCAGAGAGTAAGCTTCAATTAGGAAAACTGAAAAGTTCTAAGTAGTACAATCTCAACCATACATACATCCACATATCTAACAAAAAAATATCAGAATCAATATAATAAACATAAGATGAAAAATGAAGAAAGTGAAAAAAAGAAGAAAAGAAAGAAAAAAATATACATCAGAGATGGAGTTCACAAATTGTGAGTGAGAGCTTATAATTTCAAGGATTTTGATGATCATTTCTGCAAACAGAAAGTCATGATATGAGCCGAAATTATAAAATAAAAAATGGAAATCAAATTTAAACTTCAAATTACAGAGAAAAAATAAAGAGGAAGAGGAAATTACCAATAGTCAAGATCAAGACTCAAGACTCAAGACTTTTTGATAAACAAGATGTAAAGGGATTGAGGTGATAGAAGCAGAGTATGGGATTTAGAGGAAAATGGGGGAAGTTGTCTAGTGGGACTCTTGGAGGATATCGTGTAACTTTTTCACGTGCTGAGTTGTCAAATTCTAGTGAAGCTAAAAAATGTTGGAGATGTTTTGGTAAATAAGGTAGATATACTAGAAAATTAAAAGGCTGTGCGGAGCTGAACCCTGACCGGTTATATATTCGTAAAAAGATTTGAAGGAGAGGGCATCAAATATTTAATGTCTAATATAATTATTAATATTGACGGGGATCTATAACAAATTCAATCAATTATGAAAATTTGTTATTACAAATTACAAAATCATCTCTTATTCAAAAAATGGCTTGACATGTCCATCGTGTCGTTGACCAAAATTTATTAGATTGGAAAATACGTTTGCATAATTTAGAGGCTTTATTTTTACATGTTCATTACACATTTATGGATTGTCTTCAAATTATGCATGCTCCAAATAACATAGCATTCCTTGTAGCAATTTGTATCATCGTAGAACCTATACCCACAATAAATAAGTTCGAGGAGACATTATATTAGATAAAATTATTAGTGAAACCTCTCATCACATCCTTATCAAACAAAATTTATAACAAGATTACTTTATCGATGATACCTTATTGAATCAACGGATAAAACTCGATACCTAGTAATTATATATAACACTAAATGAAAAAATATAACATACTCAGTTTGAGAAATTAAAATAACCTCTTACTACCTGAGATATTTTTATAATCATCTAATTTTTAAACACTAAGTAGGAATTTCGACCAAAGAGGTCTAGGATTGTGAAGATGTTGATTCAAAACAGTGTACAGAATGCAAATCCCAAAATCAGCTTTTAGGGATGACATCAAAACAATTGTTGCAAGAAAATATAACTAAAATTATGTTGAAAAATTAGTTTCCTATTACCATTTTCTAATTAAAGTTCTCTCATCTTATCTACTATTAGTATTTATTCACATTGATTTAATTTTGACGTGACCCGTAGTAATGGTTCAACCTTGACGACCTTGTCACGTATCTGATTTCCAACTTGTGTAGGTCATGATATTGTTCAGGTTTGAAAACAAACTCCTCTATCAAATGATAAGAGCATACACATTTAGTACATTTCTCTAATAGCAAATTTACCAATTACATATTTTCTAGAAACTTGTAAGAATATTTTTTTAACTTAACTCTTCCATAAATAAATAGTATTTGCTTATGTTAGATAATTTATAATGTTGAAAAATTTCATCAAAGTTGAATTAAAGTATACAAATAATATATTATCTCTTATAATGATGTCTTATCAGAAGTAATAATATCCTTAATAATATATTTTAATGTCAATATCCAAAGTCTAACAAATAGTGATTACACATAAATATTATTCATTAGAGATTTTCATTTTTTATATCTAACTAGTAGAGACTCGTGCGTTACACGAGTCCGGGGATTTATGAATAAGCTTGTACTTTCACCCAATGTTCGCAAGCCAAGAAAAAAGACATCGTCTTCGTCGGATTATTTAATTCGCAAACTATATTTTTTATTTCATACTATATATATATATATATATATATATATATATATATATATATATATATATATATATATATATATATAGGGACCGATTCATGCGAGAACTCAAATTTTTGCGAGAACTGCGAGAACCAATTTTGATTGGTCCATTTTAATTATATTTTTTAAATATTTTTATAAATATAAAGGGTAAACTAGTAAATGTGATTTTTCTTGTTTTTCTATTATTTTTATATTTTTCTCTCCTTTACTATCTCACCACTCTCATCTAACTTGCATGATTTGAGATTTAAATTTCTCCAACGCCATTTTTTCCGACATCAATTCTAATTGACTTTCCAAAGAATGAAACTGGAATTAAAATCTCGTCTTAGAGAACATAATGATCAATTTTTTGTATCAAAGCGTTTTTTCACACTTGTTCACCGATGTATTCATGTATGTTCATAAGTGAACAAGTATTGTTCTTATCTGAACATGGTCAAATTTCCTGGTTAAAATAGGATGTTCATGCATGAACTCGGTATGTTCAAATGTAAACGTTCGTGTTGATTATTTTCGCTAGAGTATGTTTATATATAAATATTACTTTTAAAACCCCTAAAACCAACGATAACTATAGAAATAGATTTTATCTTTAAATATGGTGAAAAATATATATCATTTTTATTACTTGGTCTAGAAGTCAACAATAATATAAAATGAAAAATGGAGATCGGCGGTTGAAAACGGTTTGGATGATGGGGAGGGGTGGTTTTTTTTTTTTCTTTCTTTTGGTTTTGGGAACACGTGAAAGAAAAAGAGAATTGTATGCCTAATTTTTAGTGATAGTTAAATCTTTTAAAATATTTAAATAGACACGTGGCTTTTTTTCTTCAAATTTGTGATGAAATTCCCATACTACCCTTATTTGATTAAAAACAATAATCTAGAACTTTAATTTAATTGCAAAGAAGCCCATAATCATTTTCGGCCATTGATCATAAGATCCAAAGGTTGAGATTTAGTTCTCGCAGGTCTTCCAAAAATTTGAGTTCTCGAATGAACCATTCACTATATATATATGAAGCAAGCCCAGCCCTTTTTTTAAGCTGCAGAAAAGAAAGAAAATAAAAAGCAGGTGCCAGGATTCGAACCACGGTGTCCTCGCGGGGGAGGCCACGTGCTTACCACTATGCCAACACCCCTTTTTTGTAATTGAAACGATAAACATTGAATTTAAAGACAATATTACTATTATAATAATAATAAAATGCACAAACCCATAGGCAACAATCAAATTTAATCTAGATAGTAATTAGTTTTATCTTTTATATTTTTGACCCTTAAGTTATATCTTTTACATTTCACCCTTAACTTTTATTTTCTAGATATTTAGCTTTTAATAGTTATTTCTATCATAAAATATAGGTAGATAAAACATCGTTATACAACTTTTTGCAATAAGTTCTACAAATGAGAAACTTTCATATCATATTTTTTTTACGTTCTAAGGGTTTAAATTACATCGGGTACATTTTTTTAAATATAATATATTCAATCAAACCAAAGGTTTATGAACATAAATTTTTTTAACAAAATGTATCTAATAGTCATAGTAGAATTTTTTTTAATAGTACATGCTTTTTGAAAACGGTTATCAAAACTATCCGATTTTCTTAATTATCTCTAAAACTATCCTAAACGTATGTACAACATGCGTAACATCAATATATCCACTTTTACTTTGAAGGAACACACTTGGAAAGTGTGAACATTCATCATGCAAAAGTTTGTTACAACAAACAAAAGTTCTTTTGTCAGTTCGTACCTTCAACATGCTAAGGTACAACATACTTATTTACTTTAGCAAATCGCACTTCTTAAGGGCGCACCTACAATAAGGATTAACCCCATATTCATGTAGCTCGTACCTATATAATATATATTTGCTTGTACTGCCAAAAGTTAATAGAATTATTACAACAACAAACTTATCATGTGTTTTTATTTTTAATAGTAGAAAATTTTAGTTAGTTTGGTGAAGCATGCATAGTTGAAAAAATATTTTGAATATATAAACTATATAGCCTAAAACAATTTTACTACCCATCTCAAAATTGTAAATACTACTTCTTTCCTTTCAACTGTTTTATCAACTATTTTGAAAGATTATTTGAATACTTTTATTTTAGGAGTTACATTTATGAAGTATAACGGGTGTAAACGGTTAACCGAATAAGCGAACCGAAGAAAACCGAAAAGAACGGTTAAACGAATTCTGATTTCCGATGAATCAGTAATTTCGGTTTCGGTTCAATAAAATGTTGAACAGTATCCGGTTTGAACACCCTTAATGTCCTCACGCTCAAAGAGACATTGAGTGAAAAGTACAAAAAACGGAGCATCAAAATAAAACCATGAAAATTTCAGTAATGTATGACTCTTGAACGGCATGAAAAGGATTGCATGTTATAACAAACTCATGGATGAAATTAACAAAAGTTTTTAAAAAAATCATGAATAAAAATAGAATACCCATAAGTAAAATATCTACTTTTTCATGTTATTTACATACACTTTTGTAGCTAGTGGATTGTATGCATATGGATGGGCAAGCCTTACATGCAAGCGCGCACCTGAGAAGTGCGATCATTGCTAAAGTGGACAAGAATATTGTAGGTTCGCAAGTTGAAGGTGCGAACTATAAGAAAGTTGAGGGTTCGCACCTTCTAAGTGCGTTCCCTCAATGTTGTTTCAAATATTGGTTTGTTTTGATGGTACACCCCTACCATGTGCGTACCCTCAACTAAAACTGCATCATTCATCTAGAACATACTTACTATACGCATTTGAGATAAAATTAAAGCATAATTAAAAAGCGAGGTAGTGTTCATAATAGTTTTCAAAAACCATATAGTTTTAAAAATTTCTCAATCATAGTTATAATAAAAGATGGTATCAATTTAGACCCATACATAACACAACATAAAAACAAATATCTCTAGGCATCAAGATAAATAAAGATAAATACAGACTAAATTTCTTTCGACTCGTATACAAAGAAAAAGATATGATGGATGATTTATATTACTTTACAAAGAAATATATAAAATAAAGACAAACACAAAGAATATTGGTTTTTTCTAGGCTTTGGCCTATCCAGAAAAACACAACCCTGTGACCGAGAATCATCTACCCGGTTAGCCTCGTGACCGGGATGACTACCCGGAACCATTTCGAGCCCCGTGTATGAGAAAAGTAACCCGATATCCGGACCAACTAACACTCGTGTCCGGAACTTTCCTACCCGGTTGGTTTCGTGACAGGGTTAACTGTCCGCATTCAATCGAGCCCCATACACGAGAAATGCTTACCCGGTTGACTTCGTTACAAACGTGACACGGAAACAAATACCAAGTCCGTTCTTGTGTCGTTCACACGAATGTAATAACCTATATCAGTCAATATTACTAAGGGCTAGTTATTCTCATTGACCTAAATTTACCAAACGTCACAAACGCGTATGCCTACGTCATAGGCCCATTTTTGGGTCATATAGTGTCGGCCCGTGAATGTAATCATGGCAATGGCCCATAAACGAAAACCCTAGTTTCTAAGCCTATAAATACCCCTTTGATCATCAGAGGGCATTCAATGTCAATCATTGTCATTTACACACACACACACACGTTCAAGAGAGGTTTTCCCACTCTCTCACGTCATCAATCCTAATCATACATCACCTTAGGCTCGTCTAGAGCTTGGTAGGTTCGCACTGCCCTAGCACGAGTTCGTATCGATTAGCCAACACACCCAAATTGTTACAACCGTGATTTTCCTTAGTATTCCGGTTTGCCATTTGTCGTGTTATCGATATATTGTTTTCACCCATTGTGATTTCCTTGTGATTTATCACACTCTATTATATGTTTGTCGGGATATTTGATTATTTGTGGATTTGGAACAAGAGTATGTTAAGACCTAGTGTCGTTTAGATAGTACTCGCTTAATATAAGTTAGGGTGTTTATGCCTTCGATTATTTGATTTAAATAAACGTTAAAATATATACAAAGTTAGACCTTTAACAAGAACTAACGTTAAAAATATTACAAATTCAGTCCTTTAACGAGAATTAACGTTAAAAATATTACAAATTGAATCCTTTAACGAAAAGTTAACCAGTTGGCTGGCCAGCCGGCGGCTGGTCAGGAGTGGACTGCGCCGCAGTCAGGCTCTCGGGCTAAAATCGTCAAAACGTCGTTGTCACTTATTTGGAGATCCACAATGTTGCCAACTCGTGATTTTTCTCTGGAAATTGCCTGTTATGAATGGTTTTGACCATGATCTAGATCTAATTTCATATCTTGACCAACTTTTCTCTTTTATTTCACCATTTCTCTCTCATTTGCAACACTCATTTTCTCTCCATTCTCTCTAAATTTCCAGAACTTATGAATGAAATACAACACATATTTGAGTGGGTTTAAGTTAAGATAACTACTACATCATCTCTCATAATCATCTCCTTTGATTTCACCACCTTTTGGTAAGTTTTTCTCCATGAAATCTTCATATTTTCACACTTTTCTTCTATGTTATGTTAGTTCACTTGGCTTTATTTGAACAAGCTATCATAACACAGAAGTGGGTCGA
>CAJVGC010000001.1:20320802-20430575 GCA_910822075.1 Senecio squalidus | reverse complement strand
AGTACAAATACAAGTTCAAAATAAATTCCCAAAATAACAAGGTCTTTCCCAAGCATCGTCTCACGTGACCATATTGACCCTTCCTTGCCATGCATCTCGACGCTTACACTAATTTCCTGAAACATAAGATAAAGTGTCAACTACATTGAGTAGTGAGTGAGTTACTGTTTTGAGTTTCGATAAAAGTTTCAAAAAAAAAAATAGAAATATATGTAATTACGTCATAAGTAAAAAAAAAAAGGAACGGAGCGACGCTAGAACATATATATAAATAGTAAGGAGTTTCGTACACACGTAAGTAAAAATAAAACTCGTATAATAAAAGTTGAAGCGGAATCCATCGCAAAAATAAAGTATATGCGTAGGTAGTATGTGCTTAACTAAATTAGTAACTCGTATCAATCACTTGGCATAATATAAATAGTAAGTTTACACTAAACCGATTGTCTGGTCAGGATCTAGCCCCAAAATGTTTCATTGAGTTTCCAACTGAATCCTAGTAATATGTACTTGGGTCGCTAACCCTGAGCAAGGAGTGACCTCTCCTAAGTATCGATACCCATAATACTAACGGCTATTGCTAATAGTGTGTAAAGTTTCCGAGTCCAAAACGGGGCAACTGAGTCTGTTTCTAAAAATAGTAGTAACCACTTACGGGTTTATATTTTCATCAAGGATTGGTTTCTCTAAAAAGTATCCTAAATTTAGTCAACCAATTAAGGAGCATCAACACATATACGCATAATAGTTTCACAAGTATCCAAGTTTCCAAAGTTTCCAAGTTCCGTACAAGTTTCCAAAGTTTACGAGTTTCATAAGTTTCAAAATGTTTCAAAATGTTTCACAATGTTTCAAAGTTTCATAAGGTTCAAGTTTAACAAGTTTCAACAAATCGCAACTAGTTTCGAAAGTTACATAGCATACAATCTTATGTTTCCCCCAAATAAATGTTTAAAAGTATAATAATAAAACAAAGTGGGGTTGTAACTCACTGTTTGCGAAGACAAATACGAACGAGCACGGATGGAGCGGAACACGTCGGGAATCAAAGGTAACCTAAAACACCGGAATGTTGTATAAGTTTTATTAGTATGATTTAAGTTATGTTAAGTTCCAATTTAACATTTTAAACCCCAATTTCTTATACTTTAGATTCTGCCCCGAAGGATTTATCACGGAAAAGTTATATGTTTAAACGTGTTTGTGTACATTTTAAAGTCCGATTAGCCCAATTAAGTCCGAAAAGTGTCAATGTCCAAGGTCAAAGTGTATAAGTTATAGAACCCTTAAGTTACTGTAGTTAAACATATTTTACGGTGAATTTTGGGCAGCGCTTCCGCGCTATAAAAATTAAGTCCATTTTCAAAACCACTTTCCCGCTTTAAGACATGCAATTTAACAATTACAACAATAATACACATGTTTTAGGTTCTCAAACTCATTCAAACTATTTTATTTCCAAAATCAGTGGGTTCCCAGAATACATAATCTGTAATTAGGTTATTTGAGCTTATTTTTACGAACAGCAGGATCCAAAATCAGTGGGTTCTCAAAACGACAAATTTTACGAACAGCAGGATCCAGACGGCGGCTGGAGACACTCAGCCGTCGGCTGAGTGCCTTCAGCCGCCGGCCAGAGGCCTTCGGCCAGTTTCTAGATTTCGTTATTTTTCGGTTTTTAGCTCGTTTTAGTGTTAGATTCGAACATGCAAACTGTTATTTATAAAATATATGAGTTTTTAAGCAAAAGTTACAGTTTCTTTTAGATTTAAATCATCAAAAGGTAGATCTATTAGAAAAACTAGTTTTTAAGCAAGAAAACGTTTTAGATTTTTATAAAATCACTTTTGTCAGTTTATAGATCTTACATGCAATCAAAAATTTAAGTAAAAAGAGTAAAATGAAAGGGTTTTACCGAAGGAAAAAGCAAGGTGACGGTTTGGATGAGATTTGGCTTCAAAATGTATGTAAACCTTCTTCAAAACCCGATTTAAACCTTCCTCTTTGTTACCCCTTTACTCTAGAACGATTTGTATGGCTTGGATGGTCGATCTTTAGTGTTTAAAGGACTGTAAATGGTGTTATGTTTCTGTTCTTGATGGTGTTTTTAGAGAGAAGATGAGAGAGTTTAGAGAGAGAGTGACTATGTGTGATTTTTGAGTTTGAAAATAATAATGAAAGTGAATAGGGGGAGTGCAAGGGAGGAAATGACTGGTCTTGGGAAGTGATGTAGCCAGTTTTTGGTCCAATCCCCGAGTTGGGGGAGTTGGCCAATAAATTTTCATGCAATTATGAGTCACCATCCACTGGACAGCGGCTTTCAGCCGTCGGCTGGAAGGCTTTTCCAGCTCGGTGACGTTTTAAGTTTTCCGTTATTGTTTGTTAAGGACCAGAATCTTATTAGTTTCCGTTATGAACTTAGTCAAGTTCTTGTATAGTTTATTTGGTGTTAGGATTTATTAGTTGATTCCGACTTTGGTTCCGACAAAATAAAGACTAAACAAGTACGAACTAGAATAATATGAACATAATAACAAGAGCAGCTAGAGATTCGAACCGATATAGTAACTGAGAATCACCTGAATTTTCGACGGTTGCCACAAAAGATATGATGGATGATTTATATTACTTTACAAAGAAATATATAAAATAAAGACAAACACAAAGGATATTGGTTCTTTCTAGATTAAATATGTAGTTTTATATCGTGAAAAATTCACGAAAAAGGATTATGGTTTCTTTTTCCTTCAACCCATTCGATCAAATCTAATCCACCAATTATACGTATAAATTAACATAGAGAAACAAGATTTATTAGCAATATACTCAATGATATTATGATGAGAGATGCAAACCAAATAATTAAAACCAATTTTTAGAGTGAAAAGTCGAAAGGAAAAAAAGAAAGAGACAAAGAAATAGTATAATTGAAAGTTGAGGGAAGAATTAACCGAGAAACCATGCTTGAAATAAATTGGTGGGAGAAGAAGTATATATGCAGTTGGATGGGAATAACATTTGAATAACTTTATGTAAATAGAAAGTTATGGGCAAAGATTTTTGACAAGACACCAACAGTTGTGTCATGTTTGTACACATGATGAGTTAAAGATAGTGATGGGTAATGAGTTCAACAAAAACTTACAAACAAATTATGTGTCGACTTCTAAACCAATTTTTAAAGATGAGGTGGCAACTTCTAAAGGATACAATGAAAAAACAAGAGTTGTTTTTATAAATAAGGTAGATACATATATACTCCAATTTTAAAATACACTTCGTAGACACACTACAAAATTATTTCCGCTTCAGTTTAAAATTACACTCCGTAGAACAAAATCAATTAAAAATTTAATTTAAAAATAGTAAAAATATGTTTTTCTCAAATATTTTTCGGAGAATCATCTTAAGAAAACTTTTATAATGATTTTATGAAGTAAACATTTTACGATCTTTTTGATTTTTTAATCCTAGATACATTTTTTCGGTTTTTTCAAAAAATATATCTATTTGTTTTCAAAAATGTATTTAGTTTTTGAATAAAACTATATTTTAGTATAAATATTACAAATAAATTGAGATAAAATAGACCTTAATTTGAAAAATATATCGTCTTTTCTGAAAAAATGTATCTATCGATAAAAAATACATCTAGTATTTTTTTTTTTAAATTAAAAAAATAAAAAATATCAAAATATTTTAGAATTATTGCCCGAAATAGTTTTTTAATTTTTTTGTGCTATTTTAAAATTAATTTAGGAGTATTATATATATATATATATATATATATATATATATATATATATATATATATATATATAATATATATATATATATATATATATATATATATATATATATATTTGGAGTGACAAAATGGATGGGTCGAAACAGGTTAGGGTCAAATGGGTCATAGGGTCCAACGAGTTTAGTCGGGTCAACTCTTAATATTTCAAATAAATTATAAATATTTTGTGAATCATGATATTTATATGTTGTTACATTTTTAGTTATATATATTATATAGAATAAAATCATCAAATGCCCAAAATTTATTATCTACTTACGTAATAAATTATCATAGTTTGTTCTTATTGAGGTATGTGGTCCCGAAAACCGAAAGTAGCTCGAAAACAAGTAATGCGACTCGGACCAAACTCGAAACAAAACCGGCCTAGCCTATCCGGGTTAATCTCTCCGGATAATACGACTCGAGAACACACCCATGGCTACTCGGATATACTACCGTGCTCAAGACCCATGACCGGTTTACCTCTACCCGGTAACAAGCCAAACCACCTGGGTACACTCAAGCCTTGTATCCGGTAATAACTTTCCTACCCGGCACCTGATCACCCTGTGACCGAGCAAACTTGCCCCGCCAACCGAGATCTTTGGTCGCTGTCCGAAAATGCCCACGGCCCGCGTTCAAGAAAACCTATTCGGTTTCTTCTACCCGGCTACCAAAGGCTCATATCCGGACACCAAAAATATCGTACTCGGTACAATTTACTTATTGTCGGACACATGATTTCCTACCCTGTTGGCTTTGGCCTATCCAAACAAACACAACCCTGTGACCGAGAATCATCTACCCGGTTAGCCTCGTGACCGGGCTGACTACCCGGAACCATTTCGAGCCCCGTGTATGAGAAAACTAACCCGGTATCCGGACCAACTAAGCTCCATGTCCGGAACTTTCCTACCCGGTTGGTTTCGTGACAGGGTAGGTTAACTGGCTGGATTCATTCGAGCCCCGTACACGAGAAATGCTTACCCGGTTGACTTCGTTACAAACGTGACACGGACACAAATACCAAGTTCGTTCTTGTCTCGTTCACACGAATGTAATAACCTAGATCAGTCAATATTACTAAGGTCTAGTTATTCTCATTGACCTAAATTTACCAAAAGTCACAAACGCGTATGCTTACGTCATAGGCCCATTTTTGGGTCATACCCTAGTTTCTAAGCCTATAAATACCCCTCTGATCATTATCAGAGGGCATTAAATGTCAATCATTTCCATTTACAAGCACACACACGTTCAAGAGAGGTTTTCCCACTCTCTCACGTCATCAATCCTAATCATACACCACCTTAGGCTCGTCTAGAGCTTGGTAGGTTCGCACTGCCCTAGCACGAGTTCGTATCGATTAGCCAACACACCTAAATTGTTACAACCGTGATTATCGTTATTATTCCGATTTGCCATTTGTCGTGTTATCGATTAGCCAACACACCTAAAGTGGGTTAACCTCGTAGCATGTCATATGTTTCCGGGCACCCAACAAGGTTTTGCTAGAGACTGGTTCACAAGTCTCTCAAAGAAGAGCACCTACGATTTTTACGACCTTAAGGCTAAGTTTATCTCTAATTTCTTCCAACAAAAGAAACAACGAAGAACCCACTGGAGGCATACCTCATACGCTAGCGAGAAGGGGAAGATTTGCAAGAATTCGGCCTCCCCTACACACAAGAGTGCCAGTAAGATACCATATTTTCCCGAGAGTCAACAAATCTCCGACTTATGAGTGATCCCTTATCAGGTTTCACTGGAGAGATCCAATAGCCCATCGGACAAGTCACAATGGAAGTCATGATCGGAGACTATCCTCGCCACCGAATTGAAGTACTAAACTTTGCTATAGTAAGAGCTCCATCCACCTTCAACGTGATACTGGGAAGACCTTCCATAGAGAGGTTTAGGAAATCCTATCAACCATTCATGGAATGGTTAAGTTCCCAACTCTAAACGACATTGGTATTGTGCGGGGATGCATGAACTAGACTCACGAGTGTAAGAAGGTAACCAAGGATGAAGATCCAAAGCCCGGAGTTTCCGTATCAGATACATAAGTCATAGAAGGCAATGAAAAAAGGGTGGTGATACATGAGAAATTCCCAGATCAACCTGCAGTCATCGGAGCACAACTCCTGTTGGAAACAAAAAAGAAGTTGGTGCATTTGTTAAAAACAAACCTAGACGTCTTTGCATGGAAAACTTCCGACATGACTGGAGTTCCAAGGGAGTTAGCCGAACATGCCTTAAAGGCTAACCCTAACATGTTCCCTATTAAGCAAAAGAAAAGGGCGATGTCCCACGAGAGGAGCATGGCAGCCTTGGAGCAAGTTTCTAAGATGGAAGAGGCATGAATAGTCAGAGAGGTAAAGTATCAAATATGGATAGTCAACCTTGTCATGGTCAAGAAGGCAGATTGCTTTTGGAGGCTATGTGTAGACTTTAAAGACATTAACAAAGCCTGTCCGAAGGACAATTAGCCCTTTCCAAAGATAGAATGGAAGGTGGAATCCTCAGACGACTTTAGGCTTAAGTGCTCCTATGACGCCTGCAAGGGCTACCAACAAATATCCATGAATCAAAGAGACGAAGACAAGACAACTTTCCACACCGACCAAGGAATATACTTCTTTAATAAAATGCCTTTCAGTCTAAAGAACGCGGGAGCAACCTATCAACGTTTGAGGAACCTAGGAACGTGGAAGCATATGTTGACGACATTGTAAATAAAAGCAACGCGGAAGGAGTAATGTTTGCCGACATTCAAGAAACTTTTAACAAACTCCGAGGAATCAACATGAAGTTGAACCCCTCCAAGTGTAGCTTTGGAATGGGGGAGGGAAAATACTTCGGTCACATTATTACTCCTCGCGCATTAAGGAAAATCCAAAGAAGATTCAAGCTATCATCCAAATTCCCTCTTCAGCTACCAAGAAGCAAGCACAAAGCCTTAATGGTAAATTAGTTGCCCTAAGCCGTTTCCTGTCCAAGGCCGCAGACCGGTCTCTACCTTTCTTCAAAACCTTAAAGGGTTGTATAAAGAAGAAAGATTTCACCTGGTCGGAGGAGGCAGGAAGAGGCTCTCCAGGAGATGAAAAAAATTCTTACTTGACCTACCCACTCTTACCGCTCCGGTGCCATGAGAGCCCTTAACCATCTACTTGGCCACTTCTAGGGAGTGTGTTAGCTTTGTTCTCCTAGCACAACATGTAGTGCACAGATGCCAATCTACTTCATTATTAGAGCACTAAAAGGCCCAAAGATAAAGTACTCGTGCCTGAAGAAACTTTCCTTCGCATTAATACACTCACATTGGCGACTGAGAAGATACTTCTAAGGTTACCAAGTTCAAGTCCTTCCTGATAGGCTGATCAAACAAGGGTTGGGCAAACCAAAAGTTTCTGGAAGATTGGCTAAATAGGCGGTTAAACTCGGGGAGCAGGAAATCACTTTTCAACCAAGAAACTCTTTAAAAGAACTAGTGTTAGCAGACTTCCTAACAGAGTTGGATGATGAGCCTAATGCTCAAGAGGAAGTGATAGTTGTTCCTACATGGACATTGTTCACTGATGGGGCGTTAAACGAAGAAGGCTCCGAAGCTGGTATGATCCTCACTGATCCCAAGAAGAAAGAATATACCTATGCCTTAAAATTTAAGTTTCCTGCCACCAACAACGAGGCAGAATATGAAGCCCTCCTCGTTGGGCTTCGCATTGCTAGGAAGATTAGATTGCAACACATTTAGGTTTTTGTTGACTCACAACTGGTGGCAAACCAGGTCAAGGGACTTTTTGAAGCTGTCCAAGACTCCATGCAGCTCTACCTGGAAGAAGTTAAGCAACTAGCCACATAATTAAAGAGTTTCAACACAGAGCAAGTACCGCGTAGTAGAAACAAAATTGCGGATGCCTTGAGAAAAATGGCATCATCAGCTTTTTTTCACCTTACGAAAGATGTGTTAGTAGAAGAGTTAAAGGAAAAATCAATCACTCCGAAGGAAGAATTGATGGCCATAGAAGACCCTGACAATTAGATGGCTCTCATCACTGCATTTGTCAAGGATGGCACATTACCAGAAGACAAACAATTGGCAAGAAAAGTAAGAATGAAAGCCCCCATGTATCTGATGATCGACGACATACTCTTTCGGAAATCCTTCTTCGGACCACACCTCCGTTGCGTTGGTCCCACTCAAGCACTCAAACTAATACAAGAAATGCATAGTGGCACTTGGGGCCTTCATTCCGGTCCGCGCACCGTTGTCACCAAGGTCATGAGAATGGGATGCTATTGGCCTACCATGCACCAAGACGCAAAGAAAGAGATAGAAAAATGCGAGTCATGCTAGATACACGACCCAATCCCCAAAATGCCTAAACAAGATCTTATTCCTGTCACCACCGCTTGGCCATTCTACAAGTGGGGTATTGAAATAGTTGGCCCGTTCCCTCCAGGAGTGAGAAATGTCAAATATCTCACAGTAGCAGTGGACTATTTCACCAAGTGGGTGGAAGCCAAGCCAGTAACGACCATCACCGAGCAAAGAATGATTAAATTCGTGTGGGAAGACATTGTCTGCAGCTTTGGAGTTCCCTATGTAATGGTGAGTGACAAAGGAAAACAACTAGCAGATAATCCCTTTAAGTCTTGGTGTGAAGACATGGATATCAAGCAAGTTTTCACCTCTATAGCCCAACCCCAAGCAAATAGGCAGGTAGAAATCATGAACAAGGCGATGGTCGCAGGAATTAAAGCCAGGCTCGACACAGGAAAACATCATGGGTAGAGGAAGTACTGGTGAAACCCTTTTCTGTCTCGTATACGGGATTGAAGCGGTCATCCCTGCTGAGCTCACAATCCCATCCCTCCTCAACCCCGCTCAGAATAAAGAAGCTCTAAGAGAAAACTTAAACCTACTTGAAGAAAGAAGGGATATAGCCCATATAAGGAAGGCCGAGAGCAAAAGACAAATGGATAAGTACTACAACTCAAGGGTGCGAACAACGTCGTTCAAAGTTGGCGACTTAGTCTGGAATAGAACGAGGCAAGCAGGGATGAAAATACTGGCAAGCTAGGGCCCAAGTGGGAAGGCCCGTGCAGAGTGGAAGAAGCAAATGAGAGTGATGCTTACACCCTCTCCGACCTAGCCGGATATCCTATCCCTGGGACTTGAAACACAATGAACTTGAAAAGTCCTGTTTAAGAAAGTCATGTAAGGTCTGATCAAGTATCCCACATGTAATGGTCAGATCTATTTTTACCCCGTTTTCCCTTTATTGAATAAATTGACTTTTTCTATCAAGTATTTATGTTGTGAATGACAAAATTTTTAATAACTATGCAAACTATGTATGATGACAAGTATTACATAGAAATTTTTCTAAGTTCCATTTAGCCAACTTGGCAATAAACATCTATCCATCTCTCCCTTCATAGGAGAAAAGATAAGCACTTTCTACGGAAAGCAATCTCACGAGTAAAAAATAATAAGCATGCAAACAAGACAAAAATAACTAAAACATGGCACAGTCATGATAAATAAAAGGAGTTGCCACCGTAGCCCCGCAAAAGCCACAATCATAAATCAAAAGTGGCAAAGCCACAAGTACATCATACATAATACCATACATAAGGAGGTTCAATATAAAATTCCAAAAAGGACAATACGAGCCTCAAATGTATCAACAACCATCCAAGAGATAAACACAATGTATCACCAAGTACAATAACCAAAATAGACAATGCAATGCACACTATCATCCCTGTGCCATATCCATCTGTCTCTGCCTCTCCATCGCATCCTTGATAACCGCAACATCCCTCCTAATTATGTCCAAAATACCCTCTGCACTTAAGTTTGGATTAACCGCAACTCGAAGTAAAATAGGATAAGCATGACGCTTAAAGGCCTGGTCCTCCGCATTCAAAGCATCCATAGCAGAATGGTCAAAATGACGAAGCTCTTCAATGCGTATCTCAGGGTAAAACTCCCTAAACGCCAAACTGGCCGCATGCCTTCCATAACGGCGGGTCGCGGTGTTGAACCGACTCAACACCTGTGACAACCGTCTTATTTCCGGTGAAAACCACATTCTCTATCTTTGACTTAACTATGAATTGATCTTATCGTTACTTGCTTCTTAACCTTGTGTGTGTTGGAATCGAAATCGGAATCATAAATGGAATCCTAATACCAAGAAAACACTTAGTGAACTTGCCTAAGTTCCTATATAAACTAATCGGAAACTTTCAACTAACGAAAACGCTTAACAATGGAACGAACGAAAAACGAACAAATGCTGAAACTGGCCCCAAATGCGCCGCATTAGGCCCTAATGTGCCGCATTCAGGGCTCAGTTCAGCAATGCTTTTTGGTTAAAACTTACAAACTTAACCAAACGGGTCTAAACTTTAACCCAACGATTTACTCCATGTTTTTAGAGCCCAAGACCTTTTAAAAGTCCAGTGAAACATCTCTTAACACAATTAAAACTAACACAAAACACAAACACATACAACACATACAAACACCCTTTATTTGCTCCCTCTCTCTCTCTTTACATAACTCTCCCAATAACACACACACACTCTTCATTTACATATATTTCTACATCAAAAATACAGAGAAATAACCACATAAAAACACCACAAATCGTTCATCAATCAAGGATGAGGAAAAGAGTTTACATATTTTGGGTTAAAAATCGGTTTCTAAGCATTTTTGGGGCAAAATCACCAAGGAATCACTTCAACCATCTTCAAATCAATTTCTACTCGGTATAAACCTTTTTAATCCTCTGTCTTTTCAATTTATACTTGTTGCATGTGCAATCCAACAACAAAAATTAAGTTTTTACAAAGATTTGTGGCTATTTATGAACAAAAACGGGTTTGCATGAAATAGATGTTTAGATCCATGATTTTTGTGGTTAAAAACTCAATATAAACTGAAAAACATCAAGTATTTGGTTGTATCTATCATTTCATGTCGAAATCCACCATCAAAATACCAATTTTTAGCATAAAAACGATTTTGGCCATGAACCTGCAAACGAACGCGGCCCATTCCTAGTGAATGCGGCGCATTCCAAGATCAGCAGCAGAAAAATTTTCAATTTTCGGTATAAGACGTGATCTTGAGCTTATTTCTTCAAACCGAGTCTTACAACCTGTAATGAGCTTAAATGGTGTAAAAAGGGACTATTTGAACATGTTTATATAACATTGTGTTTGGTATTAATACATAAACTTTGGTTATGAAAATCGTTAAGCGGGGAAAGTGTCTAAAAATTGGATTAAAGATTTTGGCGCGGAAACGCTGCCCGATTTTCGTTAGACTTAAAACCAACACTTATAATAAAAGCATTTCGTTAACTAACAAAGTTATAAACATTGGTACTTATTAAATCTTGGTATTACTATAGGAGTTCCGTGATTCCGACCCATTTCGACCCGTTCCGACCGCTCTCTCTCTATTGTGCTATTCTTCGCAAACCGTGAGTTACAACCCCACTTTTATTTACTGTTTTTAATAAGTTTTGGGGGAAACATGAGATCTAAACGAACTTTGGAACTATTATGGACTCTTGGAACGTTTTATTACTACTGAACTCTTATTGAACGTTTTGTGGAACTTACATGCGAAAACAGTTTTATTTGCCCGTTTGGCATACACTAAACTAAATGGTTTGCCACCCTTTTTCGGCTAAGTGGTTTGCCACCCTTTTTCGGCTAAATGGTTTGCCACCCTTTTTCGGATAAATGGTTTGCCACCCTTTTTCGGCTAAATGGTTTGCCACCCTTTTTCGGATAAATGGTTTGCCACCCTTTCTCGGCTAAATGGTTTGCCACCCTTATTCAGCTTACTGGTTTAAAACTGTGATAAATTTATTATTTTGCCACACTCGGCACTATTTCAAATTTACTTATTGCCACACTCGGCACTCGTGGAACTTTGATTGATCGTATAACTATCGTGACTCTTGAGGGATATAACTAACCATAAGTGACTACTATCAGTTTTAAAAATAACATTAGTGCCTAATTCTCGTAACACACTATTAGCTTTGTTAAGCCGTTTAGTAATTATGGGTATCGATACTTAGGAAATAACCGTTCCTTGCTTAGGCGGCAGCTTAAGTACATGTTACTCGATCAGAAATGACTCCCCGTCGATAGTGCGGGGTAAGGGGCCTCACGGTTGGTTAATCGGTTTAGTGTGAACACTTAATTTATTATGCCAAGTAGTCGTTATACATGATTTCAATCAATAGTTTACTTATCTTGCGCGTATAGAGTTATACGACCTCCGCAACTGTCCTTTGAGCAACTTTTAGGGATCGAACTATCTTTTGAACTACTTTTATGAATCGAAACTATTCTTTAAGTATTGTTCTACTTATCAAAACTATTAAGTATTGATCTACTTAACTTAAACCTTTTTAGTCGAGGACTAGAAAACTGTAACTCACTCACTACTTTATTGTAGTTGACACTTTATCTCATGTTTTCAGGAAACCGAATGTAAGACACGAAGTGCATACTGTGGATGGGTCAGGCATGTCATGTGAATTCAAGAATTGGGAAAAGACCTATTTTATCATTTTGGGGAATTTTTGTTAAACGCTTAACTATGTACTTTTGTTATGCAACTCGTTAAATACTTGGTTATTTCATCTTGGAAACTCGAATTTTCTATCTTAATGACTTGTAACCGTATGTTTTTAATTATAACTCGTGTAATGATATCTTTGCTCTTCACATTCCGTGTTTCCGCTTTAGCGGGGTGTGACAGACTTGGTATCAGAGCACAGGTTATAGTGAAAACGGTTTTAAGGATTTTTTCAAAATTTTTGAAACCAAACTATAACCAAGGCTTTTTCAGAAAAATCATTTCACGAGCTTTCGAACTTTAGTAGATTAATTCCGCAATTGCATGGTTTGCTTTTAACTAGGCGTAACTTGATCAACTATGCCTAGTTCAAAATAAATTATGCGAGAACGGAAAGTAATTGCTATCGTTAAACGGTTTTCGAGTCGAAAAATTCCCAGTCTTATCCATTCCCGATTCTCATGTGACTGACCCATACATGCATTCTCGTTTACATTTTTTCTTTTACTCACGTAACTCATTATCCTCAGATCCGACATGTCTCAATCGTCGCACTCACGATCTCAGTCTCACTCCCGGTCACAGTCGCACTCACATACGCAAGCCGTCTACACGCCAGGAGTCTCGGAAGACTTCTCCGCACCAGAGGCTCAGCACCACCAGACCACTGACCCGACCGAGGAGAACTCAATGGCTTTCTCGAGCAGCCACGGTACCTCCAGCCTGAGGACCGTGCTACAAGAAGCTCCTCCGGTGCCAGTTTCCGCACCACCCCAGCAGCGTGGACCCCGTGTCCGGATGACAGCATGTAAGCAGGTCGTCCTTCCTGGTCTTCTGCGCGATAGGATGATGGGACAGACTCCCGACTCATCCAGAACCGCTCCTCCCGCGATGCCGTTCGTAGACCCGTACGTTCGAACTTCGCGTGCGCCAACGATGGATCGATATAATTGGGAGCATCAGTTTCAGGAGCAGCAGACACAGCACCCCGACAGCGCCGGACCATCTAGGCCGATGATGCCGCCTTCACTACCGTCGTCCCCACCGGCAGCGTTCCTTCAACTTCATCGAGAACTTCGGGGAATCACCGAAGAGGCCCAACAGCATGGTCTTCTTCTGTGTGAAGTCTCTGATACTGCACACCGACTGTCTGAACAGTCAATCCGAGTCATCACGTCGGCTCAAGCCACGTCGAGGACGGTGCGGTGTCTCGTCAGCGCTTGTTGATTATGGGGACCCTAATTGCGGTCATCGTAGCGAAGATGTTCCTTGATAGGCGTCGTTAGGCCCTTTCGTTTTAGATATTGTATCGCGAGCTTAAGTCGTAGTTTTCCATATGTAGACGACCTGGAGCTAACCCGTATTTCATTTTATGTTGTATTGCACTAGTATTTGAACCTTTCACATTATGAACGTTGTAACCGACTACTCTTATCATGGAATGAAATTCTACGTTCATTATCCTTACTTGTTTATTTTGCCTGAATCCTTTTATCTTTCCTTAATCGCTTATCGTGCGTGCGCTATCTACCTTTCCGACATACATTATTGCTGTATATCCGTATTGCATATTCTTATTCAGGCGTTCTAAACTAGTTCCCTTCTTTCCATTGTAGAATCATGCCTCCCAAGAGATGCCACGCTGACCTATTAGCCGAGCAGATTACCGTGCAGCTCAAAGCAGCACTCCCAAACATGATCGCTCAGATCATCGCTGGAGTCAACAACGAAATTATCAGGGATGATAACCCCAACGAAAACTACCGGAACCAGGAGAACAACGATGACCATAACCTCCACCTCTTTCCAACCACGGTTAAACAAGAGGAAGATGAAAACCTCGGAAACGTTAAACCCCTTCTCTTTCCAGCGACAGTCAAACCAGAAGAAGGCGAGAACTCCGAGAACAATAACCTCTTCCCCCTTCCAGCGCCCGTCGAGCGAAAGGAGAATAAGAAACGGAAGGTTGATCATCAACCAATGAGGAGCAAAAGTAACAAGAAACCCACGACAGGACGCCGAGCTTACGTTGGGTCACAACCCAAGTGCGACAAATGCAACTTTCACCATAATGGGAATTGCCCGGTGTGTCTAAAGTGCCAGAAAGTGGGACACTTCGCCAGGTACTGCTCGGAGAGAGCAAACAAACAAGTTAAGAAGCGGTTATGCCTCGAGTGTGGGAGCGACCAACACCTTCGTGGGACTTGTCCCATAGCACATACAACAAGGACTTTTAGTACTCTCGCAATCACAGCCGAGGAAGCTCGGCAGGACCCGAACGCAGCTACGGGTACGTCTTCTATCAATGACCACCTTGCTTCCGTACTATTCGATTCAGGAGCTGAAAGAAGCTTTGTTTCCTTAGAATTTAGACCCCTCATTAACCTAGGATCTAAAGTTCTTAAGGATAGCCTTACTATCGAATATGCTAACGGTCAAGAGTTCGAAGCCAAGGATATAATCTTAGGATGTTCATTATGCCTATCTGACAAAATCTTCCCCATCTATCTAATTCCTATCGAGCTGGCAAGCTTTGACGTTATTGTCGGAATGGACTGGCCATCTCGTTTTCGAGCCGAGATCGTCTGTTTCGACAAACTCATTCGTATCCCTCTTTCAGACAGTGAAACTCTCGTTGTTCAGGGAGACAAACCTGGACGACAACTTCGCATCGTGTCTCCCATAAAAATGCGCATGTACCTCGAGAAGGACTACGACGCATTCCTCGCTCCTGTCGTCGAACGTGAACCTAAAGAAAGCCGAGTCCAAGACATTCCCGTAGTCAAGGATCATCCAGAGGTCTTTCCCGAGGATTTGCATGGGCTACTACCGCAACGACAAGTGGACTTCCGAATAGACCTCGTTCCTGGCACAACACCGGTTGCCAAGACCCCATATTGTCTAGCACCACCCGAAGTGCAAGAGCTATCTAAACAGCTACAGGAACTCTTGGATCACGGTCTTATTCGTCCAATCTCGTCCCCCCCTGGAGAGCCCCAATCCTCTTTGTTAAAAAGAAAGACGGATCCTTCCGTATGTGCATCGATTATCATGAACCTAACAAGCTGACCGTCAAGAACCGATACCCACCCCCGAGGATCGACGACCTATTCGAACAGTTGCAGGATGCAACTTACTTCTCAAAGGTCGACCTCCGCCCAGGTTATCATCAGGTTCGTGTCAGTGACACCGACATTCCTAAACCGCATTCCGAACTCGTTACGATCATTACGAATTCCTTGTCATGCCATTTGGTCTGACCAACGCACCAGCACTGTTCATGGACCTAATGAATAGAGTGTGTAGGCCATACCTAGACAAGTTCGTAATCGTATTCATAGACGACATTCTCATCTACTCAAGGAATAATCAAGACCACGCGAAGCACTTGGAACTCATTCTAGAACTCCTTAGGGAATCAGAAGTGGCACGTGGAACTTTCGAGATGTAAATCCTGAATCCGGGAAGTACATTCCCTTAGTCAGGCGATCAATTGGTAGGGAATTCACGTAGACCCAGCCAATATCAAAGCGATTGAGAAATAGGAAGCCCCAACGACTCCTACGGGAATCCGACTATCCCTAGGATTGGCTGGCTACTAACAAAGCTTCATTGAGAATTTCTCAAGGATCGCTAAGCCATTGACCGAACTTACTCCGAAATATACAGTTTCCCTTTGGGGCAAAGAACAGGAGGAACCATTTCAGAAGTTCAAACTCGAATCACTAGCACACAGAGCGAAGCATTGAAACCCGAGAACCTTAAGGACGAAACCATTCACAATCATGAAAAGGAATTTGAGCTCAAACCGGACGGAATCCATTATTTCAAGAATCGAGCATGGATTCCGAGAGTCGAAGACCTTCGTAAGCTTATGTTGGACGAGGGCCACCGATCCCGATACTCTATTCATCCGGCATCCGACAAGTTGTATAAGGATCTTCGGGAGTAATATTGGTGGTCGGGCATGAAGAAGGATATCGCCTTGTATGTAGCCAAGTGCCTTACTCGCTCAAAGGTCAAGGTGGAATATCAGAAGCCGTCCTGTCTACTTCAGCAGCCAGAGATTTCCATGTGGAAGTGGGAAGAAATCTCCATGGACTTCATCACCAGATTGCCCCGTACGGCAAGGGGTAACGACACGATTTGGGTCATCGTGGACCGTTTGACAAGATCCGCTCATTTCCTTCTGGTACGAGAAAACCACTCGATGGAGAAATTCGCTCAAATCTACATCAACGAGATCGTCTCTCGTCATGGAACACCTCTCTCCATCATCTCCGATAGGGATAGTCGATTCACGTCCCGTTTTAGGAATGCCCTTCAGAAATCGTTAGGGACGCGACTAGACCTCAGCACCGCATACCACCCTCAAACCGATGGTCAGAGTGAACGGACGATCCAAACGCTTGAAGATATGCTGAGAGCGTGTGTAGTTGACTTCGGAGGAAGTTGGGACATTCACCTCCCCTTGGTCGAGTTCTCCTATATCAACAGCTACCACACTAGCATCAAGTGCGCACCATTCGAGGCCTTACACGAACGTAAGTGTCAGCCATCGCTTTGTTGGCTAGAAGCTGGCGATCGACAACTCACAAGGCTCGATATCATCCAGGAAACCATCGACAAAATCACTACCATTCGGGAAAGACTGAAGACATCCCGTACCCGGCAGAAGGGCTATGCCGACAACCGAAGGGAACCCCTAGAGTCCAAGTGGGTGATAGAGTACTCCTCAAGATATCGCCATGGAAAGGGGTGGTCCGTTTCGGGAAACGCGGCCAGCTAAGCCCGAGGTACACCGGCCATTCGAGGTGATAGAGCGAATCGGCCCAGTGGCGTATCGGCTCGAACTTCCGCAAACTCTTTCTAACGTCCACAACGTCTTTCATGTCTCGCACTTGAAAAAGTGCTTATCGGACGAGACCATTGTCATTCCACTGGACGAGGTCCAGATCGACAACAAACTCAACGCTATCGAAGAACCGCTTGAGGTTGTAGACCGAGAGGTCAAACAACTCAAGCAAAGTCGTGTCCCTACTGTCAAGGTTCGGTAGAGTTCCCGACGAGGTCACGAATTCACGTGGGAACGTGAAGACCAGATCCGTCAGAAGTATCCACATCTATTCAGAGATTCTTCCTCCCGATGAGGCGAACTAAATTTCGGGACGAAATTCTTTTCAACCCGGGGAGAATGTGACAACCGTCTTATTTCCGGTGAAAACCACATTCTCTATCTTTGACTTAACTATGAATTGATCTTATCGTTACTTGCTTCTTAACCTTGTGTGTGTTGGAATCGAAATCGGAATCATAAATGGAATCCTAATACCAAGAAAACACTTAGTGAACTTGCCTAAGTTCCTATATAAACTAATCGGAAACTTTCAACTAACGAAAACGCTTAACAATGGAACGAACGAAAAACGAACAAATGCTGAAACTGGCCCCAAATGCGCCGCATTAGGCCCTAATGCGCCGCATTCAGGGCTCAGTTCAGCAATGCTTTTTGGTTAAAACTTACAAACTTAACCAAACGGGTCTAAACTTTAACCCAACGATTTACTCCATGTTTTTAGAGCCCAAGACCTTTTAAAAGTCCAGTGAAACATCTCTTAACACCATTAAAACTAACACAAAACACAAACACATACAACACATACAAACACCCTTTATTTGCTCCCTCTCTCTCTCTCTTTACATAACTCTCCCAATAACACACACACACTCTTCATTTACAGATATTTCTACATCAAAAATACAGAGAAATAACCACATAAAAACACCACAAATCGTTCATCAATCAAGGAGGAGGAAAAGAGTTTACATATTTTGGGTTAAAAATCGGTTTCTAAGCATTTTTGGGGCAAAATCACCAAGGAATCACTTCAACCATCTTTAAATCAATTTCTACTCGGTATAAACCTTTTTAATCCTCTGTCTTTTCAATTTATACTTGTTGCATGTGCAATCCAACAACAAAAATTAAGTTTTTACAAAGATTTGTGGCTATTTATGAACAAAAACGGGTTTGCATGAAATAGATGTTTAGATCCATGAATTTGTGGTTAAAAACTCAATATAAACTGTAAAACATCAAGTATTTGGATGTATCTATCATTGCATGTCGAAATCCACCATCAAAATACCAATTTTTAGCATAAAAACGATTTTGGCCATGAACCTGCAAACGAATGCGGCGCATTCCAAGATCAGCAGCAGAAAAATTTTCAATTTTCTGTATAAGACGTGATCTTGAGCTTATTTCTTCAAACCGAGTCTTACAACCTGTAATGAGCTTAAATGGTGTAAAAAGGGACTATTTGAACATGTTTATATAACATTGTGTTTGGTATTAATACATAAACTTTGGTCATGAAAATCGTTAAGCGGGGAAAGTGTCTAAAAATTGGATTAAAGATTTTGGCGCGGAAACGCTGCCCGATTTTCGTTAGACTTAAAACCAACACTTATAATAAAAGCATTTCGTTAACTAACAAAGTTATAAACATTGGTACTTATTAAATCTTGGTATTACTATAGGAGTTCCGTGATTCCGACCCATTTCGACCCGTTCCGACCGCTCTCTCTCTATTGTGCTATTCTTCGCAAACCGTGAGTTACAACCCCACTTTTATTTACTGTTTTTAATAATTTTTGGGGGAAACATGAGATCTAAACGAACTTTGGAACTATTATGGACTCTTGGAACGTTTTATTACTACTGAACTCTTACTGAACGTTTTGTGGAACTTACATGCGAAAACAGTTTTATTTGCCCGTTTGGCATACACTAAACTAAATGGTTTGCCACCCTTTTTCGGCTAAGTGGTTTGCCACCCTTTTTCGGCTAAATGGTTTGCCACCCTTTTTCGGATAAATGGTTTGCCACCCTTTTTCGGCTAAATGGTTTGCCACCCTTTTTCGGATAAATGGTTTGCCACCCTTTCTCGGCTAAATGGTTTGCCACCCTTATTCAGCTTACTGGTTTAAAACTGTGATAAATTTATTATTTTGCCACACTCGGCACTATTTCAAATTTACTTATTGCCACACTCGGCACTCGTGGAACTTTGATTGATCGTATAACTATCGTGACTCTTGAGGGATATAACTAACCATAAGTGACTACTATCAGTTTTAAAAATAACATTAGTGCCTAATTCTCGTAACACACTATTAGCTTTGTTAAGCCGTTTAGTAATTATGGGTATCGATACTTAGGAAATAACCGTTCCTTGCTTAGGCGGCAGCTTAAGTACATGTTACTCGATCAGAAATGACTCCCCGTCGATAGTGCGGGGTAAGGGGCCTCACGGTTGGTTAATCGGTTTAGTGTGAACACTTAAGTTATTATGCCAAGTAGTCGTTATACATGATTTCAATCAATAGTTTACTTATCTTGCGCGTATAGAGTTATACGACCTCCGCAACTGTCCTTTGAGCAACTTTTAGGGATCGAACTATCTTTTGAACTACTTTTATGAATCGAAACTATTCTTTAAGTATTGTTCTACTTATCAAAACTATTAAGTATTGATCTACTTAACTTAAACCTTTTTAGTCGAGGACTAGAAAACTGTAACTCACTCACTACTTTATTGTAGTTGACACTTTATCTCATGTTTTCAGGAAACCGAATGTAAGACACGAAGTGCATACTGTGGATGGGTCAGGCATGTCATGTGAATTCAAGAACTGGGAAAAGACCTATTTTATCATTTTGGGGAATTTTTGTTAAACGCTTAACTATGTACTTTTGTTATGCAACTCGTTAAATACTTGGTTATTTCATCTTGTAAACTCGAATTTTCTATCTTAATGACTTGTAACCGTATGTTTTTAATTATAACTCGTGTAATGATATCTTTGCTCTTCACATTCCGTGTTTCCGCTTTAGCGGGGTGTGACAACACCGCTATCACCTGCGGGTGAGAAATCACCGCTATAAACATCTCGGGAAAGGAGTCAATCAAATCTCTCTTCGATCGAGCACTATCCGCTAGTGACTTCTCTAAATCAACAACCCCATGAGTATACTGGATCTCAGAATGAAGTCTATCCGACTCCAAACCTGTCTCAGTCAACTGGGCCTTCGAACGACCCAGCTCAGCCTCTAACTCATGTAACCGGGTGAGGGCCCTATCCCGCTCACCTCTCTCCCTAACCAAGGTCTCATAGGAAATCATAGCCCTCTGCTCCGCACTGCGAGTAACCTCTCGTCCCTGCTCCAACTCAGCCTCCAAATCACGAAGACGAACATCCTACTATGAAAGTTTCTCACGAAGAGAGTCAAACGACTGATCCCCTTGCCTGATGATAAAGCATATTTCGGTGACAAGCCACTGTGTTATACAGATAGGTTTTATACGCACTCGCTTTCGATATAGCAAAAACATCATGAAGGCTATACTCCTCCGTAGCAGCCAGGTAAGCATGGGTAGAATCAGAAGTAAACTTCCCTTCAAAGAGCATATTCCGGTGACAAGCCACTGTGTTATCCAAATAGGTGTTAAACGCACTCGCTTTCGATATAGCAAAAACATCATGAAGGTTGTACTCCTCCGTATCAGCCAGGTAAGCACAGGTAGAATCAGAAGTAAAATTCCCCTCAAAGCGCACCGGCTCAATGGTACGAGAAGGATACTCTGAAACATAAGGAAAATACATACCAACCCTTCGCCAAGACCTACAAAAATAGAGAAGTCAGACAGGAAATAATATATAAAAAAACATACCATGTGGTGGGAACACAAATCTACCCTCCTGGAGTGCGTGGAGGGACAAAGGGTGTAACCACAACAGAGGTAGTCATACCAGCCATCGAGGAACTCTCACTTAAACATGTACCAGCAAAAGACATGCTAGCACTGACAGTAGCACCGCTCGAACGCGCAGAGGTCACAAACGATCTCCCAGGTGGCATACCCCCATCTAGATGCAAACCATGATCTCCAATCCCAAATTTCTCAAACGAATGGAGTGTCTTTCCCGCTCCGCGAGGAAGGGAACCAACGCTCCTCACTCTAGAAGTCCTCCCCAAAGGGCCTCTCAGCGCATCATCAGTAGCAGGCCTCTTCCCCCGGGATGAGGAGACTGCACCAAGGCCAAGACCTAGTTATAACCCTATACAAAACCATAAAAATCAGTCGAAATAAAATGAAGGAAATATTTTTAAGCAGGAAAATACTCACCCTTGCTCCTAGGAGGTGATAAAAATATAGACCTGAGGCCATCTCCTAGGTCTCTCTCATCAGTAAAATGTGTAGGCTCTCCCCCGTCAGCTGACCTCCAACGCCATCTGTAGGTCCTAGTGGTCAGATCTACAGGATTAAACCAATTCATCACAAGGCGAAAACTCGTAATTAATGGTACAAACACAAGTAATAATCGATAAGCAGATAAGTAACAAACACAAATACCGAATTCAGAATACTTTGATTGATAAACTCAGTTACAACACAAACTATTCTTCACATAATTCTCTCTTAAACCAACTCTCTGAATCACTCAGAATCCTTCACAATCATTAACCCTAAACCTAAACATGTTGGCCATTTATATACACAAACATGTTCATGGGCTTGGGCCACTAATGGGCTTATGGACAATGCAGTGTCCATTAACACCCATAATGGAATAAATAGCCCACTAACAATACATTGTTATTGGGCCATCACAGACTCAAATAAACTATAACTACAGACTTAATTAATCTAGAACAACTGTCACATATATTGCACCAACAAACTCCCCCTTGACTGTTGCTTCTAGATTATGTAATACGCTCAAAGTCTTTATAGTCTTTTACTCCTTGCAGGTTCTTCTAACTCATCGTTGACTTGAATAACTCCCCCTAAATTGTTGCAATAATTCAGTCTTCTCCGTTTACGCTTGTGAAGAGTTAGGCAGCTCCCTTTGTTGTTGTGAACTTTGTTGTTTATCAGAGTCTTCATCACGAGTGGACTCAACTAAGTTCATCACTTTTGCATGTAACCTCCGAGCTTCCATCAAATGTCAACAAAACTCCCCTAAGTTGTATGACGCTGAACACCGTCTCAAACAGCAGTTTCAAGAGTCTCGTACACGCACCGAAACCTGCAAACAAACGTTAGTAAAAAAAATTATTTATTTATTTATTTATTTATTTATTTTTTTGAGATATCGACATGAAATTTTGAGCTTTTCATGTCGATTCTAATTTTCATAAAGATATACAATGTTACAAAAATTTCAACTAAACGAGCGATGATCAGTTATGATGCGGAACCCAAGCCATAACGCGTCTTGATTGTCCTCTTTCGTTCACGTAGACAAACTCCTTGAAGAAACCATCATCTGTAGTAACAGTAGCTTGAACTTTAGAATGCAAGTGGTTCCTCGATGGACTGGAAGATTTTGATTGCCGATAAAAGGAATGTACTCTTGGACTCGGGCAATATGGATTTGAATTTCTAAAAGACGGTCGAAATGGACGCGGTTGAGATGGACGATCATTTGAGACACTTGGGCGTTCCTGTTTTTTAATCCAGGTTTGTTTCACTTGTTTCCGAACAAGTGAAGCTGATCGAGCCATAGGTTTAGTCTTCGGGGAAGACGATATGCTAGCTTGCTTTTTTTTTTGGACATACAGAGGCCACGTGACCATGTTCACGACATTAAAACAAATCAAATCATCCATAGGTTGTTTGGGTTTTGAGTTTTCGGCTAATGTACTCATTTTTATCTCCGAAACACTTGACTCAGTTGAATCGTCCCTTGTAGAGGAAGATTCACAAGAAGAGTCAACACTGTTTTCCTTCATGTCACATTCAGCTTTAAGAAAACTGTAATTGTGATTAAAAGGTGGAGGTGTTTCATGATATCCCAAACCAGTACGATTTCCTCTTGGCCTTTGATGACTCAAAATGGAAGTGAGGGAGGTGGATGAAGTTCGAAATTGTTCAAGTTTCCTTTCGTGTTCTAATAACCTTATTTCACAGTTATTAACCTCTAGGACTTTCTCAGCATAACGCCTTTTGTGTTTTTCAACGCATTCATACAACATGTCAATTTTCTGTGATTGTTCACTGATAGTACGTAAAAATTCACTTCTATCTTTGAAATCTTGACGAAGCTTGTTGGAAAAATCATTCTTCAGATTAACTTGACAAGCCAATTCAAATTGCAAATCTTTATTTTGAGCCATCAAGGTGTCCAAGGATTCGTTTAAGCGTTTATTTTCCTTGGTTAAAGCTGAAATAGATTGTTCCTGTTCCTGCTTACTGAAATCTTCTTTGTCAATACATGTACTTTCGATATCTTAATCGGAAGTTTCTGAACTTGTAGAACGTGTTGTCCTCTTTTGTTTAGCAGTTCCAACATATTGCTTCTCGATAGCCTTCCAAAGTTTAAATGATGAATTATAGTTGCTGCAAATCTATCTCTCTCTCATTTCTATTAAATCTCAATTACTTGTCCATAAGCTATTCTCGCAAGCTTAATTGAGCAATTTTGATATCAATTGATTAATCCATATCATATCATTTCCATTATGTAAATGGTTTAGGCAGTATTATGCGAGTTAAATTGAAGAGGTAAGTTTGCATGTTTTGAAATTCCTTGAATTTATCTTGTTGGTTTAAATCTAGTTATTCATAGTTTTGAACACCACCAGAGGCACTACTAGGTCCAAGAATCCAAAATCTATTGGCAAATTATCATTAACAAATTACTGAATAGCAACCAATATAAGTCACCAAGAAAGATCTCCTTGCTAAATCCTGATGGCACTTTGATAGTATAATCGCAACACCAAGTCTTAATATTTTGAAACAATGCTCGATAACGAAGAGTAAGTTCCCACAAGAGCACCGATGATGCCAACCACAACAATGGAAACACTCAAACCAATCTGTCAATGAAATTCCATAAACACCATCGTTAAGATAATATGAATGGATGTCACATGGAGTCTGGAGGCAATGAATGCCCACAACACTCTTGTCATCTCTCTGTATGAGAACGGACCAGTTCGGGATGTTTTTGATTAATAACTGGTCAAATATTAGACAATAGCTAAAATAGAAACGGGTCAAATGGGTCAAACAATTAAGCCGGTCAAAAGTCACTAAACATAAATTTAAATGTTTAAAACTACCTAAATAATTTTATTTAAGAGAAGCAATTTTAATATTTTATTAAAATTAAAACACCCGTTCTGTAATCATGTTCAATACATTACTTATTTATAAACCTATAAAAATGTTAGTGGTACAGCTGAAAACAGCCAAACATGTTTTGACCGTTACCCAACCCACCCTTTTTGCCATATCTACTATGAACGTTAGACAACATGGTACTTAGTTTGGATCAGAAACTAACCTGAGTAGTTGTTGCCTTACGTCCTTGAATTCTTAAAAAACACAGAGCTGGCATTACTATTGCCTGTGTTGAAGAACAGACAAATGAAGAGTTTTTAGTAGACATGGTTATATTATACAGGGTACTAAAAAAATGAACACAGTTACGTTTTCAACTTCCTTCTTAATGCTGTTAAATATGAATTGCAGATAGCTAACATTTATAAATCTAACATTGTTTTCCTAGTAACATTGCCTTCAACGAGGCTCAAACCCTCAACCTTAACACAGGGAGGCACACCTAAAATTGTTACTTAAAAATAAAAATTCATGAAAGAACCTTTAGCCATAAACGTCATATTACGCAGCCATTATTTTTCTGCTATTATTACTGACGAGCCTATTTGATATAGTGAATTACAAAGCATACTCAAACCCGTATAACCCTGAAAGTTATGAGTTGAAAACGTTGACTAGACAAGAGATAAAGACACGACTAGTAAAGTTATTCATTTCGTTCAATAGGCATTATAAATAGAATGATTAAAGTGAATACTTACCACCATTACACATAGGAGTGATCCCATCAAAGCCATTACAGCACCTGCAGTTAAAACATTCAAATTTCAGTTCATATATTGCGTATTACTACAATAAAATCCATGTAGAGTGTTCATAAAATGTAAATAAAAAGCTACGAAGATTTCATGCAAGATCACATGATCAACTTTACATTTATACTAGTCATTTTTGGATAATAAGTTTCATACAAAACTAAGCAACGAAGGATAAATTAGAACATTTATTTACCCCTTCAGTTTATCTAATTTGAGAGACTTCTACTTTCATTTTATAAACTACTTCAAAGAAGAAAAAAAAAATAACAATATTTTGGAGGCTTACCAAAGAAAGGTATAAGAATGGCAACACAAACGGTAGAGATGACTAATACTGTTCTGATAAGAACATAAGACCAAGTACTCTGCGAGATTCCTGCAGGTAACAGCTCTTCTAAAGCACTCGCCAATGGATTCATAAGAAGGGCGTATTTGGTGAACGGGTTAATGACCTACAATATGCAGAACATATAATAAGCGTAAAACAACTGCGATATATTATGCCTTCAGTTTTGTAACTAAATGATTATAGATTGACACTTACCACTACCCACAAAGCAATTTTTGAAGCAACTGAATTATCTGGCAAGTTTAATGTTATTTGGGACGACGTGCTTTTACCAAACATGAGAAATCCGATAATTGCTACAGCCCCATACATTAATGCACACAAGATAAAACTGTGAAACATGAAAAACAAAAGCTATTATTAAGTCAAGAAATTCATGAAAACTTCATTTCATTGTTCATTTCTATTTTCCCTATTTGTTTGCAGATGCAGGTGAAAAATAGGAGGAACCAGTCACACAGAAAAGCCCAAATTGCCCAGCTATTCCGTAAGTAATCATAATAACGACGAATTGAAAACGTTACCGAGAATGAGCATCCACTAGAGGTTGACCCGAACACTTTCTGTCAATTTTTTATTTGTTTTGTATATTTTATATAAATTTAGCAAGGTTACAGATAACGTAAGGCGTGGCGTGGTGGCATAAGTAAGCCTCAAGCTTTGCAAGAAAAGGCGAGACATGGCGTTTTTCAAAGCGTGAAAAGGCGGCAAAATTTTTTAAATATTTTATAATTTTATATATACTTATATATATTTTTACTATTATTAAGTTATATAAATATCAATAAATTATAAAAAAGTCTGTTTTAACATTTAAGTATATATCTATTCTAAGATATAGTCACAAATTTTACAATCAAATGATTTTTATAGCCAATTTTAACTATTTTTAAACCTTTTTTTTTTTTTAATTTTTTTTTCATAACGCCTTACAAAAAAACTCGCGTTAAGGCGCACCATGGGACACCATGACCACGTTTTTTTGCCGCCACGCCTAACAAAGACGCCTTGCATGTTTTCGTAAATTCTCGCCGCCATGGCGCGTTATTTAGAACCTTGAAATTTAGTATCAAAATGATTGTATAAACTTTATTCTATTAAAGATAATCTAATTGTTTTGTTAATAAAATGTTATAGGAGCATTTATGAACTAAAAATACTCTTGGGGCGATTTTCGACCCATTTTACCTGTATCCTTTTAAGGTATTTTTTAGTTTGACCGATTAAAGATTAAGCATAAAACTGAATTGACCCATTAATAACTAAATGGGTCAAGATTGCCACCTCTACCGAATCATAATGGTTAAAAGCAAAGATGTTTAATACATACCAGATTATCATGGCCTTGCTAAACTTGGTCTTGTCCGCCATTGACTGGTATATATTAGGGAATACGGAATGTCCAGAATAGCAAAAGACATAAATACCCATTGCAAACGGAACGCCACTCCATTGAATTGCTGGACCACTTTCGTGAAACCCAACATTTACTGTCCCGACGTAGAACACACAAAAGATAACAACAACCGTCGCCAATACACCAGTAGCTGCGAACAAATTGTGTTTGTTCATATGAGTTCATCTTTACATACCAGACTATATACACATGTCTAAATAAGATAGTTATTTGAAATACCTGAAAGATAGGAGATTATGCGGACATTCTTTAATAAGACAATGGGTATAAGAATGATAGCTGTTAGAACCGCAAACAACTGAACAGAGTCCAGACTGAAACCAGCCAAATTCAAGGATGCTCCAGGGAATAGACTCGTGAGATTGTCTCCTTCCAGAATTATGAATTCCACACAGTATGACTGAGATAAAACAAAACAGTACTTATGGGGACAATGGTATATTTTTTGTTCTGCTTTTGTTACAGAGGGTCATGGGGACTTACATAGAGCTCGGTATACAAGAAGATCTGCACCCGAACCAAAGAATTATCAGGAAAATTAGTATATATAACATAAGTTCATCTCTGCGAGCAAATAAACTCGAGGTGGCAATTTCTACTCATTTACTTATGAATGGGTCGATATGGTTCGTGTTTCATCTCAAATGTTTAAATGTTTAATTAAATTATATAAGCTAAAGGGGAACTGTCGGTCCTAAATCTTTTTACTCAAAATTATTAAGAATATTACCGCAACAATACTAAATTTTAATCCTAATTAACACCTAATATTTTATAAGGAATTTGAAAAATGGAGAAAGTGTCAACCCACCCCCGCCCATTATGACCCATAATCCAATCCGCCCATTTGCCACCTCTAAGTCTTTGACACAAACTTACAGATACAATGAGGCGTCCATATTTCCCAAATGCGGTTTCTCCAATATCAGGATAACTCAGTATGCCTTCTTTGCTCTCAAAGCAATGTTTCATGAGTGAAGCAGTGTAGCAACATACGATGCCAAACAGGAGTAGCAACCCCAACCCTGCCCAGCCAGCTTGTGCAATTGTATATGGTGTAGACAGAAGCCCAACTCCCACCATCACATTCACCGCTGTTCAACCATAGCATTACAAAACAAGGTTTTCGATTATTCTATGTATTTAAATGTGGAGTACATAGATACATTCGAAACTAACGTTTAACAGCATGTTCCACAAGTTTATAATTAAATAAGGGACCTAGCTACCAGTCATTTTAAATATCGATAGGGAGTCTTCATCTCACCATTAAATACCGTCTGAGTAACACTACATCCATGGCTAAGTGGAAGTTCTCCAAGTTGGTCATGTAACGAACCTTTCCCCGACCAAGTCGATATCTTCCTCGTTATCTTCAACAAATCCTCTTTACTATAAAGCTTTTCACATTCAGACAACAACCGAGCTTTTGCATCATCATCAAAGTTACTTTCAATACCAATATCCTGTAATGACGAATATAATAAACTAGTAGAAGGACGGGTAAGAAGTCCGAAATTTGGAGTTGCTGTAATTGAATACGAATCAATTGTCTGCCTGCAATCAAGATACATACATATATAGTAACTTGTTTATGCATTAACCATAAAAAGAAGGTGAAACTAACGTGTAACTCTGCGGCCATTGATGAGATGAGAAATGTGAAGAAGAAGAAGAAGAAGAACGCGAAGAATTCCGGCTTTCGACATCATTAGTAACATTATCTTCTAAATCATCTTCAAATTGAGATTCATTTTCATCCAAAAAGAAATCATCATCTCTTTGGTCTCTCATTTTTTTTGTTTCTTAAAGTTATAAGACGATATTGAAAGCAAGTTGACTGAAAAAGATGAGGAGTGGCTAAGGAGAGTAATTGTGGTAAATAAGGAAAAAAGTTGACGAATATGGAAGTGAGTATTATTGTTGTTTTAGAAATGGAAGATGCTGGAATAAACGACATATCCATACAGGTGGAAGATGATAATCTTGATATGCTAAAATTCTACATATATCTTTGTCCTTACTCCTTACTATTAAAAAACGGGAATATATGTCGGGTGTGTTTGGTATAACGAGTTTGGTATCAAAGACGGAACATGAAATTTTTAAGTGGGGCCAAAACATTGCAGCGGTCCATACAATACACAGCAAACTGATAATTCATCGGATTCAGGTAGTGAAAACGTACGATTTTCTCGAACTTTAGGAGGGCCGCAGCCCCCTGGGCCTCCATTAAGGTCCGTCTATGTTTTGTATAAGAAGTTCGAGTTTAAGTTTGAGGTGGATTGAAGCTTAAGTGGATGGTCTGGATTGAAGCTTATATATTTATTAAATAATCCATTTTATCTAAAATAATTTGTTATAAAAATCAAAAATGATATAAATTCAGTTAATGAATGTATGAAAGACATTTGTTATTTTTAAGAAAGGAATTAAAAGTTATTATATCTTAATTATATATATTTTTAAAATAAGAAAATAAATTTAAGATATATATAATTAGTAAGGTTGACACTTTTATACGAAGGGAATAATTTGGTGAAGAATTATTATTCTTTTTTAATAGCAAGTATATATTATGGGAAATGATTAATTCGATTAGCCTAATAATCCTCTTAACCATATAAAACTAACACTGGGCATTATCTTAAACAAATTAATAATTATTATTGTAACTTTTATTTTAATTTCAATTTTACACTTTATAAATATTTAATTAACCTTTTAACCATATCAATCCAATTTTTAGAATATAAATTAATTTTTGACTATTTGGTAAAAAAACAATTAGATTGTAAAACAAAATCTAAAAGAACTTTTTCCAACTACACGTACACAAATGATTATACAAATTCATTTAACTTCAAAAAACAACCCATAAACTATTTAATAACTTCAAATAGAGGTAAAGATCCATAATAAACTAAAACATAATTAGCTAAATAAACTACAAGATTCATACAAAATGCAAAAGAGCCAAACAAGACAGTGTGTGACTATGCCAACACAATTAATAATATAAAACTAAGATTTGCTAATTTTGATGCAAGCTACCAACAAAACTTGAGATGTCCAAACTTCAAATATTAAACTCTTGCCAAAAAAAACCTTATGCGCATATATCCTTTGGAGCTTATCAGTTATTATACCAAAATGTGACCCATAAATAGTCAACAAAGTCATTAACCAAAAAAAAATTACATAAAAAGTAGCAATTCAAATTCATATTCTAACTCACATCTTTTTTGCAACCAAAACCCAACCTGACTTACATGCAATAAAAACATACATTTTTGACCCGTTACCCAACCATACCATTTTGCAACCTCTAAATATTATTACCCCCTTTAAATTTAATGTCTACCGTAACATTTGAGTTTGATCCAAACAAAAATGTCCACTTTCAAAAGTAATATTTTAATTTTACCATTCTACCCTTGACCCCAACATTCGATGCAAAAATAAGGGTAAAATTGGTATTTGACTATAACATAATGCAATAAGATTGGTGTATGTTGTACAGGCAGGTGACAAAGAGGAGGCAAGAACAGGTTGCATTATTTCCGAGGGTAACCTATTTATGCTCGGTACTCAATCAGGTTTATTGGAACCAACTGCAACAAGTAGCTCATTTCACCTCTTCTTTGCTCACTTATAAAGATCAGAGATATAATAGCGAGCCACAAACACGTTATCATTGAGACTAGATGTTGCCTGCATCAAGTAAAGTAACTAATCAGTCCAAATACTAAACAAATATAAATTATACATAACAAGGATAAATGAATGTAATGATACATCTTTCTTCCTTTTTTTCTTCGCGATTTTTTCTAACTTGGATTCCTTTCTTTTCGATGGTGGTCGCCCTTTACTACGCACTTGAGCTGGCGGTAACAACTTTCTACTCGAGTCTGACCCATGATCGGTATCTTCGGGTACGGAAGTTACCTTATTACCAACAACCCAACTTGAATCGTCAATGAGCTTTTCTTTTGACATATTTATACATTCCATCAAATAATTATATCTTTCTTGAGAATTCACAATATGTGCAATTTCATAGAAGTTGGCACACAAGTTATCAAATTTTTTAATATGCTCCCCACTCTTCACTTCTTCATAACAATTTCTCACAAAGTAGTGTCGATGCTTCACATCTTTCCTCCATCGAGTCAAAACATAACGCGAAGGAATTTCTTTAACATCCTTCTCAATCAAGACTTTTACCATATGTCTACAAACAATTCCTCGAAACTTATATAAATGACAAGAACATTGTATATCACACTCGAGTGCATTATAACTTACGTCATATACAACTTCTTTTTTTTTGCCCCCGTGTTTCCTTTCAACCATATCAGTAACATGAAAAAGTGATAGTGTACCATCTGTTTTGAACAACGAGTGATTACAAAACAACATACCTCAAAATTCATCTTGAAACAACTTAAAAATTTCATTGGTGTAGGAGTCGTGAATTTTTTTTTCGACATAAAGTCCACTTATCAATCTATATGAAGAATTGAGAGACTCATAATAAACTCTTGTTTTTTTTCCATTTTTCTTTTCAAAGCGTTGTCATATTGTTCAACAAAATGACGTAAGGACGTTTTTGAGTTAACATAACCATCAAAAAAAGCATTCATTCCCTCATTTATTTGTGTCGTAGACATACCCGCCCAAAACCATTTTTTTACATATATCGGTACCCAACGATGTCGATCATTAAATAAAGAGGATAACCACTCATTTTTTTCAAGATTGAAATCTTTGATCATTTTTGACCAGCCATCTTCGAACTCTTGAGGATCCATAGACTAGTACACGTGGATTTTTAAGATTTTCTTAAGTGTTTTGTATTGACTTAAGCTTCCTAATTTTTCTGGGACCTTCTTCATAATATGCCAAAGGAAAAGAGGATGATGTGACTCGGGAAAAACACTTGCCACTGCTGCTTGCATTGATCGACATTGGTCTGTTATTATTGCTTTTGGTTGACACCCATCCATACATTCCAACCATGACTTGAATAACCATTCATATGTACCTTTATCCTTTCGTGAAACTAAACCACACCCAAATAAGATGAATGTCCATGGTGATTCACTCCAACAAAAGGAGCAAAAGGCATGTTATACTTATTCGTCAAGTATGTGCTATCAAAAGACACAACATCTCCGAATGACTTGTAAGCTGCCCTAGAGCGTGCATCTGCCCAAAATACATTTCGCAAACGACCTTCATCGTTTATGTCAATCACATAATAAAAATTCGGACTTCGTTTTTGCATGCGGACAAAATAATTGCATAGTGCTTCGGCATCCCCATTCCCAAGTCTAAGAAGTAGTCTTACTTTTGCAAGGAAGTTTCTACAATCTCTCCCACCAAATTGAAAATTCTCGTACCCTTCCGCCTCAATTACTAGCGACTGAAAGTTTTTGTTTAATGGTATCCCAGCTGAATCATTTAATTCGAGTCTTCTCTTAGAGTGTGGATCCATTTTCTTGTGAGATCGTTGAAAACATGACTTTTTGGGACTTAACCGATGATTATGCTCTAAAGAAATTATACGCGAGATGGTACATCTTCCATCGCCATTAACGAGCACATTAATTTTCACTTTACAATCTGTTTTGCTAGACAATCTTGTATTCGATTCATTCTTAGGCACATGTACACCTCCTCTCGAACATGCAAGTGAGTAGTATTGTTTAGCACGCTCGTTTCTAGTACTAATTTTCCGAACTCCAAACCCAATATTGAAGGCATATTTGTTAAAAAAATCATTAAGTTTATCTTCTGAATCAAACTTCATACCAACTTCGGGAACGTAAACGTCTTGGATGATATTAGGAGGGATTTGTTCAGTAGGTTCAAGATTCATATCCTGATTTTGATCAAAAGGTTCAACATTCATATTGGGGACTTGTTCGATAGGTCCAACATTAGGAATTTGTTCGATAGGTTCAACATGAGGTACCCTCATAGTAAGCTCCGTAAAATAATCGAACATCCTACGCATCAAGAAATCAAACACATATGTTACAGAAGCAAACATAATGTTTTTGTAAAAAAATTATATATCAGTGACGATCCTAACTAAAACCAAGGGATATTCCAAACTTTTAATTATTCTATGTTAAAATCTAAAACAAATAACTAAATTAAATATAATTGAATGGAGTAAGGAATCCATATACCTACGATGGTATTGGAATGTCATATGGTAAACACTATGTTAGAACATTGTATGGTTTAATTGCTACTAAATTGAGGTGTTTGGTTTGTGTGTTTATGTTTTGTTAGAATAATACTTGAGGGACTGGATATGGCAATATGGGAAAGTGTATAAGTTGGAGGGTTGTCTGGTTGATTGTTGAAACATGAAGGGCTGAAATGTAAATAGTTTGAGGTCGGTGGAGCTGAGCATATTAAAGCCTTTTGGCTGGTTTAAGTCGTCATAACAACATACCACATTTTCTCTCTCTAGAGCTTGTTTCTCTCTCTAAAAGTTCATTGTGTTCATGTTAGAGATTGAGTGTTTGTGATTTATAGATAGTTGTAGAATCATATCGTCTTGAGTGATTCATGTTTTGATTTGGTTTACTGTGTGCTTGTAACGAAACCCTAATTTTGGTTTTTATTCAATATTGTGATTTTAAGTTTATAAAATTGTTCATGGTATCAGAGCTTCGGCTCTTGATTTAGTAAACGTTTTTTCTTCGATCTAAACTTGTTTACTGATTCAATCTGTTTTTTTTTTCAAAACAAAAAACAAAAAATCTAAAAAATTAGGGTTTTCTAGATCTGAGTTGGTTACTGTGATTGGGTGAGATCTGGGGTATTCGTTACTGATAGTTGCTATTTTGTGTGTTCTGTTCTTCCGTTGCGTGAATCTCGGTGTTGTTATTGATCATCTTGGTAAAGATCTAGTCAAGATCTGGTGTGTTTGGTGTTTGATCTTCCTTGATCATCTTGGTCAAGGTCGATCCAGTCAAGATCTGGTTTGTGTGTGGTTTGTTCTTCTTGAGACTATCTGGTATTGTTTCTTAACTACCTTATTTTTGTGGCTAGTTCCTTCTCTGAGGCGTCTTTGTGTCGGACAGGGATCAACTGCCCCTCAGGTTAACACTTGGACCATTGGCTTGGACTTTGCTTTGTTTAATTGTTTCTTGTGTGTTTCTTCCTTTCTTATTATCTGTGCATTTGTAGTTTGTGCACTTCTGTTTCGTTTCCTCTATTTTTTTTCTTTTTTTGTGCACAGTTAGCATTGATTGTTGAGAACCACACATCTCTCTGAGTCCAAAGTTGGTGTGTTGGGGGCTTCGCCATCTTGGACCTAGATAGGGTCCCTGGTTCATACTCTAATTGCCCAGCTTGACTGTGGTAAACATTGTTCCTGTCCAGGATTGCGCTTAGGAGCATATTGCATTCTATATGTTCTATTATTTGTTCTTGTAATTGTTCTTTTATTGCTTGTGTGCTCTGGTTCTCTTGATTGTTCTCTTTGTTCCTTCTCTTGTGTGTTCTTGGTTGTATTTGGTCTGTTCATGTTCTTTTTTGTGGTTCTTGATTGTTCTTTGTCTGTATTGTGTGATCTGTGTTACTCTGTTTGAATGTCCAGTATGGTTGTGTTAGGTCTCAATAAGATCTCAAACACTAGCGAATCAATTACAAATAAGTATTTATATGTTAATTGTTACGAATCGATTAATCACTCAGTTTCTTAGTTTATTATAGCGGAAATATAATAACAAAGCAACGAGAATAACACACAGTTATATTGATTCAAAAGGTACAACGAATTACTAAGCTCAAGCTCACTATTTATACACAATAATAGTGAGCTTGATAAGTACGAATTCTAGTAAATCTTCTAAAAGGATAGAAGATTTTATCTAACCAACATACCTAAAATAACGCAATACGTTTCATTAAGGAGCTGAGTAGTCAGCTTCATAATGCCTTAGTCGCTTTTTGTCACTCAGACTCAGAGTCACTCAGACTCAACGTCACTCAGACTCAACGTCACTCAGACTCAGCAACTAAGACTTTAATAAACAGATTTATTAACTTGGGTTAAATCGTTGATTTTCCCAACAATCTCCCCCTATCTGTTTGGATTAAAGTCTTTTACAATTCGTGCATCAAAAATAAACACAAACTTAAAATGTCTACTTAAAACTGTTTGTGAACAAAAAAACACATAAGACACATCACTTTCTCTTCTTGAAAGATCTTTTCTGCTTCAATGGCACCTCCCATGGACTAGGCTTCTGCACTTCTTTTGCCCACTGGAGTCGTTCAGTTTTCCACTCAAGTAGCTTCTCCATTTCAGCATCAGATTTGTGGAACAGTATTTGATACTCTTTCTTGATCAGTTCAACCTTTTCCATCAAAGTCCCCATTTCTTCAATTCTTCTCAGGTTATTGAATAACCAACTAATCAGCTTCATACGGAAGGGGATGCATTGATCAGATTCACATTCACTTAGCAGAGCAATACAATGAAAGATGGAAGCCATATTCAATCTGTCTTTTGCGTGGAAGCATTCCTCTCCCCCACAGTCAACATAACATAAGCCCTCATGATTGTCATTCTTCACATAAGTCTTATCTTGAAATATGACACCTTTGGGAACAGGATGAAGAGAGGTGGTTTCCAGACCCAGTGATTTAGCTCCAGCTCGTACTCTGTTTACAGTGCAGAATGCTCTGTAGTCTTCATCGGAAATCATTTTCAGTACATAAGCCACATTCACATTTGACACTGCTTCTCTTTTTACCTCAAGCCTGTGTGCAATATTTGTTATTCTTGAGCTCAGACTGGCAATTTCTTTCCATTCATCTCTTTTTCTTTTCAAGTCTTGTTTGGGAAGGTCAGACTCATCAGTTGGTGTAACTGTTTTCTCCCCCTGAGTCTGAGCATCCCCTTGTGATACCTCAGCAACCTGTTTCCCCTTCCTCGTCATACTGATCTCAGACGTCAGTTTCAACACCATCCCCTTTAATTCCTCCATCTCCTTTGTGTTTTGACATTTCATAGCATGTAACTCAGTCTGCATTGCACTCAGTTTGACATCAAACTGAGTGGACATGTCCTTAATTGCCTGTAACAGCCCAGGAACAGTCATAGCAACCTCCGACTGAGGTGAAGTAGTAACAGTAGGAAAGGAAACAGTTGGTATAGCTTCACTCCCTCCTTGTTGTTTAGGAGAATGATCCTTAGCCATAGAAGAGGAAGTCTGTACCTCACTCAGTTTGGGAAGTGAGGCATTGACGACTTGTGCATAGGAGTGTGAGAAATTTGATGGTACCTTATCGTGAACTAGCACAGAGCTAGTGAAAATAGCCTTAGAAATTGACTTTGAAACTGAGCTGGGTGGTCCCATACTTGGTACAGGGACATTCAGGAGTGGAATATCGTCTTCAATGCTTACCACATGTGTCAGTGTGGCAGCAGCAGCGTGTTTCTCCAAGTTGACTACTCTAGGGGGGCTTTGGGTAGTCATGGTAGTCAGATCCATCTCTTGCTCTAGCAGAGGGAGAATGGTCTGATCTACAGCACTGGAGGGGAGTGTAGAACTCTCAGCCTCATGGAAAAGTGAATCCATTAGTGCATGATTTTTAGTGGGGCTTGATGTGAGTGCTTTTTCAAATGAACTGGGTGAGTTCATTAGATTGGTCGCTTGAGTTGCTAAGACATCAAGTTGAGGAGTGGACTGCACCTCAGACTGAGAGGGGATACTCTCAGACTGAGGGAGAGAAAGAGTTATATTCATACCTGTGTCAGCCTCATCTCACCCTACCCCACCCATTTCCACCTCAGCCTCTGTAACAGGAATGTTTGCCTCCAAATTCTCCTCAGCTCCATCATTTCGAGCATCTGAGTCTGAATGGTCAGACTCAGTGAGTTCATGATCTATAAATGGGTTGTCAATCCACTGAAGCATGACTGGGGTTAATCCTGGCTCATCCTCAGTAATATTGATATAAGTGAAAAATTTTGGAGTCAGCCTGGGAAGAGGGCACACATAAAAGATTTGTTCAAGTTGCTCATAAGCCTCTTTTCCCAGAGCTTCCTCAAAGCTGAGTGAAAGAACACGAATGAATGGAACATTATTCGGTCGTTTTGTCTTTAGGGCAAGGGAGAGAATCTCGTCAAAATAGAGTTGCGAATAAGAGATTCGTCTACCCGTTACCATTGAATGAAAAAGATGAGTCTCAAATTCATTCATCTGATTAAGACTCCCAGATTTACCCCCCAAACACCGTGTGATCATGGAAAATAGGAATTTCCATCTGCCGGTAAAAAATTTATATTCAATTACGCCTTGGATTTCAGGCTGACCAATGAGAGGGAATGCCTCAGCTCGAGCTTGCTGTTTGGTCAGTCTGGCCTGGAATCCCCTTTCACCTGCTTCAAGAACGGTGGGAAGCAATAAGGCTGCGCGAATAGTCTCCTCAGTGATGGTAATAGTCTGTCTCCCATCATTATACGTGCCAGTGAGTGCATTCTTTTCATCATTGGCGGTGCAGGTGTACCACCATTCACACAACACCGGTGGGTACATCACTGTTTCACAAAAATAAGCGCCATAGAGTGGAGTGCCTTCATGAATTGACACATTTGCTCGAATCCCCTGTTCTGTCGATTGGTGGGAATATCAATAGTGGCCACCCGATTGTTATCTTTGATTTGAACCCTGTTATGAAAGTTAGCGCCAGGAATCATGCGAGGAGTAACATGAAGGATCATGTTTGCATCCGCCATTGATAAGAGTTCAAGAAAAGGATTAGAGAAAACTAAGAGAAAATAAGAATTAGGTTATAATTTGAAATTAAGTTGTATTTAAACTAAGGGAGCGAAATTTAAGTAACTAAGTTAGGAAACTTTCCATTTGATCTATGTAATTTAACGCTATTGACAAATATGACCCTTGAGATACAAAAAAAATTAGAACTGACCCTTTGTAAACAATTAAGAAAGAAAGAAAAGAGAAAATAAATAATAAAAAAAAACTTTACAGAAAAAAAATAAAAATTTGAAAGATATTTACGAAAATTACAATCAGTCTGAGTACATGGTCAGACTAAAGAATCTTGAGCTGACTAATAAGTCAGACTGAAAAATCACAAGCTGACTAAAAGGTCAGCCTGAAATTTATTATTTTGACAGATTAAGGATTTAACATGCCCAGTTCTCCTAACAGATAGAAAAACCTGTCCTCACTTAGAGGTTTCGTGAAAATGTCTACCAATTTATCATGAGTAGCTACAAACTCCAGTCTGACTTTGCCTTTCTCCACACAGTCTCGAATGAAATGATGTCTTATTTCAATGTGTTTTGTCCTGGAGTGGAAGACTGGATTCTCAGTTATTTGAATGGCACTTTTGTTGTCACACATGATTGGAGTATTTTGAATCTTGATTTCAAGATCTGCCAATTGATGTTGCATCCATAGTAATTGTGCACAACAGCTCCCTGCAGCCACGTACTCAGCTTCAGCTGTGGAAGTTGCCACTGAGTTTTGCTTTTTACTGGACCAACTGACCAGTTTTCCTCCAAGAAGCTGACATCCCCCTGATGTACTTTTTCTGTCCAATCTACACCCTGCATAGTCTGCATCTGTGTAACCAATTAGTTCAAAACCAGAATCTTTAGGGTACCATAAGCCAAGATTTAGAGTACCCTTAAGATATCTGAAAACTCTTTTGACAGCTTTAAGATGGGATTCCTTTGGGTCAGCTTGATAACGTGCACATAGACATGTAGAAAACATGATATCAGGTCTACTGGCAGTTAAATAAAGTAAAGAGCCAATCATACCTCTATAAGTAGCTTGACAAACTGACTTGCCAGATGAGTCTTTATGCAACTTATCAGAAGTACTCATTGGTGTTTTCATTTCAGAACATGTTTCAAAACCAAATTTCTTTATTAAATCATGAACATATTTACTTTGATTTATGAAAATTCCATGTTTCTTTTGTTCTACTTGTAGACCAAGGAAGAACGTGAGTTCTCCCATCATACTCATCCTATATTCACTACACATAAGATTGGAAAACCAACTACACAACTTTTCATTTGTGGATCCAAATATAATGTCATCAACATATATTTGTACCAAAATCACACGCCCTTTTTCCTTTTTGATAAACATTGTCTTATCAATTGATCCTCTTTTAAAATGATTTTTAAGAAGAAAGTCTGAGAGGGTATCATACCAAGCTCTGGGAGCTTGTTTGAGACCATATAAGGCTTTGTTTAATTTAAAAACATGATCAGGAAAGTTAGGATCAACAAAACCTGGAGGCTGCTTGACATATACTTCCTCCTGCAAATCACCATTTAGAAAAGCACTCTTCACATCCATTTGATACACTAAGAAGTCTTTAAATGCTGCATATGCTAAGAATAGGCGAATTGCTTCAATTCTGGCCACTGGAGCAAATGTTTCATCATAATCAATGCCTTCTTCCTGCTTGTATCCTTGAGCCACCAATCGAGCTTTATTCCTGATCACCACTCCATCTTTGTCATATTTATTTCGAAAGATCCATTTAAGTCCAATGATAGTGTTAAACAGGGGACGTGGGACCTTTGTCCAAACATTGTTCCTTATGAATTCTCCAAGCTCCTCTTGCATACCATCAACCCAGTCTTCATCTAACAAAGCTTCTTCAACCTTCTTTGGTTCCATCAGACTCAAGAAGTTTGTATAGAAACAAAAATTTGTTGTAGCAGTCTTGCGTCTGGTTTTGACTCCTTCAGTTAATGAACCAATAACTGATGATATGGGATGTCCCTTGACAGTCTTGATGTTTCCTATCTCATTGTGGGAAACTGCATCTGCTTGAGACTGAGTATCATCAGTCTGAGTGTCATCAGGCTGAGTAGTTTGAATCTGAGTTTGGTCAGCCTGAAGAGTGTCAGGCTGAGTTTCATCAGTTTCATTGGACTCAGTATTTTCAATATCAGGGACACTCTGGAAAGGTGATTCCTCAGGTTCACTTTCAGATTCTTGATTTTGGTAGACTTTTGCATCATTCTGATCTTCAGTCTGAGAATCAGCTATAAATGTGGTTACAAGTAATTCATCACACAATTTATTGATAGTGGCTATGTCAGTCTGTGATGACGATTCATCTTTGACAGACTGAGTAGTGTCATCAAAAGTAACATTAATGCTTTCTTCCACAACCTTTCTTCTTTCATTGTAGACTCTAAATGCTTTTGCGATGCTTGAGTATCCAACGAACAATCCTTCATCAGCTTTAGGTGACATCTTACACAACAATTTCCTTTGATTCAGAATATAACATCTACTTCCAAAGATATGGAAATAATGAATGGAAGGAACTTTGTTATGATACAATTCATATGATGTTTTTCCATGTCTCTTTACTATGATGGATCTATTCTGTGTGAAGCAGGCAGTGTTCACAGCTTCAGCTCAGAATTTATCTTCATGTTCCCATAACACAGCATTGTTCTAGCAGCTTCAATTAATGTTCTATTTCTTCTCTCTGCAACTCCGTTTTGTTGAGGTGTTCGAACTGAGGCAAAGTTTTGGACTATTCCTAATTGATCACAAAAGTCTATCAAGACTGAGTTTCTGAACTCAATTCCATGGTCACTTCTCATCTGTCGAACAAGAGTGTTTTTCTGTCGTTGTTCTCTTTTGATCAGACTGATGATTTCCTCAGCTGCATCACTTTTAGCCCTTAAGAATATAACCCAAGTGAATCTAGTAAATTCATCTACAATTACAAGGGTGTATTTCTTTCCTCCTTGACTCTCAATCCCAATTGGTCCAAACAGATCCATATGTAGCATAAATAAAGGTTCATCAATTGAGTGTAACATTTTGGATGGGAATTGAGTCTTAGTTTGCTTTCCAAGCACACAAGCTGAGCAAACTTTGTCTTTGGTATAGGTCAGTTCAGGAAGACCTCTAACCAATTTACTCTTTGACAAGGCATTTATGTTTTTGAAGTTTAAATGGGATAATCTTCGATGCCATAGCCAATTAAGTTCTTCTTTAGTTTCTTTGAACAAACACGTCTCAGCCTCATCATTAGCTGTACTCAGATCCAGACAAAAAACATCTCTTTCTCTTTTGGCAAGTAGTAATGGTTTTCCCTTGGCACTGTAGATTATTCCAGCTTGCTTTCTGAATCTGACTTCATGGTCTTCATCAGTGATTTACTTACACTTAGTAAGTTATGTTGTAAGCCTTCTACATATGCAACTCTCTTGAACGTAACAGCTCCAGCATGAATCTTTCCATATCCTCGTGTCATTGATACCCCGTTGTCACCATATCTCACTTGAGGCCCATCTTCTTCTTTATAATCTTGTAGAAAAGACTTCATTCCTGTCATGTGCCTTGAAGCTCCACTATCTAGATACCATTTTGTAGAGTCCTGCACAAGAAAGAGAAAATATTAGTTCCTTTTGGGTACCCACTTTAGAGTGGATCCATGAACTGAAGTAGATTTAAGTTTAGATTCAGTCTTGCAGTCAGTTTTGGAGCTGGTGTAGTTCCATTTATTTAGTTCCTTCATGCAGTTAACCGAATAATGGCCTATGACACCACAGTATTTACATGGAGTGTCTTTGAGACTGACTTGAGATGAAACTGACTTAGTCTTGGTAGGTTTGACTGACTCAGTTGTTGATTGAGATGTTTGTCTTTGCTTTTGAGGTGAAACTGACTTTGATGAAACCGACCTAGACTTTGGTAAAACTGACTTATGTATGGATGAAGCTGACCAATGTTTTGGTGAGACTGATTTTTGAAAAACGTTTTTCTGTGGTCTAGACTGGGTCAGTTGTTTACAAAACACAGCTTCATGTCCTTTTTCACCACAATTGTAGCAAATTCTCTTAGGAGGACTCTTGGGCCTGATGTGATTAGGTGATTTATTCTTGACTAGAGTTTTTACAATGTTAGTCAGTTCCAACAATTGATTTCCCAATTTATCAATAGTTTTTGTTTCATGACTTTTGTTAGGAATTTTGGAACTGACTTGGCTCTGAAACTTAGGTTTACCTACAACCTTGGGCAAGACAATTTTTAAATGCAAAGAATCCTTTTCAGCATGCACATTTGTATCAGTTGCAGATAAATTAACACATTCAATCTGACACGAAGATGAAGAATCACTTTTATTAAAAACTTGGGAAATTACAGGTTTGACAAAAGCATTTGACATCATTGTTTTTTCTCCTTTCATATAAGTGAAAGTATTTGGAAGAATTTCAGGTTTGAAAATGATTTTTTCTCTTTCAGCTTTTTCAGCTTCTTCTTCTTCTTCAGTCATATGCTTCTTCAGACTGAAGTCCTCACCCAACACAGCTTGAACTTGTTTGGGTACCTGTCTGCTTAAACAATCTTCATTTTTTAAGGATGATATGCACCATGATTTACAAATTCTTTTATAATGCACAGTTTCTTCTCTAAATTTATAATTTTCTTTTGCAAGATTACTATAAGCTTCAATCTGAGCATTTAAAAGAACTTTATAACTTTCTAGTTCACTTATTTTATCATCTTTAATTTTCAACACATTTTCAAAATCTTTAATCTTTTGTTTAAGTTCAGATTGTTCTTCTAAAGTGGTGGTTAAATCAATAAAGATATACTCAAACATTTGAAGTTTTTGTTCTTTAGTATAAGTATTAAAGTTATGTACCTTGTAAAGCTTTGATTTGTTCCAGTCTGAGTTACAGGTCAGTCTATCAGCTTCCTTCAGATCCTTCTCGAACTGAGATGCAGATTTCTCAGCTTCAGTCACTTCCTCTGTGAACGCCATCAAGCACTTATCCACCACTTCCTCCTCATCAGACGATAATTCCTCATCTAACCATTCTTCAGCAAAGAATGCCTTTTGCTCAGTTTGAGGCTTTTGAGTGCTTGAACTATTGCCTTTCTTGTATTTAAGATACTTCTTTCGGTATCTTTGGGCCCTCTCAACAACCTCATCCATGTGTTCAGTCTGAGCATTCTTTACTTTACAGTCAGCAGCCATGTGACCATATTCATTGCATTTAAAGCATTTAACCTTCTTCAGATCGAAAGGTTTCTTTCCTTTGTAGCCTGTCTTCTGTTCAAGCTTCATAGTTAACAGGGCAAGCTGACTTTTCAGCTTTTTGACCTCAGTTTCATCATCTGATTCTGAGTCTGAGTGTGACTCAGACTCAGATGAGTCAGCTTTAGAATAAATTTCTTTATTCCTTTTGCTGGTAGCAACTAATGCAGCTTCTGGATCTCTTGTAGTCCTTCTTGTGTTTATCTTTTTCCTCTCTTGAGATTCTTCAAAATTCAGCAACAATCCAAAGAGGCCAGGCAGCTTATAGGTGGACAATTTTTTACTAACCACAAGAGAAGTGATAACATATTCAAATTTGTTGGGCAAGATGTCAACAAACTTTTTGCAAATTTCATCATCTTCCTTCATCATTCCCAGGGCTGATAGGTCATTCAACAGTACTTGGAACCTTGTATGCACATCAGCTAAGGTTTCTTTATCTTTCACGTAGAAATTTTCATAATTTCTAATCAGACTGTTCAACCTTTGTTCCCTTACTATTGGAACTCCTTCATAAGATACAATTAAAGTATCCCATATTTCTTTAGCAGATCTGCATCCAGCAATCTTTGAGAATATTTGCTCAGATACAGCATTTCCTAGAATGCTTCTTGCTCTTGGATCTAGATTAAAGAGTAGTTTATCAAGATCTGTCCACTGTGATTTAGGAGTTTGAACCCACCTTGCACGTTGGACAACTTTGTCTCCTTCCTTGACCTCATCAATATGCTTTCCTGGAATAATTGGTCCTTCCGTTACAGTCCTCATCATTTCTTCATGAATTCCGGACAAATGCCACTCAGCTTTAAGTTTCCAGTGAGCAAAGTTGTGACCACTGAAAATAGGAATACCTTTTCCAGCCATAGCGGGTGTATTGGATGAAGATGATGACATTGTATTTGAGATTTTATGTTTTGATCGTTTAAGATTGGTAAATTTATTAAAATTTAAATCTTATTTGCTCTGATACCAGTTGTTAGGTCTCAATAAGATCTCAAACACTAGCGAATCAATTACAAATAAGTATATATATGTTAATTGTTACGAATCGATTAGTCACTCAGTTTCTTAGTTTATTATAGCGGAAATATAATAACAAAGCAACGAGAATAACACACAGTTATATTGATTCAAAAGGTACAACGAATTACTAAGCTCAAGCTCACTATTTATACACAATAATAGTGAGCTTGATAAGTACGAGTCCTAGTAAATCTTCTAAAAGGATAGAAGATTTTATCTAACCAACATACCTAAAATAAAGCAATACGTTTCATTGTGGAGCTGAGTAGTCAGCTTCATAATGCCTTAGTCGCTTTTTGTCACTCAGACTCAGAGTCACTCAGACTCAGAGTCACTCAGACTCAACGTCACTCAGACTCAAGGTCACTCAGACTCAGCAACTAAGACTTTAATAAACAGATTTATTAACTTGGGTTAAATCGTTGATTTTCCCAACAGGTTGAATCACCTAAAAATGTTGAGAAAGCTGCTAGTAGTGACAGTGAATCTGATGTTTCTGTTACTAAAGTTAGTAAACTTGATTTTGGTGATCCATTGTATCTACATGCTAGTGATATCTCTAGTGCTCCTCTCACTAATATTAAACTTACTGGTACTGAAAATTATACTATATGGAGTTGTGTTGTTACTCTTGCTTTGGAAACTAAGAATAAGATTGAGTTTATTGATGGTAGCTCTGTTAGACCTGTTGATGATGATGTGTTAGGAAGACAGTGGGACAGATGTAATGTTGTTGTACTGTCTTGGTTGCTTGGGTCTATTTCTGAAGAGTTATATTTGGGTCAAATTTTTTCAAAAAACTCTTCTGTTGTTTGGGCTGAATTAAAAGAAACCTATGATAAAATTGATGGTTCTGTGATTTTTAACTTGCATCATAAAATAAACTCTGTAAGGCAAAATGGGTCTACTGTTTCTGATTACTATCATAAACTTAATTCTTTGTGGAAACAATTTGATGCTATTGTTAAATTGCATGTGTGTACATGTCAAGGTGCTAGTGAGTTTCATGAGTTTAGTTAGTTATTGAAGTTAATGCAATTTCTTATGGGCCTTGATGATGTGTATCAACCTGTGAGAAGTAACTTGTTAACTAGAGACCCCTTACCCTCAATTAAAACTGCTTTTGCCATTATCTCTAGAGAGGAATCTCATAGAGGTAGTGACTTGTCAAAAAAGGGTCATCATTCTGCTTTTATGGGTAATACATGGTCCAACAATACAAACACTAATGCTTTTAAAATAAACACCACCAATGCAAACTCTAATAATTTTTTAGTTAAGAATACCAATTTAAAATGTACAGAATGTGGTTTGATTGGTCACACTGTTGACAGATGCTTTAAAATCATTGGATTTTCACCTAATTTTCCTAGAAAAAATATTAATAATGGAAATAATAGAAGTGGTACTCAAAGGTTTACAAGCAATCATTCTCATGTTGATACACATATCAGTCCTAGTACTCCCTCTACTAATGTGTTTTTAGGTGACCAATTAGCTGTTCTCAGGTCCTTGATTAATCAACCAAGACCATCAGACATTCCCAAATGTAATATGGCAGGTAGATTTGCTCATGTGTCTAAAGCTGGGTGGGTTATTGATTCAGGGGCAAATCAACATTATATTACTCATTAGTCTAGCCTTGATAATGTAGTTGATATATCTGGGTTAAGTTTGACTATTGAACATCCTAATAATACTGCTGCTAAAATTACTAAAATTGGTAATTACAGATTAAATAACAATGTGGTTTTGTTTGATGTGCTTGTTGTTCCTGAGTATACTGTTAATCTGTTATCAGTTCATAAGATTGCTAGATATAGTAAAATGTTCATAGGATTTGATGAAGATAAATGCTATGTACAGGATTTACCTCAAAACAATCTAATGGGAAAAACTTGGGTGACTGGTAATCAACATGGGGGCATTTTTTTCTTTGATGAATATAGTTTAGACAGAGGTAATATGTGTAACAATGTGTTTACTTGTTATGTGTCTAAGTATGTTTGGCATAGTAGATTGGGGCACCCCTTTGATCAAGCTTTACTAGTTCTTAATAAACAGTTAGGATTGGGCAATGAAATTTTTTTACCCTGTGAAGTCTGACATAAGGCAAAACAAACCAGGGAACCCTTTCGTATTAGTGATCATAAAACCACTGTTGTAGGAGAACTAATACACCTTGATGTATGGGGACCTTATAAAGTAACTTCAAAAGAGGGTTTCAAATTTTTTGTAACTATTGTTGATGACTACTCTAGAGGTGTTTGGGTGTATTTGCTTAAGAGTAAAAGTGATGTTTTTGATAATATAGTGTCCTTTTATAACCTCATTGAAACAGAGTTTCATAAAAGGATCAAAGTGTTTAGATCTGACAATGGTAATGAGTTTGTAAACAGTTGTATGCACTCTTTTTTTCATGACCATGGTATTATTCACGAAACATCTGTGGCTTATACACCACAACAGAATGGATTAGTTGAAAGGAAACATAGACACCTTCTTAATGTTGCTAGGTCCCTTATGTTTCAGGGGAAAATTCCTCTAAACTTATGGACTGAATGTGTTCTGACTGCTTGTTATCTTATTAATAGATTACCTTCCTATGTGCTACTTGGTAAATCTCCCTTTTCTGTTCTGTTTGGTTATGACCCTAATATTTCTCATCTGAGAAGTTTTGGTTGTCTGTGTTTTTCAAAAAAACTAAATGTGAGTGATAAATTTTCTGCAAGATCTGAAAAATGTGTAATGATAGGGTACTCTAGTACCCAAAAGGCTTATAAGTTGTATTCTTTGGAAAGAAAACATATTGTTTACTCAAGAAATGTAAAGTTTTATGAAACTATTTTTCCATTTGTTTTAAATACTGATCTTGTTACTCCTATTGATAATAAAGACATCACTCACTTAAGTTTCTTTGACAGTCCTTACTTTCATAATGATGAGTCTCCCTGTGATGAAATTAAGGCTGAGTCTCTTTCTAGAAGCAGTCCTTCTATGTTAGGCAGTCTTCTTGAGTCAAGTGATAGTTCTATAAGAGATATGAGTGTTATAGGTACTACATACTCTAGTCCTTTAGATCATAGTCATGGATCAGTATAGATAGTGATGCTAATGACCAACAAGACATGGGAATTATGCCTGAGTCTAGGGGCCAGTCTACCGAGGGATTAGGTGAACCAAATACCGTAAGAAAGTCCACTGGACCATCTGTGCTACCTGCTAAACTTGGTGATTTTGTTCTTAGTGATAAAGTTAAATACAATGTTAATAAAGTAGTTGACTATTCTGTTCTAAGTGATGGTAATTTCTGTTTTGCTACTTCTCTAAATCTACATATTGAACCCAAAACATTTTATGAAGTTGTTAAACATAAACATTGGGTTGAAGCTATGAATTCTGAAATTGAGGCCTTGCTTAGAAATAATACATGGGATGTTGTTGATAGACCTGTTAATAGAGGCCCCATAGGGTGTATGTGGATTTATAAAATTAAGTATAAGTCTACTGGTGAGGTTGACAGATTCAAAGCAAGACTTGTTGCTAAGGGTTATAGTCAAAAGGAAGGTATTGACTATGAGGAGACATTTTCTCATGTTGTGAAAATTGTAACTCTGAGATGTTTAATTAGCTTAGCAGTTAAAATGAAATGGAACTTGTATCAGCTTGATATTAATAATGCTTTTCTTTATGGTGATTTATTTGAAGATGTGTATATGTCTCTTCCTTTGGGTTTTTATAACGAAAACAACAATAAAGTTTGTAAACTGAATAAGTCTTTATATGGGTTGAAACAAGCACCTAGGCAATGGAATGCCAAGTTGACTGCAAGCTCAATTGAAAATGAATTTGTGCAAAGTAAAAATGATTACTGATTGTTTACTAAACTGAAAGGTAGTATTTTTGTTGCATTGCTTGTTTATGTGGATGATATTGTTATAACTGGGAATGATGAGCATGAGTTGAATAATTATAAAGACTTTCTGAAAAGTAAATTCAAAATAAAGGACTTGGGTACTCTTAAATATTTTCTTGGTATAGAAGTCCTTAGTAGTAAAGATGGTTTGTGTTTGAGTCAAAGAAAATATTGTTTAGATTTATTGTCAGAATATGGTGTTTTGGGTAGTAAACTCTTAAAAACACCTATAGAAGTCAATTTAGTGATAACAGATGAAGCTAATAAACATGAATCTGATTTTGTGTTGTCTGATTTCACCTATTATCAAAAACTTGTGGGCAAACTTATCTATTTGACTCTTACCAGGCCAGACATTTCTTATGTTGTACAATGTTTAAGTACTTACATGCACAGGCCTTTAAACTCACACTTAAAGTTGGCTTTTAGATTATTAAACTATCTTAAAAGTTCACCTGGGGAAGGTGTGTGGTGTAACAATGGTTCTAGTCAGTTACTTACTACTTATGTTGACTCAGACTATGGCAAATGTTTTTTCTACTAGAAGGTCTGTTACTGGATACTGGGTTTTTTTTGGTAATAGCCTTGTGTCATGGAAAAGTAAGAAACAAGCAACTGTTTCTAGATCATCAACTGAGGCAGAGTATAGGGCTCTTGCAGCAGTTGTTTGTGAAGTGGTTTGGGTTGTTAAGCTTTATAAAGATCTAAATGTTTTAAACTTAATACTTGTTCATACATTCTGTGATAATAAGTCTGCTTTAGACATTTCTGCAAATCAAGTTTTTCATGAAAGGACCAAACATTTTGAAAATGATTTGCATTTTGTTAGAGAAAAATTTTTGGATGGAACTATAAATGCAATTAAGATTGATTCTAATAAAAAAAAGTAGCTGGTGTATTTACAAAAGGACTACCAGTTATCAACATGAGTTCTTATGTCAAAAATTGGAACTCAAAGACATGTTCTAGCATAGTGTTTAAGGGGGGATATTGGAATGTCATATGGTAAACACTATGTTAGAACATTGTATGGTTTAATTCCTACTAACTTGAGGTGTTTGGTTTGTGTGTTTATGTTTTGTTAGAATAATACTCGAGGGACTGGATATGGCAATATGGGAAAGTGTATAAGTTGGAGGGTTGTCTGGTTGATTGCCGAAACATGAAGGGCTGAAATGTAAATAGTTTGAGGTCGGTGAAGCTGAGCATATTAAATCCTTTTAGCTGGTTTAAGTCGTCATAACAACATACCACATTTTCTCTCTCTACAGCTTGTTTCTCTCTCTAAAAATTCATTGTGTTCATGTTAGAGATTGAGTGTTTGTGATTGATAGATAGTTGTAGAATCATATCGTCTTGAGTGATTCATGTTTTGATTTGGTTTTCTGTGTGTTTGTAACGAAACCCTGATTTTGGTTTTTATTCAATATTGTGTTTTTGAGTTTATAAAATTGTTCAGATGGGCTAACAAGATAATATAGAATTTGATTTTAAGATAATAGTATTAGCAGTACATACCTACGATATTTTTGTGACAAACTAATGGCACCAAGATTAAAGAGCAATGACAGTAGAAGGAAGGATTTAGATTGTGAGAGGGAAAACAAAGGGGCACCAATATGATAAAAAAAAAACTTAGAATAAAATGTTAATTAATTATTTAAAATTACTAAGGGTAAAACAGGAATTATGATTAAGAGTTTTAAATAATGACAAGTGTTAATCATATATTATTAGGAGAATTATTAGACTTATTTTTTTAGGAGGTTTAATCATTTCCCATATATTATACTAGCTTATTGACCCGCCTAATACGCGAAGAATTATATCAAAAAATATATCTTATCCTAATATATAATAAAAGATTAGACTTATTTTTTAGGAGGTTTAATCATTTCCCATATATTATACTAGCTTATTGACCCGCCTAATACGGGGAGAATTATATCAAAAAATATATCTTATCCTAATATATAATAAAAGAGAGGTCTAAAATGCCATTTGACAAAGTAGTAACCATTAGATGGAAATCCAACTTTAATTTGAACCATTAGATCATTTTGACAAAGAGCATATAACTTATATAAAAAGATTAATAGAAAACTATTAGTCATGTAGATAAAATGATTATGTTAACAAATGTGAAGTTAAATAAAACATTTACTGTGTAAAAAACCTTATTAAAAATAAAATAATTATAAAAAACTTATAATATGATATGTTTTCCGTTTATAAGCAAAACACTCGTAAAACAATAAAATAATTATATTTTCTTTTTATAATATATAAAAAAACTAAAAATATTAGGTAAATAGGACGAAATAAAAACATAATTTTTTTTATACGATATGTTTTCCGTTTATATGTAAAACACTCGTAAAACAATAAAATAATTTTGGTTTCTTTTTATATAAAAATGTGTATGTGTTTGAAGAAAAAATATGTTTTGTATTTTTTTAGAATTAATTTAAAATACAAGTGTTTGATTATTTAAAGTAGAAAGGTTAATTAGTTTTATTTAATTATTACTGTTTAAAATAAAGGTTAAATTATTTAAAGTAAAAGGGTTAAAATGAAATTATAAGTGATGATATCATCAAAATGATCTAATGGTTCAAATTAAAATTGGATTTCTATCTAGTGGTTACTACTTTGCTAAGTAACATTTTCGGTTTCTCTTTTATTATATATTAAGATAAGATAAGATATTAAATTATTTACACATTTATTCTTACAAGACTTATGTTTATAATCTCTAAATATTAATTTAATTTATATATAACTACAAGTTTTATATACAGAGAAGTCTTATTTTCTTACAATCTCCTTTAACCCTATATTTTAAAGATATATTTAAGTTTTTTAATGACTTATTATTTCTAAATAAAAATCTAAAAACATCTTTTAAGAATAGCTTGTCTCTTAAAAAAGATATAACCCTGCAAAAAAGAAAAAAAAAAGTCTCACATCATGTATAATACATATAAACATTTTCCGTAACACTGAAAGCTAATGTACATTAGAAGATGACATTATGAATAGTAAAACAACATGTTTGTTCTTAGCAGCTAGCCTATTAAGTTTTTTTTTTTTTCTTTTTTTTACGCAATAGGTTACTATCTTTTTATTTCGATTAATTGATAACTTTTAGTTTAAGCCTTTTTGTTTTAGGTTATATTTTTTGTTTTCATATATTTGGTTGTCTTTCCTTTTAGGTTATCCAATTAAATAAAATAATAGTTTTCTCATAAACCGAACCAAACCGTGACTTTATATAAAAAAAAAAAATGAGACCATTTTTATATGTATATATTTTATAATACTACAAAAATAAATAAATTAAAAGTTTTGAATTGTTAAACAAGACATTGCTAAAAGTTTTTTAATTATTTAGCTTAGGTGATTTTATTATTTCGGATTAGTCTTCTCGCAACACGCAGATAAATCCACTCCTTCTTATACATTCTTGAAGCTCCTTCTTTCTATAAAACAAGGACAGTTATCATGCTAAAATTATTGTTTTACCTTTATACGATAAATATAAGAATAAATTATCTTGATAGTCCTTATGTTTGAATACATTTTGTTTGGTCTGTACTTTTATTTTAAATATACCAACCGTATCATTAACAACTTTATTTCATAACATTGGTAGTCCGTTTATAATTAAAACGGCTATAACATTATTTTCTAAGAGTTTTTTACTATTTTAGTTATTTCGAGTAAAGATTTCAATGACCTGATATTTCATACAATTTTTATATCACCTTCGAAAATAACAATTTGCTTATATGCCGGAGTTACTCTAACTTTATTTAAGAATAAGAATAAGACTATGTTTTTTTATTTTCGCCGAAATCAAAAACTCGTTCGCTAAGCGTGATTTAGTTTTTGGTCTTACTTCTTATATCTCACGATTTTCTATTTACATAGCAGCCAATTATTATGAAAAATATTGTTGTTACTTGCCAAATTATGGATCATTAAATTATTCCATTATAATGATAGTTATCGGCATTGCTAACCAATACTGCTATTTCATATAATATAAAAAACGGTTATACGACCAAATATCGATGGTCATTAAACACGTTACAAGCTCCATATTGAATGTGTATTAAAAAGTTTTGGTGGCTACACTTCTACCACCATAAGGATTATTGTCTTTTATATTCTATAATTGGACCATAGATGTTACTGACTTAATAGACGCATACTTCTTACATGTTTCCATATCTTATAACCGAATTCCCAATTACATTAAATTACTAACAATCATACACAATTTAGTACAATTCCTTTACATGAAATAAACTAATAAATTGTTACTTATGCATAAATGAAAATGTCTAGTTCATTGAATTTTCATCTTAGTATATTACACATTTCCGATATTCGAAAATCAGAGTATTCTAAGAATACCATTCAACTCATTTGAATAAATAGAGTTAATATACACACAAGTTGTTACACACTTTAAAGGTATCTATTCATGAATGTATCCAAAACAAAAAATACGAATCTTTCTTAGAACAACAAAACTTCTATCAACTCATCGCCCGATTGGATGTTTTTGTGGCCACCTACATGTCACGCCCCGCCCGATTTTACGAGGTTACCCGGGAGTCCGGATTGTTCTACACTTGACTAGAAGACTTAGTGGAATTCTATGGAGGGTGCAAGAAGGTCTTGGAAGCTCTTGGAAGATGTTGGAAGCCTTGGAAGGTCATAGAAGCTCTTTGAAGCCCTAGAATCTTCCTTCCATGGAAGAGCATAGAACTTGTACATACCCTAGATGAGTAGTATAAACAGGGGATGTCTCATTTGGCCAAACCATCTCACAATTTACTTGTAATCTTCTCTTGTAAAGTTCTCTCTAGCAATACAAAGTATTTCCTCATTTCACTTGTGTTCCTTTCTTTCTTAGTTGTCTAGATCGTTGAGTGTTCGAGCAAGGTTGACTTAGTAGAGACTAAGTGCCGCACGGAAGACCCTTATCGAGATAAGTATGTGACATACATCTATACTTGCCTTTTGAAAAAAGAAATTAATTTGTGTGTTGCATACTGCCCAATTGGATGTTTTTGTGGTCCCAGACCGTCATATACTCGTCTTTTGAAAAAAGAATTAATTTGTGTGTTACATATTGACCAATTGGATTAAAATGAAAAAACAAAATTGTATTTCGGAAAAATAAATTAGAAAGAAAAATAAAAATAAAGCAATAAGTGGACACCGCTATATTTGTCTTTCGAAAAAATATTATGAAGAAAACAGAAAAATAAAAATAAAACGATAAGTCAAAAGTTGGATGACATAAAGTAAGAAATTAGTTGTATCGAATCCATCCTTATGAACATAAAATCCTCCGGATATGAGTATATATTGTTTCCCTCTTCAACCCAATGTCTCATATCTTCAACATATATAATTGATCTTGATAAACTTGAAATATTGAATCCAGAATTACGCACCAATGTGGTTATAATAATGATATAAGTATATATTGTTTTTCCCCTACGGATTTGTTAAGTTTAATGAACAAGGTTATTGTACTCTGATTATCTTTACCATTTTAAAACCCAAATTATCAGTTACGCTAATCTTGACAATTATATATATGTACCTTATATCTAAATGAAAAATAGAAGGAAATAACAATTTCTTTCTACCAAATTTAAAAGAAAATTATTGTTTTTTTTTTATATTATCGGAAAAAGAAAATATTTGCAATATAATCTTCACAAATATAAAAGATCACATTTGCCATATTATTTTGCATGGCTTCTACAAATTATAGAAAACAGTTATTGAAAATGGAAACACAATTTTCATTATAAAGTCCTAAAATTATTCCATCACAAACATTATATATACATAACGAAATCTACATGTTTTTGGAGCAAACAAATCAACGCAGGAATTCGCTTAATGACTTCCACAGCAGCACCAGAAACCGTAACATGTGTTACTAAAAGCACTACTGACGAAGTAACCGCCATCGCGAATGCAGAATTGAAAGCTGAGGGGAATGCTAGCCAAGTGATGCGATTTAATAAGCGAGATTTATTGAAACTCTCCTTCCACAAACGGACGAATTTCGAGCTTGTTTCAGTGAGAGAGAATGGCCGGCTACAGATATATACGAAGCCGAAAAGGTGGCATCAGTTGGTTAGAGCTAGTATGGGAAACGGTCGGTTGAAGATGTTTTTGTTGCAAGATGATTATGGCGAAGATGTGCCGCGGTCGACTAAGTATACTGGCTCGGTGATCAGAAAGCTGTGATTCAAATATTGTTATGAGTATGAAGTTTTATATTGTGTTTTGATTTGATAATGATTATGATGATGATAATTTAAATCGAAAAATTAAAAAGTTTTAGTTATAATTGTTAAGTTGTTTCTATGCACTCAAGGATATTGAGAGTTTTGAATGAATTACTATGGATTTGAGTGAGTTTGATATGAAATTTATAACTATTATGAGTTTATTTTGATTTATGCGAGATATTTAAAATGGAGTTTTATTGAGCTTGTGCAACATTAAATTGCTATTGTCCTTCAAAGTTTATGCATATTTATATAGATACTAGCCAGTAGGAAACCCGCACCATGCTCGGGACTAAAAACTTTTATTCAATAAAATTAAATTAAAGTTTGTTATAAACGATTTGAGTATAATATTGACGTCTATGTTACAAATCTTATTTGGGGATCAATTTATAAATAGTAAAAAAAAACTCAAATCTTTATTTATTGGATTTATTTTGTAAATTTTATAATTGATAGTTAGTGTTTTTTTGAAAAGATTTGTTTATAAGGAAATGTGTAATGACAAATTAATTATTAGTTATAATTAATAAAATAAATGAAGGGTAATATAGTAATTTTGCTACTTAAAATTTAACAAATGTCTAAATGCTTTATAAATAGTATAGATAATTGTAATACACTCATTATCTAACCAATTGAGTTAAGTGGAACTTGAAATATATCAAGCCATGATCAAAATTTAGAGTATCAGGTCAATTAATGATTAGAATTATGATTTTGTTAAACAAGATTTCTAAGCAATGATTAAAGTATATATTCAAGCACGAAAGTATATTTAAACAAGATTTCTAAGCAATGATTAAAGTATGTGGTTTATAAAATTGATACAATGATAATATATGAAATCAATAAACATTTATAGAAAGTCATTAATAAACAAAGTAATGATTCGTTGACCTTTCTAAGAAAGAAAAAATCAATTTATGTATTAACAATATAAGATAAGTGATTTGGTGTAGTCAAATTTCATGTAAAATGGCTAAATTGTTTTATAACATCTTTGAAGTTAACATGAGACTAGGGTTGTTAATGGACAGGTATTTTATTGATTTAGATCGGACCCAAAATCCAATTAGTTGGGTTTCGTTCTGACCCATTTATTATTGGGTCTTGATCCGATCCAGATCCAACAAACTTAATGAATTGAATCTTGAAACATGATCTCTTTATGTGAAATGTAAAAAAGGTGTGTGAAAACCAACATCAATCATACAAATTACAATAATCTAATTATCTCATTTAGTTATACTTTAGTAATCGATACCATAGCTCAAAACACTTGCTCATTAACAGGTTCTAGTTCTTCATAGGTTCACACGGCTACATGCCTACATATAATAGCAGACATAAACTGATAACCGGACATAGCAAGTCATTTAACCGAACGATACGAACAATGTAGATGCATTTGCGTGGTAGTGATGGTTTGTGGGACGTGTCTTTCTATATTCAGTAAAAGAAAGTGAAGTTGAATGGTAGTGATGGTAGACCAAATAATCTAGATGCATTTGACTACAATGAAATTGCTTTTGATTTGTCGTCCTTTGATTTGATGATTTTTCTTTTGTTTAAATCATGAATGCGTGTGTAAAAGTCACACAAGTTTCTCTATTTTAATCAAGTTAAAAACGATGTTAAGACTAAAAAGGTATTATTAGTATTATGAGATATCGGGATTGAATATCGTTGTCGTGCCATACGCTGTAAAGTGACTGATTTTTAACCTCTCTGTATAAACTATTTTTAAACTAAGAATGCTTAATTTCTCAGTCAAACATTTGATTAAGTGGAGTAACAATCAAGTCAAGTTTGTGCAACAAATGTTTATATTGGGCATTGAAACTATACTAGATATCCTTTTCAAGGTGCTTTTAATATTAGTATGCATATAACGGGTTAATTAAATATTTTCAGCATTAAGGTAATTATATTTAAATTTTAATTTTTTTTTTCTAGTATTATGTATTTCATCATTTATATGCATCTCTAAGTTATTTCTTCAATAGTTATTATGCTTCATATTTAGTATTAGCTAGTCACTTTGTGAAAGTTTAACTACTTCTATTTTTAGTAACACCACTAGTAAGATGTTAACTCTTCACAGGTTATTTAATTAAAAAATAAAGAGTTTGAAGTAAAGCCGCGGACTTAGCTATGAAGTAAAGATCGAGAATCAATTTGAAACTTTAAAACGAATTAAACCAAAAATGATTATTTGCTCTTGTCCTTGTTTGCTCCATAGAATTACTTCTTGATATAGTGTATGTATGTATCTATATCTATATCTATATCTATATCTTCAAATCTTGTTAAATTATACAAGTGTTATTAAAATTAGTGTTTTTCGAAGGTTTTTCTTAATTAATATAGCTTTCAGGCTATTTGTACGATTACCTTAATTAAAACATAAATATTTACTAATAAAGTGTTTTTGGTTGTTTAATGTTCATCCATTTTCTAAAAGAAATATAACCTCATGATAATAGTATAATTATCTTTAAGCGATGTCATTAGTGACAATGTTAGGCTTTTTTCTTTTTTTTGGATTTGTAATAGGTGGAAAAAAGCTAGGCTTAATTGGATAGATTGGCTTTCTAATCCTACCTCTCCTAATTAATCTTTTGTAATTGTTTTCCTAGCACCTTGCTAGTTTTAAATATAGATCTTTTTTTTATGTTCAAAAGAAAAAGAAAAAAAAAAGAGTATAATTATCTGTAACATTAAAGATGATTTACTTATACCAAAATATTTGGAGTCTTGACGGTATATTCGAGCGACCCGTTGATCTGGGTTTTGTGGGTTCAAATTTTATTAAAAAAAAAATATGTGGATTATTATAAATTATAAAATATATTATAAGAGTAATAATACAAAAAAGATTCCTATTATACATGGGTAAACATAAGAATTAAATGCCAAAATATTAGGCAAATAAGCCACTCTCACTATTATTAACTGGTTTTAGAGTAGAACATCGTTGGTCTTATGATGTTAGGCATATTGTAAGGCTTGACGGTCTTAAAATCATGTATTTGACAAAGGGTTTGTCTTTTTTGTGGTTATAAGTTAAATGGGTTTTATAAACGGTGGAGTTTATTCGGAAGTGAAATTAAGTTTAACGTTGTTACACTTCATGTTCAAGATGGATGGTTCGAGGAGTGTGTCATGTGATTGATTCTTATAATTTGTGGGTCGTGATGTTTGGATCGTTTGGTAGGACCAATTTCATTATATATTAGTTTTTGTCATGGGTCGTGTTTCGTGATTTACTGCTCATGTAGTTAGTGGCCGTAATTGATAGTTTGATGTTTGTGTTTAAGTGTCGTTGGTCAATTGGTATATATGTCTTATATTTTGGTGGCAGTTTGGTTCTTCTTCTTTTTTAAGTAATTAACTTTATAATGTGTCAAATCTATCGTTGAAATTTTCTTAGTCTCTTTGTTCATTAATATTTTATATAAAGTGTGTCACTATTCTTTACTCTTAAGAGTTTGGTCAATATAAACTACCTGAGTGGTTGTTAAACCTGCATCATCTCATCAATGTCTAATGTGGATGCTTTCAACCTAGCATGCAAGTATGAATAAATTCTTAATAGGCAAACATGTTCAAGTTTCCACATAATAAAATGAAAAGACAAGGATGAAAACATATTCATCCCAAACTATCAAACCCGCAATTCAGTATCAATCGGGGACATAGTCATCCCAAAACTCCAATCATGCTATTCAAATACTCCGATATAATCTTTAAAAGCATTTCAAATCACAACAATTCAAACATTGATATACAAATCAAGTAGTGTTAATATTCGATCGTTAAAAATAGTATTTGACTCCCGAAAAACCGGTTTTTCTCATTGCATTCGGTTTTAAATACAATATACTCATCTTAGCAACTACAACCAACGATTACACAAAGAGAGAATTAACAGCCATGAATCAACATGTAATTAAAGCTCAGACAATACAAAAATCATAGGTTAAAAACACATCCACAACGAAAGGATTATCGGACAAATCAATTGCAACACACAATCAATAGCATCAATAATCGATCATGGAGTGACAATGAATCATATAGATTTTCTAAATCACAAGGAATAAGCAGTTTTACCTTCCAAATAGATACAAAACCGTAGAATTCATTAAAAGGGAACCTGAGTGATTATACATTGTACGAGATTTAAAAACCACTTCCAAAATAAATGATCACATTAGCCTTAGAATCGTCCATCTGATGTCGATAATAGATAGGGTGCAAAATATGAAAAGCAGTTTCCAAAAACCATAAAACGGCTTTAAATAGACTTTTGGTCGCTAGTTCGTCAAAGTCCCCCCCCCCCCCCCCCCCCCCCCCCCTGGAAGAATTGTAAAAAACTGAATTTATAAAATTCTCCAATTTGAATCACTTCAACTGGAGTCCGTATTAGGAAGTTATGACCAAAACAACGAATGTGCCCAAACTCGTTTTTATGTTTAGACTTTGCCATCATATCGCCATATATATACCCGATGAACAACTTTATCCCATATGTTTAATTCATTAACCAAATACTCAAATTCATACTTCGAATAAATGTGCATTCGAAATGTCGTCTAGATGCAACACTTTAGATTTTAGATCGTTACTTATATCCTATACAGTTCAACCAATTTTCCTTTTTCATACATGCCCCACGTGTGTCACACCCGAATGCAATAAAATACATTATTTGGTGTATTCGACCATGAACTCCGGCTTCATGCATTCTCTACTGATGGTCTCATCACTTTCGCTGATTTCATGTATTTTTGGTCCCTTGAAGGCCCTCCCCGTATATCTTATCTTATTTTCCTTATTGAAACTATTTTGTTCTTATAGTAAATAATATGTGTAAAACTTCAAATGACCAAAAATGATCTTTTAACTTTCAATTATACATGATCGTACTTTATATTAAATCCATCATACTTTTCAATTGGTTTGAACAATTAAACTAGTTTGTTGAATACTACTTGTATGATCATATTTTCTAATATTAATTTTTCTTTTTATTGATCCACCTGGGGGCCAAGTGTTATATGGCATGTAAAAAATATATTATTTAAGACGTCTTGATTGACAACTTGAAAAGCTTTTAAATATATATATATTGCAAATCACTAAACAAACCCTAGCAACTATTTCACTATAAATATGTTGTGATTTGTTAATGAAATCCATATCAACAATCATAACCAAATATGGAAACATTTTATGTGATTCTTTCAATCATTTCCATAATATGGATTTCAAAAGTTGTATTTGGAAGGAAGAGTAATTTACCACCAAGCCCTTTCCCATGCTTACCCATATTGGGTCACCTTTACCTAGTTAAAACCCCTCTATATCGAGCTTTAGCTAAGATTTCCGACCGTCATGGTCCAATGCTGATGCTATGGTTTGGTACTCGTCGGGTATTCTTAGTATCCTCTCCTGCAGCGATAGAAGAATGCCTGACAACAAATGACCTTACGTTTGCCAATCGTCCTCTTTTGCTAGCTGGAAAACACCTTGGTTATGACTACACTACCCTTACTTGGTCAAACTATGGTGATCATTGGCGTAACCTTCGTCGCATTGCCTCACTTGAGCTTTTGTCAACTCATCGTGTACAAACCCTAAACTCAATTCGTGCAGAGGAGGTGCAACTTCTAGCTAAGAAAGTGTACGTAAGTGCGGTAAAAGATGGGGTGGTGGAGATGAAGTCTATGTTTTTTGAGTTGATGTTGAATTTAATGATGATGATGATTTCTGGGAAGAGGTATTATGGTGACTCCATGGTGGACGTGAACGAGGCACGAATGTTTAAGGAGATTGTGAAAGAGTCGTTTGCGTCGATGGAGTCAACAAATATGTCGGATTATTTACCATGGTGGAAATGGGTGGGAGGGAAAGAGTTGGAGAAGAATATGGTGGCTTTGAAGAATAAGTTAGATTCGTTTATGCAAGGTTTGATAGAAGAGCATAGAAGAAAGAGGGTGACGGTGGTAGAGGTTGGAAGCTCAGACTCGATGACTGTCGTCAAGGAAGAGAAGAAGAACTTGACTGAAGTTCTATTGATGTTACAAGAAAAAGAACCTGAATATTACAAGGACGAACTTATCAAAGGGTTGATGCAGGTAAATCTCTATTATTCATCAAAGTCAGATGATTACTTTTCTTCGTAAGACGGTTTAATTAGTTATTAGTAACTCTTGAAACTTCAAGATTTAAAATTTAAACAAAAACAAATCACTTAAAAAGGTTCGTTTTAATGTGTAAGGGTTTTAACTTTGGTTTTGATATAAGGTGACTATATATGTTTGAGAGAGTTTCAAAATTAAGTCATGTCCGAGGTGAAGAGCTGCTTATGCAAAACTGCTTTTTGATATCTCCAAAACCTAAAAATCATTTATTAGAAGATTTGATAGCTGATGTTGCCTCTAGGTCATCGGTCGACTCAAATACCGACATGTTATAAAAATTAAACAAAACAAATTAAAAACACGTTGAAATTATGTTTTTTAAAATGTTATCAAAACCCATTTTCAATTTTCATTTGTTTCTTAAAGATTGAAAACACCATTCAATTTCAAGAAAAATAGAAAAAGAAAAAATTCCATGCATACACTAAACGTAAAAACTAAAATTTTAATTTGCTTGTGTATGCAAGGTTCTACTAGCTGCTGGTGCCGATGCTTTAAGTGAAACAATGGAATGGATATTATCACTTTTGTTAAACAATCCCGAACCTCTAAAGAAAGCACAGGCTGAGATCGACAAGTACGTGGGGTTAGACCATCTAGTTAAGGAATCAGATATATCAAATCTTCCTTATCTACAATGCATAATCAACGAGACTATGCGAATGTACCCACCTGGTCCACTTTTGTTCCATGAATCCTCAAAGGATTGTACCGTGGGAGGGTACATCATCCCAAGTGGTACGATGCTAATCGTAAACTTATGGGCCATGCAAAACGACCCCAAGAATTGGGAAGACCCTAGGAAGTTTAAACCAGAGAGATTCGAAGGGTTAGGAGATTCAAGTGACGGGTATAAGCTACTACCATTTGGGGCTGGACGAAGAAAGTGCCCTGCAGAAAACTTATCCATGCGGATGGTCGGGTTAGCATTAGGTACACTAATTCAATGCTTTGAGTGGGAAAGAACGAGTGACGAGATGATTGACATGACCGAAGGAAACGGCATCACAATGCCGAGAGTTAAACCTTTGATGGCAAAGTGTCAACCTCGTGGAAAGATGGTGAAATTGTTATCTCAGTTGTGAAAGATAACATAATCAGTGTTTAATATTTTATCATAAATAAATTAACGGGAATAAAATAATTAGACGGCCAGTGAATGTCTCTATTACTCTTTTTCATTATTATATGTACGTGTAATTTACGGAATAGTGACATTGTAACCATATTCGTCTTAACATTTTCAAGAAACTTTTTCTCAAAATAGATAATAAAAAATATATGGATTAATTATATAAAATAATAATGTACTTTTTTTTTATTGTCTCCGTTACACGTATTTACTAGTTTTCGTCCGATTTATGGTATAAAAGTTGGCTCTGATTAAACGTTTGGACAGTTTGTTGGCCATAATTTTAAAAGCTTCTACGAAACCAAATTCTAATGTTATTTGTGCGTTGATTTAGACATATATATGTGTTGGTGTCATGGAACATAATTTTGCGAAAAGGTAAAAGAAAATTAAATATTAATCGTTTTTTATACGTTTTACAGGACAAAGAGCGATAACATATGATAAAATAGATCATTTTTCACGATTTTGGATAATTTTTTGTCTAACACTATGTTTTAAAAGAACAAAATATGTCGAAATGGACACACATAACATTAAAAAGTGATTTCGTAAAACATTTCAAAAATCCGACCAACAAAATGTCAAAAAGTTTAATCGGAACCAACTTGTTTTACCCTAAATCGAATAAAAAATAGTAAACACCCCTAATAAATCCGATAATTTAAAAAATAAATTATTATTTTATGCTAGTTAACCCAAAATACATTCAATGGTTGAGAAACGAACCAATTTATGAAAGGTATATCTTTAACAAACACTACATAACATTTGGCTTCGGTCAATCTTTTATCTTCAATTAATCCTTACATATGCAACAAAATCTTAATGATATAACATGTAAAACCCCTCGGTAATGATACACCTTAACTATGCAACAAAATCTAACTCGGTATTGTTAATAACTTAAACCGAAAACCATACAAAACACAAAAACCTCCATATAGTATAGACATGTAATCGTGTTTACTGAGGGGTTTTACATGTTATATATATCATGAACATATTTATGCTTAAATATGTAGAACCATAAATAAGACCAATAAAGTATTTTGAACTTGTTTGTTATTTATTACAATGAAAACAATTGTTATTATTCAAAGAAAAACGAGGATGATAGACTTGAATGCGAGTTTTGTTCTTCAAATGGTGTTTGTTTTCCCTTAATCGGCCATACTTGTTTGTTTGCTTTTAAAGTAGAAATTCAAACATCAACATTATATTTTTCAGACTATTAAGAATGGTGTTTATTTATAGCCTTACCGGTTTTTGACGAATACTTGTCTTTTATCAAGGAAAAAGAACTACTCACTCGATCTGTCTAAAAAAACTGTTAATCTTTCTATTTATGTTTGTCACAAAATTATTGTAATGTTTCTAAATATGAATGGTTAAAATATAGTAATTTCTCATTTTGCCATAAATATTTTAAACTTTTCAAACTCTAAAAGTAATCGACGTTTTTAATATAGATGCATAATAGGTAATCTAATGAAAACATACTTCATTAGTTTCACTTATCTTGTTTATACCGTTTTTTGTTTTCAAACACTTTTTCTTAGAACGGAGGGAGTAGTATTAAGAAAACGTGGTTTAGTCTCACCAACTGGTGTTGTCATTAGAGAAGTTATACCGGAAGGAGTTTTGAAATAAGAATCAAACTATTCATTTAAAGTTTCATTAATCAAACTGATCATCAAAATCTATTGTCAATAACTTTTTATGCAAAATTGACTTGATGGTTTAATCCTTTGGTAAATACTTTATCCTTGAAAGATTTAACCTTCGAAGGTAAACCCTTGAACGGTGAAACATTTTTAGGTAAAACCGTAGAAGATTGAACCTTTATAAACCATTGAATCAAGTTTTTGTTGCAAATCATTGATTGTTTCATCTTTAGTGTGACATGCATTTTTGAAGAAATTCAATATGTTGTGAAAGTAAATGAACTGTGAGGATCGGTTTTGATATCCTTATGAAGTGATGTTGAAGCTTTATCAAGTGATGATATTTTATCTAAAAACTCATGATTAGTTTTGATATACATCGCACATCAAGACGAACTAGATACCAGTTTGAATTGTTGCTAATTCCATAAAAACACGTACTAACAACTCCAAGGTCGACAATAAAATTCTTTAACTATGGAGCCTCTTTTCGTTCTGTCATTTGTCGCAATATCTCTACTTCTGTAGTGGAGTCATCCACAGGGCACTTCTTGGAACTCTTCCAGCTAATTGCTCATCCATTTAACATAAACACAAAACCGACTGTGATTTGGAGTCTTCTTTACTGGTCTGAAACTAGTATCCGTGTGACCAATCACCTTGAACTCAGTTTTCTCTACACCAAAGACTAAAACCATATCCTTAGTCCTTTGCAAGTACTTAAGAATGGTTTTCACGGCCTACAATGCTTGACATGGGAATCTACTTGTAAACGCTTATAGCATTTGCGACATCCGGACGAAAACATAACATGGCATATATGATAGTACTCCTACTGTCCTACAGCAGATATTAACTAACAACTCCTAATTACTGCTTCTGAAAGGAAAAAAAAAAACAGAATTTACACAAATTTTGACATCCACCAAATATTAATTGTAATGACCATTATTGGTGGAATTTACACCAACCAAAAAAAAAGAAACATACTAATGGAAATGAAAATTCCCAACTGGTGGCTTTACATGACCCATCAAGACTTTGCTACTATTGCTTCCTATTGCCGGCCAACTTCCAGGAACCGGTCTCCGCTCCAAGGCCGACCAGTTATAAACCCGGTTTGGTCCTCGGTTCACAGCGTCTCCGGTCGATCGACTGGTCTGTGTTCCCAAGGTTGATGCTTGAAACAATTTGTTTTTATTTTTATACACTTACTCGATTTTGCTTGGTCCTAAATTGTTTTTTCATTGATAGTGAGCACAATGTAACATGTGGACTAAAGGTCTACTTTGAGACAACATTAAACCCTGCTTCAATAACATGCACTACAAATCCCCAGAAATATTGCAAAATCATTCTTAATCACAGATACGTTTCTTGCAGCAATCGATCACCAAATATCACTAACATAGCTGCAAAAATGGCTATACAACTCAAAGTGACATTGTGAGGCATGCCAGAACCCGTCAGTAGGCATTACTTGCATAATATGCATCACAAATCCCGAAGATGCTGCAAAATATGTACAAAGGCCATCACAATTAAACGAGCTTGTACAATGGTCATCAACAATTCAACAAGCTACGAGCTACATATACTAGCAAATAGCAATCTGAGGCATATGCCACATAAGTTCACTGACACTACATACGAACATAATTGAAAAAGTTGCCAGTAGTCGATACATTTCCCCTAAGCTTTAAACAGAAAAAAACAAAAAAAAGTACCGCACTGACGGGAATTTTACTTGTTTAATAGTCCAAGTAAAAAGAAAAACGATTCATACAGTTTACTGTTAAAACAGTCTTTCTGCATATGTGATTCAAACACTGCCTCCTAGTATTAGTGTCTTCTAATATTCAAAACATGGTTTTCCAAATTCAGCCTCCGGCACCTAAAAGACGAATCCCCCGCCCCTCCTTAAACGGGTTATTATGGTCAATCGAGCAGATCAGACACAGCAGTTTTCTTAAACGGATCCACCTGAGACAGCTGTGCTGCCAATGCATTAGACGGGAACACATTGTCAGCCTTCAACCTCTCTCTAAACCCATAAGCCGGAACTTTAGCATTTATATATGTCTGCAAAAGAGAATTATACTGCCTAAATCTTGAAATATAACCGTCACGCCTCATCCTATGGAACATTTTCTCAGCATTATGCACATCTCCTCTCTTAGCATACTGATCCATAATCATCATATATGTATTAAACAGTGGCTTTGCTTGGATTTGTTGGGTAGCCTTGTTCAAAATAGAATCCGCTTTTTCAATCTCCCCTGATTCTATATACAGGTTGACTAAAGCATCCCAAGTAAAAGGCCCGATTCTACAGCCACTATCATTCATCTGTTTCACAATATCTTTTCCCTTAGATAACATGTTATTATGTGCATAAACTTTCAACATTGAAGTGTAATGTTTAGCCGAGAGTTTGTTCCATTTTTTAGACATTTGGCCGAAAACCGCCTCTGCTTCCTCAACTTTCTTTAGTTTTCCAAATGCTTCAATAGCTCTCACGCACTCTTCTAATCGGGGGTTATTTTCACATACCTCCCAAACTCTTTTAACATCATCTACACTTTCAAGTAATGCATAGATAGGAAGTAAAGATGAACATACCTTCCGATTTTCATTCAAATTACTTCCTTCCATCTCGTTTAAAATCACTTTTGCTTTTTCTTTAATACCTCCATAGACATATTGTCGAGCTAATACAGCTAGCAATCTTAAATCAGGTTCCAACCCCTCGGCTTTCATAGTTTCAAGAATTTTCTCCATCCCAATAATGTCATTTGACATGCCTTTAGTTTCAATCAATAGTCTATATGTGAAGATGGACGGTTTTATGTTTTCTTTTTCCATTAATAATAACACATCTGCTATCTTTTTCTTGTCAGTTCTCTTGTACAAAAGAAGCAACTGATTACATGTAAAGGCAGTGACGGGTAATTTGAGGTCTTGCATTTTGTTAAAGATATATTCAGCTTTTTTTGTGTGGGTTTTGAGTACGTAGTTAGCTAAGAGGGTTCGGTAGACAATCTCACCTCTAAATGACTCCGGTATTTTGATGATGTAACTTTCTGCCTTTTGTGTGCCACGTATTTTGGCAATTAAATCAACGCGAGATGCGTAATCTCTCTCAGAAAATTCCACATTCTCCTGCGACTCTAACCATTCTGACAGCTGCATTGAAGTAAATTAATTGTTTAACAAAGAGAGTATATTATAATAAAGGCATCACTTGGTATCAGCAGAAGGACATCCATTCAACTACACGATTTGGAAAGCACGTCAAAATATAGTATAAAATAAGCTGACTTGGTTACAACAATTTAGTAATGAATGATTCAATTTGAATTGTGATTTATCTTCAACGGTTCAAGCAAGTAAAATAAAAAAGCAGGTTGAACCACATGAACCCTCGTCAATCATATCTAAATAAGTAGATCATTATTAAAATAATTTACTGATTTTAATCATATTTGACACAATAAACATTTATAACAAATTTGACCAGAAAGTGTTTCGGCTCAAACCAACTCGGCTGCATCAAAATATACATTCCCTGACCCGCACATTTTTCCATTCCATACAAAATAAAGTAGGATATACCAATTGGAGAAAACGATAAACAAATTTAGATTCCCATGTTTCAAGTCTAGGTTAATTGCATGTTCTTTACAGAGATCAAAATAGGTTTCAATAGCCTAAAGAAAGAGTGAAACTGAGACTGAGAACTCGTATTCAATTTTCTTAATTTTTTTCAGAAAAATTGGTTAAAAAAAAGGTACTCACACAAAAATGATACATCATTTTTCATTTGAAACCTTGGCACACGTCTAATATACGACCCTGTGAAAGATATGTAATGGAACAAGCTTTCTTCAATTCTTGTTAATTATAACTATGGGAATGAAACAGAGTGCTCTTCTGGACCTCATCGGAAAAACACTTTTGTTCACAAGCTAGCTTATAAGTAGTCATAGATAACAGAAAAACAAAAGCAATTGGCACATATATCAACTAATAAGATACAAATTATAGCGAAAAGGCCAACAAATTTTTATATTATTTAGGGTCAATACAATATAGCCGAAGAAGAATGCAAGAAGTTGTATAAGATAAATGATTATTGAGATATATTTCCATTGCTTTAATTAACTGATTATCTTATTTTGATTATTCATGTCACGAGAATCAATTTCAAAACCCACAATCCAACATCCCCTTTTGAAACTGATTATGTGATACTTAATAATCAGTAGTAGTAAAATGCGATGCAAAAGATAAAATTTTGATGTACTTCTGTTCCATGAAGTTGTATGAGATAATTCAGTTCTCAGTTGTTCGAATGTTTGACAAATTCTGAGTATTTTGCATCACCAAAATTAACATTTATTTATTTTGTTAAAGTATTAACAAACATAACTAGCATATATAACTTCTTCAATTGCTTTTTTCTCAAAAGTATTGTATACAAGAAAATTTATGAAAAATCGTTATAATGGGGTTTGAAAAGGGGGTAAATATGTAATGTTAGTTGTTTCTTAGCTAACTAGATTTGTTGCAGTTGGTATGAATTTGATTACCTGACCCCGAAATAATCAGAATCATTTTATCCAAACATTTAAAACTGATTATCTTGACCTCAAGTTGAAATAATCATATCATCAGATTTTTAATGCACATTCAAACACCGCCCAAAAATACCACCGTGCAGACATAGTATGATTTAGTTAACGCACCTGTAAAGCTTTCCCATACATCCGTCGCCTTCGTAGTTCAAACATTGCATGTGAGATCTCCGATCTAGACAAATCATTTCCATCTTCAGCCCACTTATCTAGAGCTTTCCGAACATTCATTGTTGAAGAATCAACAATAACCTTAGACAATCCTGATGAACCTTTTCTTCCTTCACCGTTATTTCCCTCTACCTCTTCCCCTTCCTCGGTATCTGATAGATCCAGATCATTTTCAGCTTCAGATTCAGACATATCAACTGCAGTAGTCACTTCTTTTTCAGATTCAGATTCAGACTCGGATCCAGCCTGGGAGGAAAAGCTGTGTTTCCCAATGAAAGAGCTTGGAGTGTCATGTGCCCGGGAAGAAAATCTCTTTAAGAGTCGGGTACTATCAAATGGTGGAGGCTCACCAAATCTGGCATTGTCCGTGTAAGTGGAACTTGTTTTAACTTTAGCATAGCAAGCACGAAAAGTTACGGATGAAATAGATTGAGACCTGGATAAGAAAACAGAAAATGAAGAAATTATAGCAGGCATAAACAAACAACCGAGTTTTTATAATAGATGATAAATCTATGATAAAGAAAAATCACACATCTCAAACAACAAATGAAATATTTGCAAAGCTAGAAATGAGTTACAACTCTGATTACAGATGGCAAAATGGGTGGGTCAGGTGGACGGGTTGGGCAACGTTCAAAACAGATTATGGAATAAACAAACGGGTAGGTTTGACTTGTTTCCCTTAAGCTAGAAATATTAAATTATTGGATTTACCTGTTAGGCCGTCAAAGATAAAGAATAAACCGAATTGACTTATTTTGATGGTCACCTCTCTAGCATCTTATTAAGTGTCCATATAAATGGCAAGACCTCATTGTTCATTACATGCATTATAAAAGTGATTTTTCATGTGATTTAGCATAGATATCAAAAGCCATTGACGTTTATCAAATTCAAGATAAATAGTTGCACATGTTCAAGATTATTTTGACATTTAAATAAAAGCAAAACCCTTATAACAGAATGGAAACTTTTGGTACCATTTTGCACATAATATGCTTACTAACGAATAAAATATCTTTCCATCAGTCATCACGTGATACAGTATTCCTATGAACAGACCAACAAATCAGATAATTATCAAAGACAGCAGAATAGAAGATTTCAATACCTAATGTTTAGTAACAGTTACTTAGAACATCAAGAAGGATAGCGCCACACACAAAAGAAATCGACAAAACAGAACAAATATAGTGATTTGAGCACCTTACAGTAACGTTTTTAAAAAAAGGGACATGAAATCTATAAGTAAACATAGAAATAAACAAGGTAAATTCATTAAACAAAATCCAGTTCTTTGTAGTTTGTGGACGTGCGACTTGTGTTAGTGTTTGGGAAAAACAATGGTCGGGGCAGAGTACGCAGTTGTCCCTTTAAAAATCAAATACGTTCTAAATACTCTTTACTTTGCCCCCACACGCCCCTACGGAAAACCCCTAACAGTAAAAGTGATACGTCGTAAAATATCTAAGCTTTAATCACTTTAACTAGCTGCAGTCATAGCAAACTCAGTGATGTAAAATAACCAAAACGACAACGTTTTATCTAACAAAGGTCAATTCATTTCAATCAAAGTAATTATAGATTACAATTTGCAGCTATAATTATAATTACAGAAAATGTGTAAAATCAAAGAGAAGAAGATTACTTAATACGAATAGATGCTTTTCGAATCGCCAACATAATTATAATTATTAATTAATAATGGAATGTGAGAAATGAGAATCAAAAACCCTGATGTTAAACCCTAAATTGGAGCAACTTTGGTAGCATAAAAGAAAAAACATTTCATCCCTATAGTTTCTAATAGTGTAATACTTGCCCCCAAATGTTTCTAACTAGTATATGAAACTGTGTGTTGCGACAGAATTTATAAATTTATAACGTTTTTGTGACACACGCATGTAAGGTAAACTGTTACTTTAAGCGGATCGATAGTATTATAATTGTTATAGTCGTTTTTAATTATAGTTAAAGGCTATGTTTAATATTTTATATATATAAAAGAAAGTTATCTTTGTTTTGAAAGAAATTGTAAAAGCTAATCTTTTAAGAATTCTTATTCAAAAGGTATTGTTAAATTTAATAAGAAAAAAAGAAGTTAAAATAAATTAGAAATGTAGAATATAAATTTTTTATAAAGAAATTAGAAAGGAGTTTGAAAAAAAGTTAAAATAAATGTTGTTTAATCTTTTTATATGACTAAGAAAGGAAGATGATAATTTTAGGTTGATGTAGCACTACTCTTAAATTCTCATGTCAATTTTGTTGAGTGAGTTGTCAGGTTATCCTATGCTTTCGTTCTTAGTTTGCCATATCACATCCTCGTTTCTTTTTTCGGTTGAAATTTTCTTTCGTTTTTCTAAAAGGTAATTAAAAAAAACTTTCTTTTTCTCATAAATGAAAAACAAAACATAATCAAGGATTTTAGGGTTTGTATCCTGAACCGGCATAAGAAAAGGACCGATCTTTAAAAGTGTAAATCTCGAGAATGGTTTCATATTTAAAAGGTTTGTTCATTATTAAATTGTTGTTGTAGTTTCGATCCATACAAATATGGATATGGGATGACGATTACGCTCGAGGTTGCCATTGATACAATCGACAATGTCAAACTTAGATCCAAGACAAGAATGGTAAGTAAACCTTTTATTACTATTACGAATTTATGTTAATACAAGAGTTAATTACATAAATCGTCCTTATGATTTTCCTAAAATTACGGATTTCGTCCCTAAGTTTAAAACATTGCATAAATCGTTAACTTTTGGAAACTAATTACAGATTTCGTCCCTAAAATGGATGTCCGTTAAAATTTTCCATTAAAATCATCGCTAACTATTTACACATTTCGTCCCTAACAAAGGATGTCCTTTAGAAATTAGGGACAAAAAGCGTAATTAGTTTCCAAAGTTAGACGATTTATGCAACATTTTAAACTTAGGGACGAAATCAGTAATTTGAGATAAACCATAGGGACTGTTTATGTAATTAACACTTAATACACTAATTGTTTTTCGTCAATAAAATGTAAATTAGGAATTCTACCGGTTGATCTTCAACAACTTTAGGATGGAAGAGCTATTGATTAGGGTTAATTGTCCAAAACCCCAATGTACTTTCTGTTTTGTTCCTTCCAGACCGAACTATTTAAATCCCTACCTGGTCATTATAAGTTGTCATGTTGTCCCTTTTTTATTTTTCTTTTTAGACTAATTTTCAAAACAGCCCCTGTTGTTTTTATAATTACGAAATTTGTCCCTAATTTAATTTTCTTTTACGGATATCGTCCTTTATTCACTATTTTTTTTTACGATTTTAGTATCTCATTTGTTAAACTTAACAATTAGTATGTTAAAATAACAAAATTACTATTTTTCCTTAATATAAAACACTATCAAGGAACGCGTCACCATCTTCCTCGTTTCGTCTTCAAATCCTGGTAGATTTTGTAGAATCCAAAGTTTTGTTTCTTCATCTTCGTTGTATTTTCACCAAACGTAACCGTCATTGTCTTCCATTTGTAAGGATTTTGGGGTTTTTCACATTTTTTCTTTAATAGATCTTATAGATTTCGTAAATGGAATGTTTGAGCAGTAAACAACGTGTGTTTAACCAGTTTGGGTGTGATGGCTAACCAATACGGTCTCCTACCTGGTGCAGTGCAAACCTAACAAGCTCTTGGCGAGCCTAATGTGACGTATTGATTAAGAGGTATGACGTAACAGATTAGGAAAACTCTAGGACGTGTGTGTGTGTGTGGAATGTTCGAATCGAATACTCCTGACAATGATCAGAGGGGTATTTATTGGCTCGGAAACTAGGGTTTACATTTATGGGTCGTGGTCCATGATTGTTGTCCATGGGTCTTCATCTTATGACCCAAAAAGAGTATGTGACGTAAGCAATAAAAGGCGTGATAGAAGCCAATTCGGACAAGCGTGATAGAAATCAAGCCTGACAGGCGTTGGATATAAACCATGTCGGACAAGCGTGATGGAAAGCCTAGCCAGACATGTATGATAGATAGCAAGCCAGCCATGCTTGATAGATAGCTAGCCAGGCAGGCGTGATAGAAGGCCATCCAAGCAGTCGTGATAGAAGGCCAGCCGGACGTGATAGAAGGCCATCCAAACAGGCGTGATAGAAGGCAAGCCAAGCAGTCGTGATAAAAGCCAAGTCGGGCGTGATAGAAGGCAAGCATGACATGTGTGATAGAAGGATAACGAGGCAGGAGTGATAGAAAGCCATTCAGGTAGGTGTGATAGAAGGTCATCCAGGCAGGCGTGACAGAAGGCCATCCAGGCAGGCGTGATAGAAACCACTTAGCACCTTATTTAACCTTTTTTGGGTTAGGTTGGGACCATGCCTAAATACTAACCTAATCAGCCCCCAGTTTAATTTGTAAGAGTTTCCTCGAAAGTCTTATATATTTAAACTTTATCACTTTTTTCCTGGCCACTCATTTGCCTTTCCTTTTTTGTAGATCTTAATCTCCATTTACTCTATTTGTTGTACCAAGATTGTTATCAATTTTTTAGAAGGTAAGTGTTCTTTGTAAATACTTCTTCTTGTTGCTTGTCATGATTGCATTTCTTGATGATATTGGTTTGTGTACCGAGTGAGGTAACTCGGGGGGAGTTGTTTTGTTTTGCCGAGCAGGGGACTTGTGTTCCCAATATGATATAAGGGTACAAGAAAGTTTTTTCGAGCAGCGGATAAAGTGTATCCGGACATCAGTCACCAAGGCCAAGTTCTGTGATGTGTATTTTAAGTAAATCTTTTAATTTGTAAAACGTATATATCGATTGCTACTACTCAACACAATAGGCATGTGCACCTTTTGCGCGTAGTAGTATAACCCCGATAAGTATTGGTGTCGAACACCAGGGGAGCGAAGTGAAAACTACGATTATTTAATTTAAACTAGTTATTATTAATTATAATGACACAAATAGGGGGCGTTTTAGTTTCGTACTAACGTATTTGAAATTAATTTTTATAACTGTAAACGCAATTAAAAAGTAAATTTAACAAATTAAGATTACTGTGAAAAACGAAAGTTCGAAAGGTTTTAAAACAAATATGAGAAAAACGTGTTCACTTACATCCTAATTCCTAATGTTTACCTACACCTCAATTAGTGCAATGTCTATAATTAATTTGTTAATGATTTCTAATGTAACTTATGCTAGTTGATCACTAAGTATAAACCTATGAAATTAGCTAAATTCTATTGTTTATCACAATATTCTTTTTCCAATTTCATGCATAAAGTTCTTCAACTAATTTGTATGATTTAATAATAATGAATATCATGTAAAAGATTATTTACACTAATTTGTTACCTACCTTAATGCCTTATATATGATTCGTCTAACTCTGGGGTTTATTCCACCTCTAGTCAATGTTATTCACCGTATTATGCAATAATTTAGTTCCTAACACCGATTCAAGTAATATTTATACGTAGATCTACTGTATTTAGGATTACTTAGAAATAGATTAATGATTATAAGCATTAAGACGTGTAATTAACTTAGTAAACTTGCAAACTATCCAACAAAGCAATTATAAACGTAAATTGAGATGCATTAAAACATTAGTTCAAAGTATCCAAGCAAACACTTAGATTAATGGTTCATAATTGCATACAAACTCATAGTAAACAAAGGTTCAAAGCATTTAAACATGTTCATCATCTAAATAACGTGCAAACCGATGATTTCTATGCTCCAAACGTTCTTGATCTTCAAAATTTAGTGTCTTCAACCTCGTAGCAGCTGAAAACCTGTGAGAAAACCCTAGAACTCGAACGGGGGTGAATGATAACCTAAATTCGTTTTTAGGTTGGCTTTTATAGTAAACTTCGAATTCTGGCCGGATATACGACGTATGTCTTTAAATGTACATACGTCGTATGTAACTTGATCGTACAAATCACGCATATTCTGCTAGCTACATACTCTGTATGAACATTAAGTCATATACGACGTATATGATCAGGATGACTTCTGTTGACTTCTTGGAAGATCTTCTATACGGCGTATGTCACTGTGTGGACATACGTCATATATTCTTACAGTAGGGAAATTCTCTTGTTTTCTTCACGTTTTCCACTTTTTTCCCAAGCTCATCCATTTATCGGATCTATCATACTTAACAAACAATTAGATAGCATAATATATAAATGTGATAAAAACGGGTTAAAATAACGGGGATATCGGTATAAATATAACTACTTTTTTGACGATATCAAAATCACCCCAACTTAACTTCTACTTATCCTCAAGTAGATCCATTTTAAACAAATTTAAAGGTACACTTTCATAAAAGAATAAATGTAATCAAACAAGTCAATTAGATATCACGTTTAAGAAAAATAAAAGTGTATTTTCTTCACATTACCAAGCCTGTTTAATTTGCATAACCAAACACCTCACAAACATAGGAAGTAATTCACACAATTCACTCAATACTAGTCCAAAGGTGTAAAGAACAGTAAATTCGCTCAAATGCTAGGTCATGGTTAGTATTCTATCATAAGCTTGATAAAGCATTGTTTCTCCACCATTAGAGTCTAGGTACAACTATATGGGGGACTTTTATTGGGTTATAATGTTACGGGAATATATAAAAGGGTACAAAGATGGAAATGAATGGTAAGTAACAAGTATACAATAAATAATGTAGTATATGTCTAATTTAGAATAAAAACCCGAGCTTTTAAAAGTTTAATGAACAGAAATGCTACTATTACTTCAAAGGACTCAATATACACTAATTAAAAGGTAATTAAACTACTGCGACTAGAGGTGCAACTCGGAAAACCGGTTTTCCTACACCCGATCAAAAAACCGGAACCGGTTTTTCGTAAAACCGGTTAGGACTTAACGGAAACCGATTGGAGATAACCGGAACCGGTTACCACCGGTTACAGTTTTATTTCCAAAGCGGTTTTTTCCGGGTTTTGTACCGGTTAAAACCGGTTTTTGTATATATTCGTTAGAAAAGTTAAGTTACCGTTAGAAGTTACCGTTAGGAGCGTTTTTTTTTTCACTTTTTTTGAGTTTTTTGGCACCTTTAAGTTGCCTATATATACTTCTACTAGTTTATGTTAAAATCACACCAAAATCTCAAGTATTCTTCTCTCTAAATCACCAAAAAGTCACAAAAACACTATATATATATATATATATATATATATATATATATATATATATATATATATATATATATATATATATATATATATATATATATATACACTATTTTTGTCTTCCGAAAACACAAAAACTCAACTATTCTTCTCTCATTCTTCTCTCAAAATGGAAAACTCACAATCACAACAAGTTTCCGCTAGTAGCAATGTTCGAAACATCAAAGTTTACACTAATGAAGATATAGCACAAATTATACAAACTACTCGTAACTAGGGAATTTGGGCTTATTTCGATTTGTGCATCATGAAAGACGGAATGGAAAGAGGACGTTGCAAGAAGTGTGGGTAGTTTTTAGGCGCTAATTCAAACACAACACTAAGAACTCACAAAAACGGGGCTTGTAAAGCGATTAGTCAAGAAGCTTCACAATCGGAACTTGGTGCGGATGGGAGCGTATTTATATACGATAATGATGCGCTTCGAGAAGCATTTACGAAGTTTGTCATTCAGGAGGGGCTTCCATTCAACCACTTCGACAACCAACGACTTACGAAAATTATCAAACAAAGGCTACAACCGCGATACAAACAAGTAAGTCGTACTACCCTTAGAAATGATGCGTTTAAATATTGGGAAAAATCTAAAAATGAAATAATTGAGGGTTTTCGAAACTATAAATATGGGGTAAATATTACTTGTGATGTTTGGACCGCACCACATAGTACGACATTCATATTTAGCCGTTACGGCCCATTGGTTTCATGATGACCAAGATCTTAAATCTTGGTTATTGATGAAACATACAATTGCTTTTAAATTGTTTGGTTATCCACATACGGGATGTAATTTGAGAAAAATATTAAATGACACACTAGTTGAACATAGTTTAGACGATAAAGTTTTTACAATTTCACTAGATAATGCGTCAAATAATACTAAAGCGATGAATTTACTAAAATTACGTATAAAACCACTTTTAGATGGCGCTTTTTTTCATTCTCGTTGTGTTGCTCATGTTATAAATTTGTCCGTGGAAAGTGCATTATTAATATGTGATGGTTTACGTCAAAAATTTAGGAAATTATTAGTAACTATATATAGTTCGAGTAACGAACGACAAGCTAATTAAAGCGTTAAAGAACATCTGCTCCAACAAGCGAATTGGGACAATATAAGGCTCAAATTTCTTTACCACTCTCGGTATTGATGGATTTCAAAGTTTTGACATTTTGGCTTGGTGGAAAGAAAGAGAAATACAATTTCCCATTTTAGCCGCTATGGCTCGGGATTTATTATCCGCCCAAGCTACGACGGTAGCTTCCGAATCGGCCTTTCCCGTTAGCGGTAGAATAATATCGGAAAGAAGGTCAAGACTAACCCCTCAAGCCGTGAAAGTTTGTGTATGCTTGAAAGATTACTTGGACGGAGTCGAAAGGATACAAAATGTAACAACGTTGGAAGGCCCATTATTAAAAAACGTTGAAGAAGTTATCGAACTAGAAGAAGTCGAAATGGGGATTTCACCTACAACTACCGAACTAGACGAAGGTGAATTTGAAGATTTTGAAGTAGAAGAGGAAGAAGAAGAAGATGTAGAAGTAATAGAAGACGACGAGTAGTTAAGTGTATTCGGGTGATGGCAATGCCGAAGCTCGATATACTTTACTACACGATCGATTGTATCAAAATTGTAATAAAACTTATGTTTGTGTTTTATATTTTTAGTTGTAATTGTATTATTTAAAATTGAAATAAAAGTTATGTTTATATTTTATATTTTTTCCAATTTAGAATCCAAAGAAAACCCAAAAAAAAAACGATTAAAAAACTGGTTCAAAACCGAAAAAAACGATTCCGAACATTTTTAACCGAAAAAAACCAGTTTCAAAAAAACCGGTTTTTTAAAAAACAGTTTTTTTTTAACTGGTTTTTTTGTTAACCGAAAACCGATTAAAACCGATTTGTTGCACCTATAACTACGACTCCTTTTTTTTTTTTTTGATTTTTTGATTTTTTGATTTTTTTTTTTCGCAAATACATATTAGTTTACCTAGTGCATGTCTTCCAGTTTTACTATTAAGATGGTATGCTCAAAAGGCGTGATATATATGACCTTTTCCTCTAATAATTTTTTTTCTTTTTAACGTACAAGTTTGACTAAATGGCTTCGATGCGAGATAACTTTGGGCCAAAAAATTATCTAAACTCTAACCAAACTAAGCAAATAGTAGCAATTAATAATTAAACTCGGATTTTTTTTCTAATACGAAACCAAATAAAGGCTCATGTACAAAGTTTATCTAGTGATTTATGAAACAAAAAGCTTAGGTGCAAATTGGTTTACTAGGGTATCTAACACTAAAAATGAGTGTTACAAAGGGTTAAATGGAAATTAGCTAGCCAATATGATTAAGCTTAAATTATATCAAGAAACGAACATGCTAATCAAAGTTTTTATTCCTAGTTTGCCCCTAAATTCGTACCAAATTACACTAAGTTTCCCTAACGTAATGGTCATTACAATGGTCTCGAAGCGTATGACTATGTCAAGTTCTAACGGCATCATCCATCGTCACACTCTGTGACAACCGTCCAATTTCAGGTGATCTTTACGTGCTATGTCTCTCGTTTTGCCTATGGTGCCTTTAAATTGAACATCATCGGAATCGCGCTCGCGTCGGAATCACAACCGGAATCAACTTATATAAGTCCTAATGCCAAGAAAACACCAAATGAACTTTCCTAAGTTCATAATGTAACATACTTCAAAACTTTAGTTAACGAAAAGGTCCAACGAAATATGGTCCAGAGGCCATGTGCGCCGTCCTGGAGGACGATTTTTGTAATAAATTTGAAAATTCTGCATGTCTCGATTCCAACAAAATTCAACCAATCAAACCCGATTTCCCCCCATCATTTACTGTTATGTTGCAGTACCTAGACACCACATTATTATTTTCATTAACCTATATTCATTTTCATTTTACATAAACTCCAAAAACATAAAAACACACACAAAAACCTATTTTCTCTCAAACTCTCTCTAGCAAACACCATTGTTCCAGTGAATCACAACCAATTAAACTCCATTTTATCCATACAAATCGGTGGGAACATCAAGAAAAGCAAGAGGGAGTCAAATATTTCGAAAAAGGACCATTTTTGTAACGATTTTCGGAGCTCAAACACCACCAAACCATCATCCAAACGATTTCCACCGGTAGATTTCTTTTTACTTACTGTTTTTATGTAAATAACAACTTGCATGTAAGATCTATCGGTTTAAAATAAGTTTTTATTCAAATCTATGACTTTTATGGTCAAAAACGATTTTCAACCGAAATGTTATTTAGATCTATGTTTTTATGGATAAAAACGTTTTAGAAACTGTTAGAATAACATTTTATTAAGTCTAGACCGATTGCATGTTGAAATCCGTGGCTAAAATAATCGTTTTGATCGAAAAATCCCAAAAACGCGACCCGTGCGCCGTCCCTGTGACCAGGACGACGCAGCGGGGTTGAAATATGGCTCTGTGCGCCGTCCTAGAGGTCACAACGGCGCACAGGCCTGGCTGGTTTTTCCCGATTGCTTTACTTCGACGTTTTAAACATGTTTGACTTGCTGACTTTTTGAGAAATGGCATTTTGGGACTGAATATGTAAAAGTAATAATATTTGGGACATGTATGAACTTTTGGAACTTAAATGGACTTGTTTGGATATAATATAGTGTTGTATGTACTTTTGTGAGCGGAATTGGTAGGTACATTTTTGGATATGGAATTTGGGCGCGGAAGCGCTGCCCAAATTTCCTTAGAAAAATGTAAACCACTTCAGCGAGCAAAAACACTTATGACCTAACAAAAATAAACGTTAAAATTGGACTTTTGGACAAAAACGTAACTTTCACCGTTTTGGGACTATTTTGATTAAACTTAGCCTTGACACTTAAAGTTTAATTAAAAACTTGATTATATTATCTTAAGTACAATAACATAGTAAGTTAATAATAAATGGACTATCTTGGTATTATTAGGCGACCCGTGATTCCCGACTCCCGCTCCGACCGATTCCCGAGCCCTTTGTCTCCGCAAACCGTGAGTTACACCCCTCCTTACTCTTAACTTTTAAGTACTCTTTTTGGGGGAAATATGAGATCAAACTCTTTTGTGAACAATATCCTTTATGTGAAATTAATTTATGCGCTTGAACTTACGAACAACGTTTTGTGATCTATTTTTGGAAACTTTATGAACTTTTGAGCTACTTATCTATTTTTGGAAATTTTATGAACTATTGAGCTATTTAATCTATTTTTGGAAACCTTATGAACTATTGAGCTATTTGATCTATTTTTGGAAACTTTACGAACTCATAACCCTTTGCACCTTTTTGGAACTTTGAGAACTATTTGACTATTTGGAACTTTACAAACTAATTTGCGTAGACAATATCTTTTATTCGGATTGGCTTACTTTAGACTAAATAGGTTTGCCTCTTTGGATATTTTATTAGACAATGATAGCTTGGTTGTATTTTTGGAGCAAAACCCTAGGTGAGGATATAAACGCCGTAAGTACAAACAAACAATTTTAGAACGGAACGAACTAGATGCCCCGCAACTTTTTCTTGGAACTGAACTCTACACACTATTAACACTAGCCGTTAGTAAATATGGGTATCGATACTTAGGAGCGGTCACTCCTTACTTTAGGGTAGCAACCTGGGTACATATTACTAAGTTCTCGCGAACTCGAACTCTAGACTGGAACTAGGGGCTGGAACTTGACCATAATCGGATTAGTGTGCAAAACTAAATCTTACGTTATATTAAGCTTAGTGGTTGGTACAACCCGAGGATCATAGGTCTTTATTATTTACGCATATGCTTACTTTCTGTCTTACACATGTGGATTAACCCACCACCGAGGTAACGACTACTCTTTTTACCGCTTGCTACGCAACTTGAACTTATTTTGAACTCTGAACTATTCTTGAATTTTAAGCACTTGAACTATTTTGAACTTCTTGACTTTGAACGAATCTTGAACTTTTATAAACTTTGAACTTGTCTTGAACTCTTACGAACTCTAAATTCTTGATTTGAACCATTACGACAGTATATAAACTATCTTATGCGACTGCTCAATCGCTTACTCCTTTTGGGAACCTTATACTTATATATATATATATATATATACTTGTCGAACTTTTATTTGAAACCTTTTGTCAACTTATAAAGTGTAACTCACTCACTACGTTTTCGTAGTTGACACTTTATCTCATGTTTTAGGAACTAATCGTAAGTTATGAAGTGCATTGCTCAGGCGGGTCAAGTCCATTATGTGAAGTGTTCCTCGAGAAGAAGACCTTATTTTGGGAATTTTATTTAAAAACATTTTATTATGTATTATGGTCTTAACTTTGAATCTTGGTTGTAACTTTGACTTTTGTACTTTTCAACTTAAATCTCAATGACTTGAACCGTTAATTTTAGTGTAACCCGTGAAATGATTCTTTGCTCTTCACATTCCGTGTTTCCGCTTTAGCGGGGTGTGACAGACTCTTACAAAAGAAAAATAGCATTTAAAATAAATTCTTTAAAGGCTTAAAATCTCACTATTTGTTTTTCTGAATAGGGTAACTATGCTAGGTTATGCAACAAATTAAAAACTTTTCAAAAAGACATGTCATAATTTTTTTTTCTTCCGTTTTTCTTTTTCCTATCCCCTCCCCAAACTTAAATACAAACAAATGTCCTCATTTGGATAACACAACAATATAAAAACAAAGAAGAAAGGGGGGAAATTTTTTAGTGGAACTTCCCTGGATACATTGAAAAATGTATATAATATGACCGCCAGGAGAAGGAACGATGACCCCAATATATATAAGCTGAACTTACTGCCAACATGACTCGTCTAGTCCTAAACCGTTCTAAAAAACAAGAAACAAACACAACCATCAAATAGCAAAGCATAGAATAAAGATAAGAAACCACAATATCCAAACATAAATAGTCTCAAACAAGTACAAACCAAAATAAATAAATAAAGTACAATGTCTAATGCTAATATGGAACTGTGAGAATCAATCACTCATCAGATCATCCTGATGAGCTGGATCAACACCTGAGGAAGGAGAACCATAATCAAAAAGACCCAAAACATATCGAGGATCATGTTGCACTAGAGGTGGTGGTTGTGGGCTAGGGTAGGCATATCCACCATATGTTGGGCGCTGTAGAGGTTGTAGCATAGGAGGAAACGGTGGTGGAGCTGGATACTATGGTGGAGTATAGTGATACTCAGAACCATTGAACCGAGTATGGTCAATATGGGCCCGCTCCAACTAAAGAGGAGTCATAGAAACATTTCACTTACGAAACCTACACTGCTCAACTCTCTATATAGAAGCAGCTGCAAACTCCTCCGTCATCAAATCTGTAAACCCGATCATATTCTCCGAAAAAATCCAAGTCTGCGACCTCTGACCAGCAATCGCACGTCGGAGCTGCTGAACTGCTGCCTCCGAAGACTCTATACAGTCAACATGAGTGCGGGGATCCAAATGCACATGTGGTGGTGCAGGTGCCTCATCATCATCATCCGAATATGAATCAGACTCATCCTCCTCAACCATATCACCGATAGGCTCAATATGAGCTACCCAAGGAAGTATCCCAGTCAAATCTCGAATAATCATATTCATCTTCTGAATAACTCGAATGCATAGACGAAACTTCATGTAGTCCCAAGGGGGCTGTGGCCCTCCCAAATTTCGGGGTTTATAGTGTAAATGTATTATAACTTAAAGGTATTTTTTGTAATTTCTCTTTTAATATAGTTGTCTACTTTTGAATTCTCTTTTAATATAGTTGATTTCTCTTTTAATATAGGTATTTTATGCAAGACTATGTTGATTTCTCTTATAATATAGTTGTCTACTTTTGAACTTTTGGTAGTTTCGGAGTTTCGGCTTCCTCGCTTAAAAATTTCATGTTCCGTCTACATTGACATCATCATTTGCTGAAAATGTTTTGAATAGCTCTTTTTAGTTTTTAGCAATTGTTATTTTTTTAGCATTATCTGATAGTTACAATATCTAATTATATTTAAAACTAATTAAATTTCTATAAATGAAATGAAAATTTCACTATAGCGTTAACAAGAATACGTATTTATTTTCATATTTATAAAATAGAGTAAGTTATAAAAAATGTGGATATAAAAGTGTAAAAAGGTAAACATACAAGGACTTGTATTGCCAGGATGAAAATATTAGAGCCTGCAAATGTGTTGGACTTTGTTCTGCATTGCATGCAATATAACATTAAAAATTACCATTTACAAACGAAAATAGCAAAAGACAAGTTTTACTTGTAAAAAGCAACAGAAAAACTTGATTGAAATAGCTCCTATAAATGACTTTGCAGGTTTGTAACTGAAAGTTCAGTATAATAAGAGCAATTTAAGCTTCATCTCTTAAAAAACAATATATACTGTAAAATATTAATAAAAGTTAAAAAAAAAATGTATTTATAAAGGACAATATTTTCGTGTTTATAGCGTATATAATTGCTCGTACACTCATATATGGTGGTTATGATGTGTTGATGATGACCAAGGACGTGAAATCAAAATCTATATGAATTCATATGTTTGGTTCAATCATACGTATTCGATTGGAGCTCCTACACGAGCCGGTATATTAAAAATATACCATCATGGCGGCTCGTCCCGGCGGAGACCATAATTTGAAAACCATTAGATTAAAACAGTGATTAAGCCTATTTCTGTAAAAAGTTTACTACAACTAGTATATTATTTATAGATGTTCGTTTGGATGTATCGGATACAATTAGTTTAATCCAACTAAATTTTGATCCGTAAAATATGATTCCAAACCATCAAAACCAACTTAAAGTCCGAACCGAACAAAACCAACTTAAGATTTGGTTGGATCGGCATTTTCAATTTGGTTTTTGATTCTTACCTAAGTATGTCCAATAATTACAATTATACAAACAACCAAAGACAGACCTTCATGTAGCCCCAGGGGGGCTGTGGCCCCCCCAAAGTTCAGGGTTAGAAGTATTAGTCGGCCCTCCCATTTTCCTAGAGTATTGAGAAACAAAAGGTCGGTTGAAAAGAAGATTTTGGAGAATCAAGATAGAAACTCTTAAATCTTACCATATCATTGATCTTATCATCACCAATAAATAACTTTACACAAAAGCAAAAAAATAAAGTCTCCGATTCCATTTTGATTTTCCAGCCCATATTCCAATTTGCTTCAATCACATAAAGATAAGGTATGATTTGTGTTAACTTTTTATTAATTTATTGTTTTATGTTATTTTATATGACATTTTTTCACTTGATTAATTATGTAAGTTATAAAAAATGTGGATATAAAAGTTTAAAAAGGTAAACATACAAGGACCTGTATTGCCAGGATGAAAATATTAGAGCCTGCAAATGTGTTGGACTTTGTTCTGCATTGCATGCAATAAAACATTAAAAATTACCATTTACAAACTAAAATAGCAAAAGACAAGTTTTACTTGTAAAAAGCAACAAAAAAACTTGATTGAAATAGCTCCTATAAATGACTTTGCAGGTTTGTAACTGAAAGTTCAGTATAATAAGAGCAATTTAAGCTTCATCTCTTAAAAAAACAATATATACTGTAAAATATTAATAAAAGTTTAAAAAAATGTATTTATAAAGGACAATATTTTTGTGTTTATAGCGTATATAATTGCTCGTATACTCATATATGGTGGTTATGATGTGTTGATGATGACCAAGGATGTGAAATCAAAATCTATATGAATTCATATGTTTGGTTCAATCATACCTTTTCGATTGGAGCTCCTACACGAGCCGGTATATTAAAAATATACCATCATGGCGGCTCGTCTCGGCGGAGACCATAATTTGAAAACCATTAGGTTAAAACAGTGATTAAGCTTATTTCTGTAAAAAGTTTACTACAACTAGTATATTATTTATAGATGTTCGTTTGGGTGTATCGGATACAATTAGTTTAATCCAACTAAATTTTGATCCGTAAAATATGATTCCAAACCATCAAAACCAACTTAAAGTCCGAACCGAACAAAACCAACTTAAGATTTGGTTGGATCGGCATTTTCAATTTGGTTTTTGATTTTTACCTAAGTATTTCCAATAATTACAATTATACAAACAACCAAAGACAGACCTTCATGTAGGCCCAGGGGGCTGTGGCCCCCCCAAAGTTCAGGGTTAGAAGTATTAGTCGGCTCTCCCATTTTCCTAGAGTATTGAGAAACAAAAGGTCGGTTGAAAAATAGATTTTGGAGAATCAAGATAGCGAGCGGTTGTCTGGAACCGATGCTACACCTTGGGGCTGCAGTCCCTTCTTCTTAGCACGGATGTCCCTCTTCAAAACTCTTAAATCTTACCATATCATTGATCTTATCATCACCAATAAATAACTTTACACAAAAGCAAAAAAATAAAGTCTCCGATTCCATTTTGATTTTCTAAGCCCATATTCCAGTTTGCTTCAATCACATTAAGATAAGGTATGATTTGTGTTAACTTTTTATTAATTTATTGTTTTATGTTATTTTATATGACATTTTTTCACTTGATTAATTGTGTAATTGACTAGCAAATTAGCCAAATGCCCAAAATCATATTCTATACTTGACAAATTGATTAGACACGTCTTGACGCTTCCAGTTTCGACGGCTACAACTGAGAGGGGATTTTCAGCCATGAAAATGTCCAAGACTCGACTTCGAAACAAGATGGAAAATAAGTTTCTTGCAGATAGCTTGGTGGTTCCCATAGAAAAGGAGATTGCTGAAACTTTTGATTCAAAGTCCATAATTGATGTGTTCAAAAACCTAAAAGGCCGTCGAGCCGAGTTGTAACCTTTTTTTCCAGAACGTTTATTGTATGACTTTCTTTAATATGCAAGACTATGTTGATTTCTCTTTTAATATAGTTGTCTACTTTTGAACTTTTGGTAGTTTCAGAGTTTCGGCCCCCCGCTTAAAAATTTCATGTTCCGTCTATGCTCGAATGTCAAAAAGTGTCATAGGAGAAGTAACTGGCGTGCATCCATCTAACATAACCCATGCGTATAGATGAAAGTGAGAAGCTAAAACAACTAAAAACTGCCCCCCTCAGATCTTGCTAGTCGGTTTGGACCCCATCGCCGATGTATGCAAAAATTCGGCCAAACACCACGGAACATGAATTATTTGCCCACTATCCGTACTCCTCAAAAACCATAAATCCATACGCTTTAATGGCTCCATGATAGTACTATAGGATGGAGATCCAACAAAAAACACATACATTGCAGATAGTGCTCCAATACTCAACCAACTCGGTTCTAGATGCACAAATGCATTGCCCATGTGTATAATACTCAGTAAAAACAGGCCTACAGACTTCCCTAGAAGTATGCAAACGAAGAGCTAAGATAAATCCCTCCATAGTCATTGATCTTGGTACTCCCCCAACTGGAAACGGAGAGTACCCTCTCGTCTAAGGTCTGTAGGTGTGTTGAAGAACTCAAATGTGCTAAAATATTCCTGAATTAGTTCCATTATCAACACTCCCCTCATCTCCAATCCTCGTCTCCAAACCAACGGAGTGAATTGAAGATGTACACTTTGATACTTCATAGTCAGGAACTCAGTCTTTTTGGCGCTAGCTGCCCCCTCATCGATTTGATCAAAAACTGAAAAGTCACAAGCAGTCGGTACCATTATCCATTTATTAGACACTCTTTGATAACGTTCCTCATACGCTACCCGTTGTCCGGGGGTGTAACTAGCATGATCAAAACGAAGAAAACGGTGATGGTTCACGATTGGAACGTGAACGCCAGCCATCTGCAAAATAAACCATAACTAAGATTAATGTGAAAAGGAAAATCGAAAATACAAAGTGGAACTTGGTCAAAACATTTTTTTGGAAAAACTGCGGGGACATACGTCGTATATGGTTTTACCCATATACGTCGTATGCACATGTGATCAGTATGTCCTTTTTGGGTACATACGCCGTATGTAATTTAAACCACATACGCCGTATGTACCTGCAGTTTAACGAATTTTCAAGTTCTTGCAAGTAAAACCCGATTTCCCCCAAACTTTAGCGAAGTGTTATTGACATTACGCTCAGTGATCTATTCCTACATGTTTTGATGTATCTATTCACCACACCACCAACAACCCCCAATTTCTAAATCAATTTTTATAAACCATTACACATTCAAGCTCAAATCGTAGCAAAACACACCGGTAAATCCTAAATTAAGCATGGCATTATCAATCAAATCATGTTTCTAACAAGTCCTATGAAGGAATCGTCATAAATTAAGCCAATCAAAATCTAGGTCAAATACCCCCAATTCAATTTATATAAATTTCAACCAAATTAAATTTTAAATACGAGTAACAAATCGAAAAATGATTACATACCTCAATTGGAATTGAAATGAATTGAATAGACACAAAAACGCAAAATTGCTAGGAAGTTGCTATGTGTGTGTGACGGTTTAGTGTGTTTGTGGTAAAAGTGATTGCAAATTATAGGGTTTCGCTGTAAAAACTGTGCATACGTCGTATGTATTTCGTTGACTGAGAAAGTCAACAATTTGAAAACCGACATACACAATATGTACTTTTACCTACATACGCCGTATCTTTATTTATTCTTAACATACGCCGCTCTGTGTGCACAAGTTTTTGTTTGAGTTAATTACATGGTTCGTCCCTATGGTTTGCACCATTTTCAACGGTCGTCCCTATAACTTTTTTATTACACCACTCGTCCTAAAGTTTGAATTTTGTTGCCTGGAGAGTCCCTATTTTGGATGTGCCGTTAAATGTGCCGTTAAGTCATCTCACATGGGTCACATGTGAGGGTATATTCGTCCTTTTACATTCTCTCTCCCATTTTACTGTCTTCATCTTCCAAAATCTCCAATTTAATTTCTCCAAAATTCATACAAATCAATTTGGGTTTTGGAGAAATTAATTTGAGGTTTTGATTTGAAGAAAAAAAAAAACAATCATGTATCATCAGATTTCGTTTGTTTACAGCTCGATGATATCTTAATCACTCAAATTATTCAATTTTCTAGTTTTCTTTTTTTTGTTGTTGTTGAAAATTGATCAGTTTTCTAATCACTAATTACCACTGTGAAGAGATGCAGAAGCATAAACTTATTGACTTCATTGTGCAATTCATGGAGATAAGAATTTAATCCTCTCTCGTTATTGCCTTTTGACTTAAAACTCGAGTTGATTTCGTTGTGCAATTCATGGAATTTTTATTTCGACGGTGTTGTTTTAATGACATTTTCTATGCTCGTTAGATCTCCATCTGATTTTTAAAATTTTCATTTTGTGGGGCCCATTTATATCGGTTCGGTTTTACTTGACATAAATTGGGAATGAAATGAACGATGACGATGGAGAAAAATGGAAACTTACAAATTGTGTTGACTTTGATTTGCATGATATTGATAAAGAGATAAGTGAATTGAAATTGTCGATGAACACTAGAGGAAGATTAGTGGCAACCATTAAAGTTGCACAATTTTCTATCTCTCTGTTTCACCTCTTTTCTTCATAAACAATAACAATAGCACCATTAAAGTTGCACAATGTCAGTACCCATTTCTTTTCTTCATCAAGTATGTTTTATTTCCTTTCTTTTCTCTTCATCTTTGTGGAAGTACCCATTAAAGTTGCACAATTTAAAGTGGAAGTAGTGGTGGGATCTCAGCAGTATTAATTGCCACATCATATGAATCAAATTCAACATTTTCAGGTCATTCAACGAGTCTATCTAACATTTTCTTCAAATCAAAACCCCAAATTAATTTCTCCAAAACCCAAATTGATTTGTATGAATTTTGGAGAAATTAATTTGGGATTTTGGAGATTTTGGAAGATGAAGACAGTAAAATGGGAGAGAGAATGTAAAAGGACGAATATACCCTCACCTGTGACCCACGTGAGATGACTTAACGGCACATTTAACGGCACATCCAAAATAGGGACTCCCCAGGCAACAAAATTCAAACTTTAGGACGAGTGGTGTAATAAAAAAATTATAGGGACGACCGGTGAAAATGGTGCAAACCATAGGGACGAACCATATAATTAACTCTTTTTGTTTTAGTGAATAAATGTCCGTTTAATTTACATACCTTGGTCGTATCTTACCTATACCTCAAAATATTGGATTTCCCATCATCGCTAGCATTTAACATTCCTAAAAATTCAAAAACAAAAAAAATTATACAAAAAACGAGTTGTCTCTCGGTTAGCAATTTGGTTTATTTAGGGGTCGTTAAGTTCGACTTGGTTTTTGCTCAAGCAATCTCAGAAAAGAGGGGAATGCCCTTTTTGTTCCTCCGTCCATGTTTCATTGATATTTCCTGCACATCATCTTCACAAACAACGTTAATAGTTCTAATGACAGGAATAAATTCTTTTAGACGTTTAGTGTTACGCATGGCATTTGTTTCTCCAACAGTTAAAGACCTATTTCCGTGTCTAATCAAAATGGTGTTTGCAAAGCAATCTATCAAAGCATGTGAAGTACGCAAAAATGGTCTTCCTAAAACTATTGGATATTCTGGGTCCGGGTTTTTGATATCCATTATGATGAAATTAGTTGGGTACAAAAAATCTTCAATTTTAACCAAAACATTCTTTACCACAACTGTTGGTTCTACACTAGTCGTATGAGCTAGGTTAAGAATCATGTTACAAGGTAAAATTGGTGGCAAATTTAGCCTAGAATATAAGGAATAAGGCATGACATTAATTCCGACTCCTATATTTGCTAAGGCATCAATAAATAATTTATCGAATTTACAAGGTAAATAAATACTACCTGCGTCCTCAAGCTTTATTGGCAAATTATTGATGAATCGTGATTCGCATGCTTGGTCAGAACCTTCATCTTCATCTTCATTTCCCGACCCCCAACTGCCATTGTCATACTCCTCTCTTTCATACCCATAGACTTCAAACTCTGGATTGTCATTGGTTTGGAAACCCCCGAACTTCTTGTTTCTCCTCCTCTTTTGGGTTTGTGAATTGATGAATGAAATCCGGCAAGTGAATTGGTTTCTTCTCGTTCTCTTCACAAGAATCGTCAACATATGATCCATAAAGCTGAAAACCACTTTCACTAGTTCCGTATTCCTCGTCATAAATCGGATGCAGTGTCACTAATTGGACCCATTCGTCCTCTACCAATGACCTCCTTCTAAATCTTTTGCTTTTCAATCTCCCCTCTCAATTCTTTCTTGTCCTCCTCTTTCAGTCTCACAACCCAACTAACAAATTGGAGGGTGTGTCATTTTCCTTCAAGTACTCATAAACTAATTCCTCGATTGTTTTGTTATTAGTGTCAACTGTTGTACCAATTGCATGCGATTTAGGAGTCTTAATCTCTGCCCCAACCTTTGGAACTTCAGTTGTTGGGTGAATCATTTGTCCTAAAACAACGTCCTCGTGCTTAACTTGACCATCTCGTACTTTTTTCTGAAATATCGGTTTCTCCGTAATTGTCAACTGTATAAACCTACTAATAAGTTCGTCCACTGATTCGGATAGATCATCTCCATGAATATAATCGTAGGAAAGTTTATCGATGAATTGTTCATGATCCGTTACGGTTGTCCCAATTACAAAAACATTTTCCCTTTTCTTAGAAGGACATTCAACGTATGCCCCTGGACTAGCATACGCCGTATATTCATTCGTGGACATACAACGTATGTCCACGCCGATCAGCTCAACCTCTTCTTCGTCCGTTAAATTCGGAAGGTATACATCCTCTTTTCCTTTTCTTAGATCTATCCCCTCATAATAACGCTTTACCCGGTGTCCATTAACCTTGAAGCTAGATCTATCCTTCGTGAAAAGCTCGATTGTTCCATATGGGAATACCGTCTTGATTACATATGGACCATACCACCTCGTTTTCAATTTTCTCGGAAATAGCTTGAGACGGGAATTGAACAATAACACCGTTTCTCCAGCAACAAAATCCTTCTCACCCTGTAGACGTGCATCATGCCATTTATTGTTTCGTTCTTTATAAACCTGAGAAATTTCATAGGCTTCGTTCCTCAACTCCTCCAACACGTTTATATGCATAAAACAATGTTTTCCTGCACTAGACAACTCCAAATTACATGATCTTAAATCCCAAAACGCTCTATGTTCGATTTCAACCGGTAAATGGCAGGCCTTGCCATAAACCATCCAGGATCGGGCCAATTATTAGTGCAAGTAAAAGATAGTTCGGGATTAGGCCGACTATCAATCGAAGAAATGTCAATGAATGAATACTTTGGGATGATGCAAAGTGGAGAAAAGCAAGTACCACCGGAGTTCTATATCGAGGAATCAACGTACATACCTTTTCCCGAGAAAAAGGTGTATTTGGAAGAAATGACGAACGAAATATCATCACTAGTTGAACCTTCTTCGAATCATTTTCATAAAAGCGATCAATTTTTCAATTTATTATCTTGTGATTTTACTCATAAATTTATTAAGATTGCATAGGAAATAGATAGGAGACGAATCTAGGTTCGATGCAATTTTATTCGATGATGAAGCTTTCGATTCAACAAAGGAGTTGAAAGAGTTAGAAGATTTATTGGATGACTCCGAGATGAGTGTGTTTGATGAAACAGATTCAATCTCAATGGAAATAATCAAGCCGTCGTATTTATTCATTGAGTTGGACAAGAATGTCACACACAAATTAATCTTTGCAACATTCCAAGACGTTTGTGTAAACAACTTTGACCCATGACACGAAGGCTTACTTTTACGTGAAACGAGAGAGTGAAAGGATGCTTGGGTTAAGCATTGTAACGTACTCGTTCAATATAACGAGGCGTTATTTTTGGACGATCATTTTTCAGACGGTTGAAATTGGAGGTTAGGATTAGTACGAGTCATGCTGGCCAGTAAGTTCAGCGCATATGTTTGGAGTCCTACCTTCCAAGGGAGTTTTTCATATCTTTTTTCTTTCGTCTCTTTCCATTGATATGCATTATTTTTAATTTTGTGCAATGAGGATATTGTACATCTTAAGTGTGGGGAAGAGGTATAGAAAAAGAAATATACTATTTTGTCCCCATAATTTTTACGAAACTTTTAACTTATATAGATTTTTGACACTATAATTTTCGTGAATTTTAATGAGTTGCATACGCCAGCACACATACCTTATTTTTTTTCTAGTGGGGAATCGAGCCTTTTTGATAGCATTTATATATAATGCTCTTTTCTTTTTATTGAGTGTGCCGATGGCTTGTAGTAGAATTTAGAACTTGACATTGTTATACGTTTCGAGAGCACAATAATGAGCATTACATTAGGGTAATTAGTGTAATTTAGTATAGCTTTAGGGGCAAATTAGGAATAACCACTTTGATTTAGCATGTTCGTTTCTTTTTAATATTTTATATAGCTTAATCATATTGGTTAGCTAACATTCCGCGTAACCCTTGTAACACTCACTTTTTGTGTTAGAAACTCTAGTTAACCACATTGCGCCTAACATTTCTTTTAGCTCCATTTAAATTTTTGTACATTTCACCTTTATTTCATTTCATATTAGACAAATATCCGAACTTTTTTTTAATTGCTATATATGACTAGTGTTTTGGTTAGAGCTTTGATGATTCTGATCAAGTTATCTTTAGTGTGAGCAAGTAACGTTTGTAATAAACGAAAGAAAAATTAGAGGGAAAATTATTATATATGAGGCCTTTTGAGCATATTATCTTTACAGTAAAACCGAAAGATATGTAGTAGTAAAACCGAAAGACATGTAGTAGGTAAACTAATATATAATTGTAAAAAATAAATAAATAAATAAATAAAATAAAATATCCAGGAAAAAGTCGGAACAAGAGAAAAGTAACAAAAAATAAGAGTGTAGAAGTTAAAGTAGTCTAAATTAGTTGTATATTGAGTCATTTTAAGTTGTAATGGCAATTCGGGATTTAAAATTTGAACTTGTTCGGATTTTTAGTCTATTTTAGATGTATATTACATTTTATTTTATACTTACTATTTATTCACCATTCATATCATTCATATTCACACCCATTTACTTTACCCATTCGCCTAATATTATAACCCAATAAAAGTCCTCGTTATTGTTGTACCTAGACTCTAGTGGTGGATACTATATCAAGCCTATGATAGAATATTCGCCATGACTGAGCAGTTGAGTGATCATTAAATATTACACTGTGGTCTGATAGTTGGAGTGATTTGAGTAATTTACTTTCTATATTGCGAGGTGTTGGCTATGCTTTAATAACGGCTTGGTAATACTTTCTTTTATTTAAACTGTTGTGTATTTAATTTTATTAAATAGATTCTTTTGAAAGTATGTTATGTTCTGAAAAATAACGGTCTACTTGAGGACAAGTAGAATTCAAGTGTGAAGGATTTTGAAATAATCAAAATACGTTGTTTTATTTATGTTGATATCCCTCTATTTTTACCCATTTTTATTTCATTTATATATGATTTGGTACTTAATTTCTTAATAAGTATGACAGGTTTGAATAATGGAGTAATTAAACAAGAAGAAGCAAAAACAAGCAAAAAACGCAAGAAAACGAAGAAAATTAAGTTTTCAGAAAAACGAATCAGCGGGATTCAAAAACTGAATACCATGGATTCGCGTTGAATCCATGGTATTCACTATTTTGAATATGACGGATTCGTGGTCGGCCCAGACTTAATATTTAACCAATTCGACATCCATCGAATTAGGTCATCTCCCACTTTCACCATTCGGCCTAAAGGATTTCCAGAGTGGTTTCCACCCTCTTTGGATGTGACAACCGTCAAAATCCAGGTACTTATTCTGTTGTGATATCAATTCGAAACGTTAGTTACTTCTTTGTCTCGTTCGCTCTATTTTGGTTCGTAACTTTTGACTTTATACTTTATCGGAACTAGTGTCGAAATAATTCCGGAATCAAAATTATAAGTCCTAATACCAAGAAAATACCTATTGAACTTTCCTAAGTTCATAACTTATCATAACCGACAACTTATAATTAACAAAAAGGTCCAACGATGCAATAACGCAAAAACGAAAATTCAAAGTGACCAAAAATGGCCCGGTGCGCCGCACCCAGTGAGGTGGTGCGCCGCACCCCTTGCCAGATTTTCAAAAATATTACACATTTAGTCCTTTTCTCGTTTTACACCACCACCTCCCAAATTGGCCAATAAGAATCGAGCCTTTACTGCCATTACCTGTCCCAAGACCAGGTTTGTGACCCCCATACCCCATTTACATTTTCTTTTCATTTTACTTTTCATTTTCACCAAAACAAAAACACACACACATACTTTTCTCTCTATTTCTCTCAAGAACACATTAATCCCAGAAGCTTTCCAGCCACTAAAACACAATTTCCATCCATACAAATCGTTCCAAAACATCAAACAAAGCAAAGGGTATTGTTTTTATCAAAAAGGACCACGGTTGTAAACGTTTTTGGAGCAATAATCCGGCCAAAACTCTTCATCTAGAGTTTTCCTTCGGTAGATCTCTATACTTTTACTATTCTTTCACTAATATTCATTTGCATGTAAGATCTAACGGTTAAAAATATGATTTTTCATAAATCTAGGACTTTTCACGGTCAAAAACGTTTTTAACTAAAAAGTGATTAGATCTACATTTTTGTGGTTTAAAGTTGTTTAGAAACTGATAAAACTTTATTTTCTATGATATATACTGGTTGCATGTCGAGATCTATAAGTCACAAAACGTTTTTAGCAAGAAAAACACAAAACGGGATTGTGACAGCAGCCAGGTGCGCCGCACCTGTGCCCAGGTGCGCAGCACCGGGCTGCTGTCCTCCCGAAAATCGTCGTTTTACTCGTTTAAAAGTTGTGTGTACGTTCTGGACTTTTACCAAAATCATAAAGGGACTGAGATAAACAAAATCTATAATAAAAGTGACTTGTGTGGACTATTTGGACCATTAATAAGCTATAATATATGTATTGTGGTATTTTAGGTGATTTGTGAGCGGAATTGGGTTATAATTTTTGGATGTGAAATTTGGGCGCGGAAGCGCTGCCCAAATTTCCTCGGAAATTGTAATCCACTTCAGCGAGCAAAAGCACTTAAGATATAATAATCAAAAACGATAAATCAAACTTCGGACATAATCGTGACAATTACCTTTTTGGACCACTTTGACGATATTCAAATTTGACACTTACACTTTAATGACATTTTACCTGTATTATTATATAAGAACCTAATAATATAAACTCATTAAATTACCTTGGTATTATTAGGCAATCCGTGATTCCCGGCTTACACATTTCGACCGCATTTCCAAGTTTCCGATCTCTTCGCAATCCGTGAGTTACAACCCCTTATTTTATATGTTTTACATTTTGGGGGAAACATAAGATTATTTGCATGTTATGCTTTATAAAACAACTTGCAATACTTAAACTTTGAATTATCAAAACTTTGACACTGAAACGTCTACTTAATCTCTTATGCGTAAAACATTTCTTTCTCTACTTATATTATTGTTTCATTTCTTTAATTCAACTATTTATTGATACTTGTATGCGTAACCGACCCTTGATGGAACTATAACACGTTTCTAAGTGATGTGATTCTCTCTCTTTTTAAAATAATAAGCTTTCATAGTGCCCACTCATGTTTTAGTTTCTCTCTTACACACTATTAACTACTTAAGCCGTATAGTAATTATGGGTATCGATACTTAGGAAATAACCGTTCCTTGCTTAGATGGCAGTCTAAGTACATATTACTGAATTTCTCTCTTTTAACTTTCCGTTTGAGAGGCGGGAAGTTGGGGCCGCTCGGTTGATAATCGGATTAGTGTGAACACTTAGTTATAGATGCCAAGTGGTTGATACAAGAAATCTATTTAGTTACTTACGCATAAACTTATACATTTTAAGCGATTGTTATCCGCTTCTCATACTTGACTAAATTAAATTCTATTTAGTCTTTATAAACTTATAAACTTTTAGCGATTGTTATCCGCTTTACTATATGACTAATTTGATTCTACTAGTCTTTACAAGTTAGGGCACAATTCGCCCGTTACTTAAACTTTACAGGTATATAAACTTTTTAAGCGACTTTTCTCCGCTAATCTTCCTTATGGGAAAACTTTTACTTTATATACTCTACTCATACTTTTATGCCAACTATTCAAACTGTAACTCACTCACTGCGTTTTCGTAGTTGACACTTTATCTTATGTTTCAGGAAATTAGTGTAAGCTCATGATGCATGGCGTGGACGGGTCAAAGCGGTCGCGTGAGGACGTTGTTGGGAAAAGACTTTGGCCAGTTATTTTTGGGGAAACTTTTATGAAACAATTTAATTTTGTGTCGATGTATTAAACCATTTATCTTTCGGTTGTCCGAATTGGTTTAAACAATTACTTTTTATTTTGAATGAATGACTCTTTTACCGTTATGTTTGTATGACCTGTGACATGATTTTCCAGCTCTTCACACTTCCGTGTTTCCGCTTTAGCGGGGTGTGACATTGGAGTTGGGGATCACAAAGATTAAGGCTCGGAGTGAAGATCGTTCGGCAATATCTTCGATTTACTATCTTTGTTTGATCAAAATATGTTTGGTACAATCGTTTTTATCTTTCGCATTTTATTTGTTGTGATTATGGGGTAAAACCCTTAAGTGTTTGCCTAGGTATTAAAACCTTTGTTTGAACATGTTTTGATTACGTTTATTGATTGATTGTTGGATAATTTTATGCGTTTATCGTGAAATCCTTATGTGTTGATACTTGTTATAACATATCTATTTCTAAGTAATACGAGTAGAGGTGACCATCCTTATTAGTATTATTTCAATCATAGTTAATCATGACCATTGATAACTGTGACTAGAGATGGACCAAATTCTAGGGTTAGATCTAATATAACAAAAGTATAAACGTATAAGTTTAATTGTATAGAGATGACCATCCTTATATGATTAAGTGAATGTCATGACCATTAAGTTCACGTAGATAAATCACATAGAATTAGTTAAGATACGTAAAGCATGAATTGAGATAGTTAATGTCGTGACCATCGAGTTAATTTACGAATATTCTTTAGATCTAGGTATTCGTGACCATCTAGTCTAGATTAAATAAGAAATCACCAACAATTCAATTAACATACATTGCACACATCAACTTGTAAGAAAACAAACTACATTAATAACTAGGTGAACACGCTTTTATCTCTATTGTTTTTCAAACTTAGTAGTTTCCATCATTAACTTCCTTTTCTTTTAAACTTGCTTTTAAATAGTTATTAAATACGTTCATCGGTACTGAAATGTTTCTCTCATTTTATTTGTTTTAATTAGTTTAGTTTAATATTCTATTTTTATAATTATTTATATTATTTCGCTCCCTAAGTGTTCGATACCCGGACTAACCATTTCTATATTACTATACGATCAGGTATACTTGCATGTATTGTGTAATAATTGGAACATACGGTGAAATCCATTAATTAATTTATAGCTTAGAATATACACATCAAGTTTTAAAATACGTTCGAAATACCCATAGAGCGTCATCCAACTTGTCAGCCCAATCTTTCTTATTTATCCCAACTGACCGTTCTAAAATGGGTTTTAATGCCCTGTTTGTTTTTTCGGTCTGCCCACTTGTTTGTGGGTAATATGAAGTAGAAAATCTATGGTTTACCTCATACATTTTCAAAGCTTTATCTAGTTGGTTATTAGAAAAATGGGTGCCCCTATCGCTAATTAAGGCTTTAGGAATGCCGAATCGTGAAAACAATGTTTTTATGAATTTAACGACGACTCGCACATCATTGGTGGGTAGAGCTTACGCTTCTGCCCACTTTGATACGTAGTCTACCGCCACCAAAATATATTTGTTTCCACGGGAAGATGGAAATGAATCCATGAAATCTATTCCCCAAACATCAAATATCTCACATACTTGTATGCTCTGTTGGGACATCTAGTTTCTAGAAGGACAGTACCTGAACGCTGGCATGAATCACATTCTTTGACATACTTAGCTGCGTCCTTGAAGATTGTCGGCCAAAAGAATCCGGCTTCAAAAATCTTCTAAGCTGTGTAGAAGCCACATGGTGTCCTCATGTTGGTCCTTCGTGACAATGTGCCATGATCTCCGTTGCTTCTCTCCTGAATACGAATCTCCGCACTATGTTATCTGCACAATGACGAAACAAGTAGGGTTCGTCCCAAAAGAAATGCCTAATATCATGAAAGAATTTCTTCTTTTTCTGATATGTCATTCCTTTTAAGAGAACCCATGAAACAAGGTAATTAACAAAATCTGCAGACCAAGGGTCTTCGTCACTTACCTGTATTTCCTTAAGATAATCATCAGGAAAGGTGTCATAAATCTCACTTTCATCCAACACCTCGTTTTCCGGGTTCTCTAGTCGTGACAAATGGTCGGCTGCCACATTTTCAGCTCCTTTTTTTGTCCATGATTACTATGTCGTACTATTGGAGTAAAAAAACCCATCTAATAAGCCTTGGCTTCGTATCGTGTTTACTAAACAAGTACTTAAGAGCAGAATGGTCAATATACACAACAGTTTTTGATAATACTAAATAAGAACGGAATTTATCAAATGCATATACTATATCTAATAACTCCTTCTCTGTTGTTGTGTAATGTTCTTGTGCTTCGTTCAACGTCTTGCTTGCATAGTAAATTGGTTTGAAACGACTCTCCACTCGCTGTCCCATCACTGCTCCAACTACACAGTCACTAGCATCACACATAAGCTCAAAAGGAATTTCCCAATTCGGTGCAACCATGATCGGAGTTGTAGTCAATTTTTCCTTTAAACATTAAAAGCAGTTATATAATCATTAGAAAAATTAAACTTAGCATCTTTAATTAACAGCTGAGTTAGATGTCTAGCAATTTTAGAGAAGTCTTTAATAAACCGTCAATATAACCCTGCATGTCCCAAGAAACTCCTCACTCCTTTAACGTTGGTTGGGTTTGGCAATTTGCCTATCACATCGATCTTTTCCCTATCGACCTCAATCCCTGCACTAGATATCTTGTGTCCAAGTACGATGCCTTCTCTCATCATGAAGTGACACTTCTCCCAATTGAGCACCAACTTTGATTCTTCATACCTAGCAAGCATCCTGTTCAGGTTAGATAAACATAGTTCAAAAGAATTATCAAATATCGAGAAGTCATCCATGAAATCCTCCACCGTATCGTGAAATATCACAGTCATGCATCTATGAAAGGTTTTTGGTGCATTGCACAAACCGAATGGCATTCATCTGTATGCAAACGTCCAGTATCGGCAGGTAAACGTCGTCTTGTCCTGGTCTACTGGATCGATAGGAATCTGAAAGTATCCTGAAAAACCGTCAAGAGAACAGTAAAATGCATTACCTCATAATCTTTCTAATATTTGATCAATGAAAGGAAGAGGGAAGTGGTCTTTGCGGGTGGCATCAATTAGTTTGCGATAATCGATGCAAACTAGCCACGTTGTTACCGTCCGTGTCAGTATCAACTAGTTCTTCTCGTTTGCAACAACTGTCATGCCACATTTCTTTGGCACCACGTGTACTGGAGTTACCCAAGGGCTGTCAGAAATCAGATAGATCATTCCAGCATCCAAAGACTTCACGATCTCGTTTTTCACCTCATGTTGTACCTTCGGGTTTAGGCGCCTTTGTTGTTGAATCACGGGTTTGAAATTTTCCTCCATAAGAATCCTATGAGTGCATAATGTTGGACTTATCCCTTTTATGTTTGTTATCTTCCATGCAATTACCCCTTTGTGATTGTCAAGTACATGCAAAAGTAAACCCTTTTCCCGACTCGTTAGACTAGATGAAAGTATAACCGGAAAATCGAGGTTATCTCCCAAATATGCATACTCCAGGTGAGTATAAAAATCTTTAAGAACTGACTTTGGTGTTTCCTTGGTCGTCAAACCCACGCCGTATGTGTGTTTATGGACATACAACGTATGTTCCTCATCAGAGGCATACAACGTATACCCCTTGAGGGACATACAATGTATGTGTTCCCTGACCAGAATGAATCCCTCGTTTTTTGTGCACATGGCCTCCGGTTGATACGAAACTTTTTCCCAACTGTTATCTTGTTCCTCAACCTCATTTTCTGGAGTGGTAACCTGTTCCAAGTCCCTCACCAAGAATCAGTCCAATTGATCATTTTGGAGATTTTCCTGCACATTCTCATGAACTGTTAAGTCAATTAAATCAAGATAAAAGAAAGTATCAACTAAAGAAGAAGAATGTCTCATTGATTTATCTACGTCAAATGTCACCTTCTCCTCACCTATTTCTACCGAAATTCTTCTATTAAACACATCTATCATAGCATGTGCGGAGGCTAAAAATGGACGTCCTAGAATGATTGGAACTTTAGGGTCTTCGACCATGTCCAAAACAACAAAGTACACGGGAAATACAAATTTATCAACTTTAACAAGTACGTTTTCTAATATTCCCCTAGGATATTATAAGGACCTAATGCATATTCGAGTGGGTCTAGGTTCTCCTAATCCTAATCTAGCAAACATTGTATATGGCATGAGACTTATACTAGCACCCAAATTAGCTAAAGCATTACTTATAAATAATTCACCAATAAAACAAGGGATAGTAAAACTTCCTGGGTCCTTTTCCTTTGAAGGTTGCTTGTTTTTAAGAACCGCGCAACACCTCTCATTCATTGTAACTGTTGATGCTTCTTCAAGTTTCGTCTTATTGGACATAAGATCTTTCAAATATTTAGCATACTTTGGCATTTTCACTAACGCGTCGACAAGCGGGATAGTGATATGAAGATTTCTCAACCCCTCTAAGTATTTCTTGTTATAAGCCTCTTCTCTTTCTTTCTTCATCCTATTCGGGAATGGAATGGGTGGTATGTAGGGTCCCACCTTTGGTTTTGGTGTTGGCTCAATCCTCCCAGCTTCCTTGAGCTTGCTTGTTTGTCCTTCATATTTCCTAGCTTCTTCAACCTGTTTTGGAACATCAACAAACTCATTAGTAACAGGAATAATATAAGAGGGTTTAGTTCTCTACCGCTTCGAGTGGTTATCGCTTTCACTTGATCTCTAGGATTTGTTTCACTTGAAGCAAAATGCGAAAATCACTAGAAAATGGCCTGGGTGCGTCGCACATATGGTCAAGTGTGACGCACAAATGTCAGTATTGGGTTACAATTGCAATTGCTTCGGTGCGACGCCCCGCCTTCTGACCGCGACGCCCCGCGTTTCCAGCTTTTTTAGGACTTGTTTTTCATCTATAAATAGAGGAGTTAACCCCACATTAAATCACAACTTTTGGAGGTCGATTAGAGGGTTAGAAACACGTTTGGATGCATCGTTGCAGGTCAAGGAGAAGAGCTAGAAGAAGGAGTACGTTTAATATTCGGTCACGACGCGCTTTTGCAATATTTCTTAGTTTGTTTTCTTCCTTTTTCAAGACCTTTTCAGTTATGCTTTCTTCATTGTTTGCTGCTTATTTAGACTTTATTATGAGTAGCTAAACATCTTTTATGCTCGTTTGATTTATGGATCTTGTTTGACGTTTATGTTTCTTTGTTGTTTGTTTTAGGTTTTTATGTTTAATCGTAGATCCTTAATTGTTTGTGTTTTGATATATTACTATAAGTTGTTTATGTTCATTTTAGTTAATCAATATTCTAGGTATTCGAGAGTAATCTAGATAGATTAAATAAATTGTATGAAATAATCGGTCGGTCTTTAATTCCTTTAAAATTATTAGGATTCAAAAGGACCTAGTAATAACAACTTAAGTAATAAAACGTAAACGAGTAAGTCTAATTAGTAAGATTCGAGAGGACTTAATAATTAGAGAAGTTATTCGAGAGGAAACTTCATAAGATTAAATCATAAAATATCGGCTTGTTGATTAATGCTTGATTATTGATAATTGTAAATGTATTCGAGAGGAACATTATAATTTGAAGTAATTAAAGTTAGTAAAATATTCGAGAGGAGTTTTGGTATAAATAAGAAGTTAAATACACAATCAATTTTGTAAACATAATTAGAAAACAAGTGAAGTATCAAACGAGTGTACTTTTCCAATATTTGATAAACAACAATTCTTTTTCTCAAATCGATTTTTATAATCATTCTCAGTTTTAATTAGTTAATCGTTCGTAATAACAAAAACCCAAAAACAAAACCAGTATTATTAATTCGTTATTTAAAAACTAAATTAGTCCCAGAGTTCGAACCTTTACTTACTTAAAGCTATATTATATACGAATAGGTCCACTGCCTATGAGTGCGTAATTAAGTCTACAAGTAGGTCGAGTTTTTTAGACTAGATTTTACACATCAGAGACTTCGATTGATTCGGAATAGCAGATTCAGTATTTGATGACATCTTCTTCATCGCCTCTTCAGCTTGCCCCATTCGTTGGTTAGAAGCCGCTATAAAATGTGCCAACTACTCGTCAACACTCATCTTTTTCTCGGTTTCTCCTCGATTTTGGTCATCTTTCCTATAATACCCTAATCCTCCTTGACAAAAATTACTCGAATTGCCGTGATTGTTCCCTTGAAAGGGTCTTCTAAAGTTGTTCTGTCGGTAATTCCCCCCAGCTTGATAATCTCCATAACATACTTCCTCGTTCCGATTGGGCATCATATCCTTCTCGACACAATCTTTGGTCAAATGAAACCCATTGCAAATATCGCAACCCACTTGGATTGAGTGCACGTTTTTGTTCACCTTCTTTATATCACGCCCAAGAATGTCTAACTTGGCAGTTAGAGCAGACAGTCCATTAGAATTATCAATAGCTCTTCTCCCACCATTTGTACCATCATCCCGTAGCTGTGAGTGTTTTTCCATGGACTCAATCGCATCATAAGCATCCGTAGGATTTTTGTTAGGGATCGGCCCCTAAAATCGATCTGGTGTCTATTTTTCTATCAATACCCTCATAGAAAATCTTTGTGATCTGTTGATTTTTCAGGTCGTGCGGAGGACATCGGTATAGCAAATCTATGTATCTCTCCCAAGCCTGGTACAATGATTCATCTATGTCCTGCTCGAAGTTCCTAATTTCACCAGGCATCTTGTTAGTCTTGGTAGGTGGACAATACATCTTCAGAAATTTTAGTTTCAAATCCTCCCAAGTAGTTATGCTTCTAGCTGGCTCTTTCTTTAGCCACCTTTGTGCGGCTCCATGAAGTGTCATGGGAAAGAACCGAAACATCACCTGATCTTTGGTGACATCCTATTTACTAAACAGATCAACAATCTCCATTGCCTTCTCAACGTGATCATTGGCATCCACATTAATTTCCCCTCTAAATGGTGTATCTCTAAGCTCCTTAATAAACTGCCTCTTTAGCTCAAACTCAACTCCTCTGGCAATCGATGGTCGGACTACTCCTGGACCAACATTTTCACCGAGTCATGCTCGTGTATTCCTCCATAGTCATGGTGTTAATATCCCTGGCCATCCTAATTTCTGAATCTTCCGAACTCTCAGAAATGTCTGATTCAGAGGGATGCTATGAATAAGGTCTAAACTCGTACTCGTTCTCAATATCTGAAGACGATTCTAACGAATAGGTATCCGTGTTGAAAACCGTGTTCTGATATATGTCAAATTCTGATTCTGGAAAAGGATTATGAAGGGGTGAATTCGGTGGTGCAGAGAATAGTCTCCTCCCTGCTCTGAATTATCTTTCCGGATCTTTGAAAGGCACGACAAGATCCGGATTAGATCTCCTGGTCATGCAATATCCTGAAAAGAAACAAGTTACGATCAGTAGTAACAGTGATTAATAAATAAATGCAAAATATAAACCGAACAAATCAAACGAAAAATAAAGTTGTTCAGCGATCACATAAGTCGTATGTGCCTTACTTGGTATACGTCGTATGTGTCCAGTATACGACGTATGTTCCTTTTCAGGTAAACGCCGTATGCTAGACTTGTTCGCTAAAATTTTAATTTTCTAGATTTTCTAGAGTAAATAAATAACGTAAATTTTCCAAATAATATTAACAACTGATAAAACACAAACTAATAACAAATAATTCGAACAAACAATATTTAATTAAAATCGCTCCCCGATAGCGACGCCAAAAACTTGATGTGTATTTTAAGTAAGTCTTTTAATTCGTAAAACGTATATATCGAATGGTACCATTCAACACAATAGGCAATTGCACCTTTTGCGCGTAGTAGTATAACCACGATAAGTACGGGTGTCGAACACCATGGGAGCGAAGTGAAACTAAGATTATTTAATTTAAAATAGTTATTACAAACTATAACGACACAAATATGGGGGGCGATTTAGTTTCGTACGAACGTATTTGAAATTGATTTTTATAACTAAACGCAATTAAAAAGTAAATTTAACAAATAAAGATTAAACTATGAAAAACGAAAGTTCAAAAAGTTTTAAAACAAATATGAGAAAAACTTGTTCACTTAGATCCTAATTCCTAATGTTTACCAACACCTCAATTAGTGCAATGTCTATAATTAATTTGTTGCTGATTTCTAATGTAATTTATGCTAGTTGATCACTAAATATAAATTTTTAAAATTAGCTAAATCCTATTGTTGATCACAATATTCTTTTTCCAATTTCATGCATAAAGTTCTTCAACAAATTTGTATGATTTAATAATAATAATTATCATGTAAAAGATTATTTACACTAATTCGTTACCTACCTTAATGTTGTATTAATTATTTGTCTAACCATAGGGTTTATTCCACCTCTAGTCAATGTTATTCACCGTATTACGCAATAATTTAGTTCCTAACACCGATTCAAGTAACATTCATACGTAGATCTACTATATTTGGTATTACTTAGCAATAGATTAATCATTATAAGCATTAAGATGTGTAATTAACTTAGTAAACATGCAAACTATCCAACAAAGCAATTATAAACGTAAATTGAGATGCATTAAAACATTAGTTCAAACTATCTAAGCAAACACTGAAATTAATAGATCATAATTGCATAAAACTCATAGTAAACAAATGTTCAAAGCATTTAAACATGTTCATCATCTAAATAACATGCAAACCCATGATTTTAATGCTCCAAACGTTCTTGATCTTCAAGATTTAGTGTCTTCAATCTCCTAGCAGCAGAAAACCTATGAGAAAACCCTAGAACTTGAACGACAATGAATGATAACCTAAATTGGTTTTTAGGTTGGCTTTTATAGTAAACTTCGAATTCTCGCCGGATATATGGCGTATATCTTTAAATGTACATACGTCGTATGTAACTTGATCGTAGAAATCACGCGCCTTCTACTAGCTACATACGTCGTATACAGATTAACTCATATACGACGTATGTAATGAGGATGACTTTTTTTTGACTTCTTGGAAGATCTTCTGTACAACGTATGTCATTGTGTGGCCATACACCGTATGTCCTGACAGTAGGTAAATTCTCTGGTTTTCTTCACGTTGTCCACTTCTTTTCGCAAGCTCACCCACTTATCAGATCTATCACACTTAACAAACGATTACATAACAAATTATATATAAATGTGATAAAAACGGGTTAAAATAACGGGAATATCTGTATAAATATAACTACTATTTTGACGATATTATTTTGTCAGACTAGGGACCAAGTGTATCTGAGCCGCAACACTTTTCTGAGAAACTGGTCGGACAACCTTGGGTTTGTCCGAGCAGCGTCCGGGTAACAAGACTTTGTTTGATCAGCAACTTATGTTATCCGACTTGACTAGTTGGTGTGTAGAGGTGTTCAAAAGACACGGACCGGACCGAACCGGTAAAAACCGAACCGGACCGAGACAAAAAAAATCAAGAAACGGTGGACCGAGGACCGGACCGCTTTTTCCGTGTCATTTCTGGTTCGGTTCCTAATCGGTTCTTCGGTTTTTCGGTTCATTTCGGTTTTAATACCTCACACAATACACAACACAGTAATAAAAAAGGTTATTCAATTTAAAAAGGGAAAAAATTCATGCAAAGATTAAGAAAAAAGTAGATTAAACGATAAGCAACACAAAAAATAATCGTATTGAATTACTAATCATAAACGTAAATACGTAATAGGCATAGTAAAAAACTAAAACGAAACCAAATACGAATAGTAAAACAAAAAACGTAAATTGTTTATTCATTCGTCATTTGCATTATCAATCATCTAGCTTCTCCACATCTTCCATCTCGACAATTTTTTCCAAAATATCTATAAATAATCAAATAATAGTTAGTAACTATATAAAAATACATACATATAAGTAAATCTTTGTTCTTATTAAAATTTAAAAGTTAAAGAATGAAACTAGTATGTTTATTAAAATAACTCTCTTTTCACGTCAGATTCTATATACACATAGAAAATAAAATAAAAAGAGTAACCAATATTTAAAAGTTAAGAAATGATGAAAAAAAAACTATATAGTGTCACACCCCGCTAAAGCGGAAACACGGGGCGTGAGAGCTGGAATATCATTACACGGTCATAAGCAAATATAAACGATTCAAGTCATTTCCATTAAAAATTTAAATGATTCAAGATACAACATTTCAAAAAGTAACCAAGTAGTTCGCGAATTAACTTAAAGTACAAATACATGTTTTAAACAAAAAAATTCCCAAAATATGAAGGTCTTTCCCATTAAGCGCCTCACGTGACCATATCGACCCTCCTTGCCATGCATTCTGAAAGCTTACATTAATTTCCTGAAACATAAGATAAAGTGTCAACTACGAAACGTAGTGAGTGAGTTACAGTTTAGAGTTTGAGAGAGAGTTTCCAAAAATAGTAAGTTTCCAAAATAGAAAGTTTCCAAAATAGAAAGTTTCCAAAATAGAAAGTTTCCAAAATAGAAAGTTCATGGTAAGAGTTATTAAGCAAGCGAGTAAAGTGAATAAATAATAATTTAATAGACTTGCATAGTAATGATAGCGAAAACCAGGCGCTAAAAATAGTGTTTAAGCGGATTCAGTCGCTAAAATGATGTGTTAAGCGGATTCAGTCGCTAAAATATAGTTTAAGCGGATTCAGTCGCTAAATTAAAGTATATGCGTATGGGATATGTGTTATAACTTAACTAAAGGTACCTTGTATTCAATCACTTGGCATAATATAAGTAGTAAGTATACACTAAAACGATTGTATGGTCGAGATGGCAGCCCAAAAACATTTAAGTAAGTAATTCAATGAGTGAGGTAGTAATATGTACTTGGGACGCTAACCCTGAGTAAGGAGTGACCCCTCCTAAGTATCGATACCCATATGACTAACGGCTAATGCTAATAGTGTATAAGAGAGAGAGATCTAAAAACGGGCATTCAAGTAAGTATATTCAAAAACATTCAAGAGATCTTACGGGCTCATATATCCATCAAGTGTTGGTTACTAACAAGCATCCTAGTTTAGTTATCCTGCTAAGGCATTAACACAAATACGCATGATAGTTTGTAAGAATCAAGTTAAAATGTTTCATAGATTCAAAATTTAGAACAAGATCCAATAAATAGTTGAATTAAAGAGATAACAATAGTATCATTAGAGAATGAATGTTTTACGCATAAGCGATTAAGTAGACGTTTCAGTGTCAAAGTTTTGATAAACCAAAGTTTAAGTATCGCAAGTTGTTTATAAGTTACAAAACATGATCTTATGCTTCCCCAAATAATGTTAAAAAGTATTAAAAGTAAAACATAGTGGGGATGTAACTCACGGTTTGCGAAGAGAATGGAACTCGGAGTCGGTCGGAAACGAGCCGGGAATCGCGGAATGCCTAAGAATTACCAATATATTTCAAAAGTTAACTTCTTATTAAGTGTTGTATGCGTAGAAGATATTGTGTAACTTTTGTTTGTGAATAAAAGGTTGAGTCCAATATTGTTCCGAAAATTTGGTCCGAAGCGATTAACGTTGTGTTTAGTTTGAAAGTTTATTGTTTTTGATTATTACATCTTAAGTGCTTTTGCTTACTGAAGTGGCTTTATAATTTCTAGTGAAATTTGGGCAGCGCTTCCGCGCCCAAATTTCATGCCCAAAAATTACACCGCCACTTCCGTTCACAAATCACCTAAAACACAATAATACATATCATATAGTCCAAAATAGTCCAAAGTAATTCACCAATGTTGTAAATCTTATTTAACTCAGTCCACAGTAACTAGGGTAAAAGTCCAGAATGCCACGTAAACTTGGAACGAGTGGAAAACGACGATTTTCGGGTGAACAGCAGCTCGGTGCTGCGCACCTGGTCACAGGTGCGGCGCACCTAGCTGCTGTTCGTTTCCCATTTTGTGTTTTTCTTGCTAAAAACGTTTTGTGACATAAGGGTTTTCGACATGCAACCAGTAGGTACTTTATAAAATAGTGTTTTCACAGATTCTAAACAACTTTTAACCACAAAATCATAGATCTAAGTATTATTTAGATAAAAATCGTTTTTGTACACAAATGACATAAATCTTTACAAATACTCGTTTTTATTGTTTAGATTGAACATGCAACAGGTTATTATCTTCCAAAACTTCATTTCAACAGTTTCTAAAATGTTTTTATTCACAGATTCATAGATTTAAAGGGTTTCTTGGTTAAAAAACGTTTTTGACCATAAAAGTCAAGATTTGCATAAAAACTCATTTTTAAACCGTTAGATCTTACATGCAATTGATTGTTTATGTATAAAAAGTAAAAAGAGAGTAATCTACCGAAGGAATAGCTTGGATGATGAGTTTTGGTCGGATTTGATCTTCAAAAATCTTTTACAACCGAGGTCCTTTTTGATGAAAACAATACCCACTTGCTTCTATTGATGTAAGGGACGATTTGGATGGATTGGAAATGGTTTTTAGTGGTGAAAAGTCACTGGTTTCAATGGAGGTTTAGAGAGAAAGTTGAGAGAAAAGAGTATGTGTGTGTTTTTAGTGTGTGTAAAATGAATTTAGAAAATGAAAAATGAAAGTAAAATGATGTTTAATGGATATGGGAATACTGAAAATGCAGTAATGACAGGTTCATGCTCGTTTTCTATTGGCCAAGGTGGGTGGTGATTGTGTTAAAAACGAGAAAGGGACCAAATTTGTAACATTTTTGAAAACTGGCGAGAGGGTGCGGCGCACCATAGTGCATGGTGCGCCGCACCGGGCCATTTTTGGTCATTCCGAAATTTTTGTTTTTGCGTTATTGCTTCGTTGGACCTTTTCGTTAATTGAAAGTTCTTAAGTATGATTAGTTATGAACTTAGGAAAGTTCAAAAGTGATTTTATTGGTATTAGGACTTATAATTTGATTCCGGAGATTATTCCGACACTTGATTCGATAAAAATACGGATAAGATAATCACGAGATTAGGACAATACGAACACCAAAAGAGTAACAAAAGATTCGAACCGAAGGAGTAACTGAAGGATTTCCCGAACTTGGGACGATTGTCACACGAGTGAACATAATGAAGGAATAACTAGAGAATTTCGCCGATAGAATAACCGGACGAGTTCCTGATTTTTAGACGGTTGTCACATCATCCCCGGGTTGAAAGAAATTTCGTCCCGAAATTTGACTCGTCACATCAGGTGAAAGTATCCTTGAAAGAAAATGAGAGTACTTTTGACGTATCTGGTCTTCACGTTCCTTCGTGAATTCGCGACCACGTCGGAAGTTCTAGCGAACTTTGATGATAGGAACACTGCTTCGATTGAGTTGTTGGACCTTTTGGTTTTCAATTTCGAGCGGTTCCTTGATGAAAGTGAGCTTGCTGTCGATCTTGACCTCGTCGGGTGGGGCGAACGATGGTCTCATCGAATGGGCTCTTTTCAAGTGTGAGACATGGAACACGTTATGAGCGTTGGAGAAAAACAGGCGGGAGTCGGAGTTAATAAGCTACAGAATCAATGAGCTTGATGACGTCAGACGGTCCGGCGTATCTCGGGCTTAGCATTCCGCGCTTTTAGAAGTGGGCTACCCCTCTCCATGGCGACGCTTTGGGAAAGACTCGATTGCCGCCCTGAAACTTGAGGGGCTTCCTTCGGTTATCGGCGTAGCTCTCCTGCCGAGTACGGGACGTCTTCAGTCGCTCCCTGACGGTTGGTCTAAAGATGGTAGGCTGCGCTAAGATC